>JAHQIW010004878.1:62500-160875 GCA_019055375.1 Parelaphostrongylus tenuis | reverse complement strand
ATTCAAACATGGAGAGACATTTTGTGGAACTCAGTTCTAATCGCCTGGTGTCTATTTGCTGCAGTCAAGGCTCAAACTTTTCTTGTCTTTGGCCACCTTCAGATTTCACATTGTGGCACATGTGGGAGCGTCTGTGGTTTTTGATCGTCTACAATGAAATGTCGGATAACGCTGGTCGACGTTTCGACTGATCGACTTTCATCGTACTTACATGGGATCCATGTTTTAAAAAGGTACTACAGGTTAGGAGGAATCGTGAAGTTTGGACGACCACGCGAACCCAGGTGTTCTTTGACGTGTTAGTTACGTAGTCGATCCTCTTCTGTGCTCCCTCATGTCTCGTTTTCATCTTTTCTGCCGTGTAGTTCGGTTCATGAGCATATTTCCTAAGCTACGTAACGATTAGATAATTATGCATGGAGCTGAGTGGAAAGTTCTGGCAATTTTTGAGATTTTCATATTTATGCGCAAATTAACAACAAAAACAGTGATAACTAATCTTCAAAGTATAGCTATATTCGATGTATTTGCCTTATAAATATACCCAGTGATGTAGAGTGATTTGCAAAACTTTTGCGTCAAGTATGTTCTAAATATGCTCTGAATATTCTTCAATACAAAATCAAATTGGTGCAACTTGTTGACAACGGTCCGCTTCGAAACACTAAGCTCTCCAACCAAATCACGAATGTTCGATAAAGGCTCACCATCTAGAGAGACTTGCAAGTCACTCTCATCCAAAACAGATGACCAAAGGAGGAGGTATGTCTTGGAGTTTTCGAGATCAAATTTTCTTTCTTTGAATCGCTTCAACCATCTGCCCACAGTCGATTTTTTCGCTGTATTAGCACCTTCATCCTTATTAATCTCATCTATGTCATTGAGAATTGCTAAACCTTTTCTGCAAGAAGGCGAATCAAACACGCAAATCATACCGTGCAATAGACATTTTGAGCTAAAATTAATGAACTAGATAAATATATACAAAACTATCAATAAGAAAGGGACGCAAACATATCGGTAAATGAAACTTCTACAAATTTCCCGCCACTTTTTGCTCAACTTAATAAGACGATTGAACTATTTTGTCTGATTTGATCGGCCAATTCGATGACAGAACCACTGCACTACAACTCCGGCCCGAGATGCGAAGTTTTGAATTTCGTTCGTCATTATGAATATGAGTTCAGATGGTTATTGTGTGAAAACTTATAGATATTTGATGTTGAAAGTCTCGGTAGAACATCTTGTTGAGGTGCAAAATTGTTCTAAGTTCCTAAGCTATCGGTTTGGCAACCAAGCTTTGTTGCATTAATAATTTTCTTAAAACAATTCATTGTCAACAAACAAACATTTTACTAAAGTGTGCATCGTCAAAATCAATATTGTTTTGCCAAATTCTTAGCAATTTTTCAAAGCAAAGTACTCAGGTGAGTGCTTTGTCACATCATCAACATTAGCAAAGCGTTTTTCGGCCAAGGAATGTTGCAGCGACCTGAAGAGATGGTAGTCACTTGGAGCAACATCCGGCTATACGTTGGATGAATTGGACGTTTCCACCTTAATTCTTCAATCTTTTGCAATGTCAGATGGGCAATATGTAGGCCAGAGTTGACTTGACTTCGCGTCTATGAAGCTGTCGCAGGGGATGATTTGACGTGTTAGTGTCACTTTCACGAAATTTTTTGAACCATCTATGTGTAGTTCGTAGGGCAGCCGCTTTGCGGTTAGGTGCTTCATAGGTTTTAAGCCGCTTTGGTGGGTGAATAATCCTACTAAAAAGTTCAAGAGACGTTCACGAATTTGAGGTTTTAAAGTACTCATTTGAAAATAGATATTCTTGCAGTTACAGGAAAAAAGTGGCTTATTTATTACTATTAGAATCTTGAGATCACGAGCTTTCAAATGACATAAAACTCGACAGAGAAGAGCAACAATTATTTATTGTGAATAATTAAAAGTAGCTAATAGAGCAAGACAAAACGCATCTGCCAACCTAATAGTTATCGTAAGTGAGAAAGTGAGTGTTTGATTAACTTAGGCATTAAAGGAAAACGGATAAAGCTCTCGACGTTGACCAATCCCTGACGGATGCGTCGTGCATTCTTTCTCCATTTTCAACTTTATTTGAGTTGACTGAATGCATGTCTGACCTTTAAGAATGACCCGCGGTGACCTCCAGCTGTTCTGAGTGAGTGATGCTTATCCTCCTAGAAAAGCCTGAGACCATTCTGGTACCAATTTGCCGACCCTGGGGCCTCGTGAGCCATGACCGCAAGATTCAACCATCAACCTTGCGTGCGATGCAGACCACCTCGAACTACTGCGCCACACACGATCTCATCTAGGTATACAGATAAAGTTTCATTTGCGGTATGTTGCGAGAATTCATTACCTGTGCTCACGATTATCATTCACATTTAGAAAAAAAGAGCATCGATGTGGTCAGAATTGGTTGTTACTTGGAGAGCTTGAATTTAGAGATATTGATATCACTTTATCACTTTATTTGATTTTTGATATCACTTTATCGGTATCTACATCTCATGGTAGTAGATGTCGATGTGATTCAGCGGGAAACAAAGTCTATCACATCTTTTGGAAAAAGATACGAATGATTTATCTCTGGTACTATGATTCCATTGTCCAGATAGTAGTGGGTTAGCTCAGTAGTGAAAGGTAGATGAAGAAATCAGGTTTCAATCTCACATATATGTAAGGGGTGGAAGAAGAATTAATCGGTTAATGGGAAGTTGATAATCAGTCAGAATTCATTTTTATTTGACCGCGTCTTGCGGTGCTATGGTGTTACAAAACCCAATGTTGCAAAGTGGTGTACAAAATTTTTGCGTCAGTTGGGATTCAAACACAGATTCCACTCTATCTGGGAGCGCGTGCTAAATCGTTGCACTGCCAACGTCGCTTTGACACCACTCTTTCGCTACAACGCGTTATCTGTCAACAGCCAACCGTCAGCGGTCTGGCGTGGGTTGTCTTTATCGACATTGAATTCACTTATGCTGACAGATATGGTCTTGATAATGAATAGGAATTCATTTCTAGCTGACCTTCTCTTGCGCTGGTATGATGTTACAATATACCTAATGATGGAGTGTGGTTTACAAAACCTTTTGCTTCAGCTGGGGTTCTAACCCACATTTCACTCTATCCGGGAGAGCGTGCTGAACCGTTGCATTACCGACACCCAATTTGGCACGATTCTTTCTACGCTCCCGGATAGAGTGAAATGTGGGTTTGAATCCCACCTTGCCGCAGAAGTTTTTGGGCACAACTCTACATCATTGGGTATAATGAGAATTTGATTGAAACGTTGCTGTCAAACACGGAAGTTAACTTTTGTAAAGTGAAGTTCTTCGGAAAGATATGTTCTGTTTAGATATTCGACTTACATTCACAGCAAATGCTGAATGAGTTCCGTATTCACCAGCTGAAATAATCTATGATAATCAGCTTTTTCTCACCTCCGAATCGGACATCATCTTACGTGAAATTTAAATTTTCATATCGATAGAGTGAGGAAACATTGCTTACGAACTCAGGACGAAATATGTGATTAATTAATTTGAACAGTTTATAGTCTATTTCTACCAGCCCATAGGGTTACTTCAGAGTAAGAACAGCCGAATACATTACCAACATGTTCACCATTCATAAAATGGCCTAAGCCATGATTTCTGCCAAAACTGAATTCTGTGTTCTTAACGGGGTGAAAACTTCAGATAGTCCACCTAGATACTGGCGAACAGTTTTTTTTTTGAATCAATTTGTCTGCAGTCAGGAATCTCGTTCAGGTTAATCGTACTCTTTTCACATGCGATACAGAAAAGGAGAGTCCCATTGATGCAAGGAAGGATAAGGCTAGGATATGGTTTTGCCGATCACATTCTCCCTAACATACATCATTTTATTTGAGCATGTAGAGCATCTTCTATCAACATAGCCCATCGAACATATCCTAAATTGATTACGTTTATATGCATTCTTTCATGGAGGCATTAGTAATCAAAGATAAAAGTGAATAAATTTACCCAACCAAAGTAGCATCTAACAATTGCTATATGCATGCTTCTGCTTTTGCTATTTCATTTTAGGGTATGTATACCAATGAAATACTGAATAATATATTTTGAAAATCATGTAGCTGAAAATGTTGATTCTTATCTACATGCGACCGCCAACGATCTCAATTATGCTGCGATATGGACAGCCTTTCGACAAGCAGTCAACGACTACTGCAGGAGTTTTGTAATGCTTTTCCCGTTGGAACTGGTAATAAACTCAGACTTAGGTCAAAAGTCGAATATGGGCCAATACGGCTAAGTTGTAAATCAGCAAAACATCAAAATAATTCGGAACGACTGCATTTGCTGCAGCTTCTTGCCAATAGAAATCATGAGAAGAGTGCAAATGAGTTTAACTGATCGCATCCACATCGAGTACCAGTTGAATAGAGCAGTGCCAGCAGACTAGCAGCGAAGTTAAAGGGAACCGGTTCGATGGTAGACCGACCTCGCTGTGGAAGATTGGGAGATAAATCAACGGTGTAAACACGGTGGCAATTTTGTCAAGTGCCGCAAGAGTCCTGAGAAATCGCTGTGATAAATGGCTACCGAGACAGGAATGTCATGAAGCAGCATCCTCTGGATTCTGTGAGCACATAGAGAACGTTTGTGGCTAACATAACTGTAAGTATCGGGAACCAAAATTTTTAGATTAGTTGTAAGTTTTAATTGTACGGAAAATAGCAACATGAATAAATAATTAGTGATCGACATACTTACTCATTATATGTAAGCGAGAGGCATGGCTTGAGAAACTCTGTGGTAGGGGATCTTCCTTGTTCTACATATCAAAGTTTAAAAATAGCATCATCAAAATAGCATAAATTCAAACATCATAATAATGCGAAATGCATTAAAAAATGTCGAGTATTAGTAATTAGATTAGCTGTCAGCTCAACTAGGTTTATAAAGCGATATCACAAACCCTGCCAAACCCCGCCAAAGGTTGGTGGCTGATAGTTAACATTGAGATGTTGAAGAATAAGTGCTCGGGCAAATGTGCCTCTGTGATGTAGTGGTAGAGCACGCGTCCGCGGATAGGATGGAACGTCGGTTCGATTCCCGCCTGAGGCCGCGTTTTTGCTCACCACTCAATTCTCTTAGGTATATAGAAAACATCATAACAGTGCGAAATGCTTTCAAAAAATTACAATTTAAAAATAGCGTTTTTCTAATGTATATAGGACATATGATAGGCAAAAGTATCTTCGAACAGTATAGTGTTTCTTCTCTCTGTAAAAGCGTACAATTAATTGACGGCAAAAGCGGACACGTGTGTCACTACAGATGGAAGCGACCCTGGATGTTGCTTAACTTGTTCAGAACGGCAATAGAAATCTCTGCGCGCGGAACTTATCGCAAATTGATGAGCGATTTCCGCCATTTCATTAGAATTTCCGGTACAATTTTGTTATTAAAAGATAAAGGAAAAACCGGTCTTATTCGCCGAAGAGTAATTTTGCATGGGAGTGCTAGTAATCATCCGAAAACTGGGATTTGAAGCTACAGACCCACGCTGCCGGTTCATCAAAATATCGCCGTATGACGCTATGCATTCAAATCAACGATTATGTTTCACATTCACTTTTCTCCTGCATTTTTACCACCCGTATTATTCGCTGGAAGCCGAAAGCAAATCATTGTTTAGGGATTTTTTGTAGTATTTTAGGCAATCGTTCCAATTTGAGTTTCTTGCGAAACAGAGGAAAAATTTCCAATTAAATAACAAAATATCGATCGAGCCGTCTCGCCCCGCCTTTACCACGTCCCCTTATGCAAACCTCGCTTTGTCGAATCGCCTGTAAAGAACACTATCAAAAATGTAAAAGTCAATCTCATTTTCCCTGGTAAATTATATTTCCAGAAACTAATCACATCGCTAGTTTCAGAAAGCATGACGCTATCAGATGATTACTAATAGTCTAAAAAAAGAGCTCTGTCCAGCGAGGTTCAAAGCACAAATCAAAGGACCACAGGAGATCAAAAAATCAAAATTTGAAAAGCAAACACATTTTGAGTTCTTTGAAAAATGTGCTAGAGTTTCTGTATTAGCACTCTAAGGAAGGAGTTTTGTCCAGCGAAATATGAGCGAGATAAAAGAGAAAACGCGTGGTTTATGAAATATGATTTTATTCGGATGTTACAGCGTCATAAAGCAATGTTTTGAGAAACCGGCGACGTGGGGATGTAGTCTCAAGTCTTAGCTTTCGAATGGCTACTAACACTCCAAGAAAAATCCCCTCTTCAGCGATTGAGAACGTTTTTTCATTTGTCACCTCATAACTGAAAAGAACCAAATTTCCTTCTCCGTTTTCAGAAAATTTTTGTGTTTCTCTTATACCTTGACACATAACGTTCTGCTCTAGAAACTGATTTCGGCGCTTGTTCATTATAAGGCGACAAATGTACATTCGACCCCATCAACTGTACATGAACTTCTAAGGAGAGTGATAGTAATCAATCGAAACCCAAAACTCTAGATAACGCGGCTTGGCAGATTTTTAAAAGGCTTTTTTGACGTTACTACAAAAGGTAAAACCTTCGTGTTTCACACCGCACTTCCTAAAAAGATGTAACCTTTTCTTTAGACTATTAGTAATCATTCGATGGCGTAAGGTTCAAGGGTTCCCACGCTAAGTTTATTTTTGAAAGAGCGTTTTTCTGCAGTGTAGCAGAGTGAATAAGATCGAGTTTGACTCATTCGGCTTGCTTGCTTACTGGCTAATCTGCGGTTAGGGGTCTGGTGGCCGCAGATTCGATAAAGCTGCCGGCCACGATCTATCGATTGGCACTTCCAAGTAGTGCGATCTTTGTCATTCGATTAGGAATTTTTTACACCTCTTCGAAAGGAACTCCAGATCAAGCGTTTAACTCTGACATTGGACGATTTTTTTACACGTTTACGAGCTTTTCATGCTTCCAGAGAAGTAATAGTTGATTAGCGCAGCCAATGTGAAACACAATTTTATTTGGATTTTACAACGTTATTAAAGGGTGTTTCGAAAAAAAACCGGCCACCTACCGCGCAACGCAGAGATTTAAGCTTTCGAGTCGTTACTAACACTTCCATGAAAAGCCCTTGTAACGCGAAAGGGGTCAAATATTCTTTTGTCGCTTTACAAGAGCATGATATCCTTTCGTAGCCTGTTTAGCGTTTATAAGTGTAGTACAGAGTTAGTTTACTACGCAATCGTAGTGTTTTTGTGAATAAATTAATTGCAGTAAGTTGCACAAAGGGTGTTACGATATGAATCCATAAGTATTGAATAACTTTCATTATTTACAGTACTCAAATGTTATCATATCTAGTGAGAATTAGGAAGCAGTGACTAGTTGGCCAGAAATGAAGCGGCATACTGGATGCGATACGGGTTAATCAATAGGTCCCGATAATTTAGATAATAAGTGTGTTTTAGAAGGTCGGATCTATGTAGAATTATAGAAAAGTGTTTCTGCTATTGTTCTATGGACTTTTCTTCGTAGATTGTTTAGACTCACATTGACAATATGCGTCGTTACAACCTTTGCCAGTGTAAATGCCCTATTTTGCGTGGTCTACGTATTTTTATCGGTTGATTACCCTCAAGACCATCTCCCTTACCTCCCTCAAGTTTCAACCACTCAAGATAACTTCAGTGTGACAGCGTGCACGTGAATGTGGCCGTCTACCAGTGCACCACTCACACCTGGTCAGCCCTCTGCTTCTCATTGGCATCCTCCTTAACGTTCATCGCTGGTTTGCATATACTTTCCTGAGTTTCACGAATTATTCGTTGTTTATATATGCGAAAAGGAGTCGAACGCTCTTGCGCCACGGAAAGGCTCAGCACAAAATACTGAAAGCCTACAAAAAGCTGGTAAATCTGCCTATTTTTGTGTGTTCGTTGTTGTCATTCAACACGCACTTTCTTTGTAGGTGTGCCATCAAAACTGGTCGACTGAGGATATTGCGAGTCAATTTTTGACTTACTGAGCTTCAAACGAAGGGAACTCTCAAAACATTGGCCAATATTATGCGGTCTTGTGCCCAATCTCATCGGAATGTCATGAATGAAGAGATAATTGGTAAATGCTCATACAAGGTGTTGTCACTCAGAATCTCATCCTACTCTTTGCTGACGATGGGAGGTGCTCAAGAAAACATAAGTCTCAAGTACAAAAACCAACCGATTTCGACGTATTTTTTATGTCCTGTATTTGGGAGCTGATTGCAGAACAAACGTATCTATGACGGTAATAAGAATGATGAGTGGAATATGACGCTCTCATTCTCATAAGATGGCGACAAGAATATGCAATGCAATAAGAGTAGGGAACATGTTCATTTCCCGATGTGGTTTTGATATAGAAATTGCGAATTCTTAAGAGCATGCGAGCCCTTCAGTTTGAGTCACTGTAGGAAATTTTCTTCACTAGTTTCCCGTTTTTGTAACGTCGAAATGATTATAACACCAAAACTTTGCTACATAATTGCCAAGAAATATCGTCGTAAAATTTGAACAATTAGCTAAACTCACCGAAAGCAAGACTTTATATTGTTTCCATTATCAGAGCACACTACGAAGGTTTTTTTCCATAAAATGAGCTCATTAGCTATATCAACGTTTTTCTTAAGCTATCCAATGACTACAAATATAGATGTAACATGCAAAAAGTGGCAGGAATGTAATTTTTTTCATGGGAACATAGGTTTTTCATCACGCAATCGGTCATTTGGCTTAAATTACTTTTATAGAAATTTTCTTTTTGATAGTCCGTTTTTTTGTGACGATAAAATACTTCCAACGTATATAGTTTGCTTATAATCACCTAATAACCAGCTATGACGTGGAAGTGGCAAAGTAAGTACACTTAATTTTAGATAAGATAAAATGCAATCTTATTCTTCCTCTTACAGAGCTCTGCAAAACCTTTCAAGAAATAAAATGCAACCAACATCAGATTTGTAGAGCCTTAAGCTATTGAATGACTAGTAAGTTTAAAAAGCTATCTATGTGCCCTAGTCGGGTGAACAAATCAAATTGAGCGTGAAACATAATTTTATTTTTGTTACTACAATGGAGTAAAAGAGCCTTTTCAAAAAGTTAGCACTCTTAAAATCGCAGAAAATTGAGCTTTTGAAAGTTTATCAAAGCTTTGGAGTACGTTTTGTTCAACGAGAAAGGCCTTAAATTATACGTGTACTAGCGCGCGTACATGCCATCCCGGATGGGATATAACAGTATCAACAAAGCGGGTTGAGAGGAACTACAAATTTTAAACACTCTGTGAACTGTCACCTGTATCACCTGTCGTCTTGTTCTTTGAACTATGGTATGTATCATTTTCAAAGTTGAATGCACAAATCTTTTTCTGAATATTAGTGATTGCGGTTTATTAGATTACAACTACATGACGATAATACTTGTTGTAAGTTCATGCGGGTATCTTTGGTGCGATTCCGTAATCCGGGCCGTATTGAAAACCGTTCGAGAATAAAGCCTCTTTTGCTTTATCTTCGGAATTTTTTTGGCTATTTTTTCTGAAAAAAAAGCCTTCACAGAACGCCGCAGCAGGAACAGGAAATTAGATCAATTTTCACACTCGGCACGTAATTTTGCTTCTGCCAGGATTTATTGATGGGCTTCCAACAGGGTTATAGTAGACATAGATAGCACATATTTTGTTGACTGTAGAGCTATGTTCGGTTTTAGACGTTTACAGAGCGAAAAGAAGATTGCGTTCCGCACTATTAGGCTTAGTCGTAGCGGATATATCTGGTGACATGACATGTTAAAAGGCTTATATTCAAAGAAAGATAGAACAGTTGCTATACGGAGACCTAAAAATCTTACAAAACAAAAACAATGTACAAAAGATAATGAAAATTACGCCTTTACAAGGCAGCTCGAAGTCGAGGCGCGCAGCATGATTCGAGATCCGCGCTATAATACACGCCTGGAGTGAAATTCAACGCTATTTTCGCAGCTACAGCACAATAACAGAGCGTTTCAGAAAACAAGTTTATTTCAGAAGTTGCACAGATGAAAGCTGTCGACTGACTCCTAGAAGTTCGATAAAAAAAGATAAAAAGGGCTAATCCTGGGAAGGTTGAATTTGGCACATGAAACGTAATTGCTCCGTCTCCTCCTTCATAAAGAACATATATTAGAATAGCTCATCAGCATTATTCAATGGCTATTTTTTACTCACTAGTGACAAATTCGAGCGATTGCCCCGCACCGCATAGGTACCCCCATCACAGGTCCCTCGTATATCGCCTGCTGATGATGAATGTGGTAGCCGTAATGTTAATTCATTTCGAGCCGATGCTCCTAATTTATACGAACGAAAAGAACTTGCAAGCAATCTTGAGCTGTGGTAAAATTACACACTTGTGAGAAACACTGTAGAAAACATGCAGAATAACCATTAATAAAAAAATGGCAAACACGTAACACATGTGAATTGAGCTCATGTGGCGCGGTGCTTATAGGTGCACTGTTTCGCACACAAGTTCGATGGATCGACATCGCGATTATGGCTCTAAGAGATTCATACCTCCGGCGTCGGTAGATTGGTTCCAGGCTGGTCTCAGACTTGTCTAAGAGGAATTGCAGCCCTGATTTGATACAGCGTTAAACTACCGCGTATCATTGTAAAAGCCAGGTATGCATTAAATCATTGCGGCAAAATTAAAGATTGAAGAAGAATGCATGGCGCATCCTTCAGGGATTGTTCAACGCTGAGAATTTTATGCTTCATCCTTTTGTACCCGTAAATTGCTTTCAACATAGCTGAAGTTTAACCATTTGACTTCATAATAGATGTTGGAGAGGAAGTTCATTGAAGAGTGTATATTGTTGAGTTAATTTGGCCATGTCAGGCTTTGATGAGATGCTTCTGCGTCGAAATTCTTTGATTTGAATACAGTTTATCTTTAAATAACAGTACAATACCAGCAATACAGAAATACATAGGAAGACTACAAGAGAGAGAGTTTGCAACGAAAATGATAGCTGAATTATCTATCAAGCAAAAGCCTACCTATAACTTCCATCCATTTACACTCATTTCGTTATCTAGCGGGTTTGAAGGCTAGAGCAAAATAGAGTTAAAGTTCAGGATAGATATTTCAGACTAAGATTATAGAACATATATTCATTACGAATTTACGTAGAAATGTCAGTTTTCAAACAAGCTCAGTGATGTAGTAATTCAAAGGCATAGTGTTCGTTGTCTGCTGCGACGCTTTTCCACTAATTCTGCCTTTTTGTTGATTTGCCACTGTTTGACAAGTCGTGTTTATCACCCAAGCAGTTCGCAGTGCTTTTGCGCCCGCAAAACTGCTGATTTTTTTGAAATTCAGCGAGTCGCCTGAAGAGCTGAGATGCATACAACCACAATGCAATAATAATTCTACCACTTGATGTAGTGTGATGTGCCAAAATTTCGCGTCAGGCGGGATTCGAACCCACATCTCCCTCTGTCCGGGAGTGCCAAGATAGAGTATATTCAAGCCTACGACTGTAGCAGTGCGCTACCGCGCTATAATATTGACCACTGGGCTACCACAGTAGAAAGAAGATAGCGGCAAAACAATGGAACTAGGTGCAGTAAAAAATATACTCTTTAGCAAACCTCTGAAGGGAATTTTGCCATCTTTTCGGGAATTACATGATAATTTAGGTAACGCAGATGGTCTATGACTTTGGAGAGCAAGTGGTTCAGCAGAGGTTTGAGTACCTTAGACAGAAAATTCCAAGTGGCGAGGGCGGCACCCAGTTGCCACTAACCTCAACAGGCACTTCGATTGCCGGCCACCTCACCTCAGTTCATTGTCGGCTCATTTTTGCACTCTCCACATAACCTCGTTATCGTATAACTAATTGCTATCATAAGGTTGAGTTCATACAACTGCCGTATGAACTCAGTAGAATTGTGAGCGGAAAATATCACTAACGTGGCGAGGCAAATTTACTTAGGCTATGGTCTGCCCACCACCGCGGTTAAGGGATTCTGCCCATATATAATAAGTAGTGACCCCACTGCTGACACTATATAGTCACCCACTGGATCCCGCCGCGGTTGCTTTTGGCTTGGGGCTGAACATAGCAACCCCAAACGGGCTCCGCCGCCTAGTCATGTTCCGTTAATAGCAACATTCATGGCATCGTCACACGACGATAAATCTCATCAATTACGTTCACTTATTCATATTATCGTCACAAGACGATACATTACATTCACGACATATGTTCATATAACGAAATGTCGCAATCGTATATATATATATATAGTTCTCATGATATTACTACAGTAATGTATGTATATTATAGGTTATTTGATTCTACCACATTGTTTGGTACAACAACATTGTTTGGTTTCAATACATTGTTTGGTATAACCCATATAAAGGATTTGAACTTTCGCTTTTGTCGGTTTCAAGAGACAAGTTGGCAGAAGGCACGGTCACACAGACTAAAGTTCAGTCCGTAGCAACTTGAAAGTGCAACGAGCCACTTCAAAGGGCAAAAGCCGCCGCAACCCGGAAGTTCGAAGCGTGCAGCATGAAGGTCAGTGCGCCGCTAAGGACATTCCAACAATATTCAGATACAGATCGGGTCACTGCCTAAGACAATTTCAGGGACCATACAGCAAAAACCACTGAACTTTCACCACAAACTCTTTAGGAAATTGACAAGAGTAATTCTGACTTATGTCGCTTCATTCAGCATCCCCAATGTGTTTTCGCAGGTGTCCCTAGACATGTAATGTTGGAGAGATTGGAAAGTGATGTGATTAGCAAATTGTCCACAATAACCAAAGGTATCAAGTAGAGGTCCTACAAAGAAAAGTACCTTAAGTTCTGCAGGGATGTGCACTTCATAGTTTTTGAGTGTATGATAAAATTACCTCGATTACGTCATTCTCTTCCATTTCGAGGGTCTTCGATGTGTCGTCATTGTTTATTCGCTGAACGTCGAACAGGAAACTATAAAAAATGAAACACTAACTCTGTTTGATGTCGAAGAGACCTATGGTTTGAATTGTGATATAAAAAACCACGAGTTACCGAGGTGCCGATACATTTACGCCAATGCGATCGGCGTAGGTAATTCCAACTAACTTCACTTCTTATTTAGTTGCTCCGATGTATTTCACCTTTCTTTCAAATAAACTTTAAGAAACTAATAAAACTTCTTGACTTACTAATCGTCAGTACGACTCGCTGGGTGCAGAACGCTGTCCAATTTCACTGATGGCTGCTACCACGTGGGTTCAGTCAGGAGTGCGACTTCAACGTCCAGTCTTAGATCGTAACATTTTCATATGCTTAACTACGTCACTAGTTCAAATGATCACTTGGCGATTGCCGACAATTCAACGCCTAATGTCATTTGAAATGATTTGACTTAGCCGTATTATTATATCATATCCTGTCTAAACAAACCGCACATTTTGCTTACATGGTGCATTGAACGACCTATATTCGAAAACGGTCGCAACTAATACTTCAAGGCATCAATGAGTTCCTATCTCTCCTAATAAATCTTACAATTTCATACATTTGAATGCTACATTATCTGTTCTCTGTTGCTGCAATGCGGCAGTAACAACTAATTTGCATCATACATTTGACGTACTTACGGGCAGGGTACTCCTTATTTTCTTCTGCTACTACGCGATAGTCAGTATTTTTGTCCAAACAAGAGGATTCAGACCATTAACTGTGGCTCGCTGACCACCACACCATAATGAAGAACCTCTACTTGGGGAAACATCAGCAGCTTCGCTCGATTTCTCTTCAGAAATCGACATCATTGCATAACCATCAATTCCCATTACTCGAGAACAAATGCTTACAAAATACACACGCAGTTAGAAGATACGTTACCAAAATTCAAAGAAAATAAATTACAAGATGGCAAATCAATCCAGCTTCCATACAACAAGACTTAGAACATCTCGAGAAAGCATTAAGCGTTTTCGGAAAACACAGTAACTAAAGTAGAGGAAGAAATACATGGATTGGCTAACAAACTCGATCCAATTCCAAATCTACTAAACGTTTCAAAAGAATCCAAGGAAGCGCTTAGAACAAGCGGAAAGAACCGTGACCGACGCTTTCCAGTATGCCAATATTCTAGAAGCTCGAATAGAAGGCTTCAAAACACATATGGAGCGCTTCATACTTCTGCCCTCCTTCTCCACCCCTCCCACACATTTAGTGCTGCGTGAATATAAAACGCAATGGAGAGTAACGTCCAACGGCTCGGTAGGAATCACTGAAACCACCTGCCCAGCAGCGTCGTTTTGTGAACACACAAACTGAATTTTTTGCTCAGCTACAATATTCAATTTGGAGTGTTGGCACGATAAAATCCATACTATCTACCACCCACGCTGCTCAACCTGGTCACTACTATCTGTTGTCTGTTCTGTTCGTACCAGTCAAGCCGATTGAGCCTATTTCACACCAAATATCAATAATTAACACTCGACCACCTTCTGCAGCAACGTGAATTATACAGAAATTTGCAAATTGGAAGTCTTTGATACATTGCAGAACAGCCCATTCAAAAATGAAGAGTTTTTTAAATTACTCAGGAATCAAACAACATTGCATAACATCAAACTCAAATGGAACTCACTTATCTTTACCAGTAAACCAGTTACGGAACTGTTCACCCGGGGCCTGAACTATCCAGTGGCGGATAGCAAACGATATCCACATACAGGATCATGCAAAGGAGTCAATTTAGCACGAATAGACTCCTTTAGTTTATTACCAGCGTTAGGGATTGGAAACACCAAACAGGCGTGACAACTTGTATAAAATCCTGTGGATGACCTGGCTGCCACTACTCTTATTGGAGTGCAGACTACCTGTTCTACTGCATTTATATGATTTTACATCTGAACAAGCCTATAAAGTTCTTCACAGCAATCGCTGGAGAGAAATGGCCAATGTTAATCACACACTCCAGTACAATCGAAAGAAAAACCGAAACTCCATATGATGCACGTGCAACTGGATATATCACTCACTTGGAACTCTTTCACCTTTGCGCTCGTTTCCATTACGGCGCCACCTATTCCACTGCTGAGCGTGCCGTTTATCTCGAATGGAAACCAAACAGCGATATGGTATGCACGAAAGTTGTCACCACCTCAGTGTGACAGTCGAACTGCAATCATAAATCTAAAGTGCACAGTCGGAGAAGACTACGCCTGCTATTCAGCCGAAAGCCAGGCATACTGCAAGTGCAGAAAAGCTTACTACTCCCCATTTTTCTATGGTATGAGATGCAAACTATCGATCATCCAACGATCACTGATGTTTTAATAAGCCAAATATGGACGAGTGCAAGTAACAGTAACGAGTATGACGGCTGCTGAAATCATCTTCAATATTCAAGACCATTTTAAGACAAATGTTGTAGTCGACAGCACCACATGTCAAATCGATGAAGCTCTTATACAAGAGTGTTATAAATGTACAAAGGGCATTGTAGCGCACATAATCTGCATACCTGTCAATCTCACTCGAGCTGAATAATGTTGTATATCGGCAACGTTCATAGTACCTTGCGACCAAGTGGGCAAACATTCAAAACTTCATCGCCAGCTTCAATTATGCTCTCATCCAAGAAAAATGCGAAACAGCGTGGCGATTCACAACCACTAATTCTAAACTAGGAGGGACCTAGACATTTACAAAACAGTGAATGCAAATGTTCATTTAGTGGATATGGAGAAGCCAAAACTGAAGAAGAGATACAATGCTAAGACATCAGGCATATCGCTAGACGTTCTATTATAATGGTAATAGAACGGCAATCACTGCATTGATAGCCTTACCCCTGACGACGAACGCTCACTCATGGATGCATCTTAACCTTTGAAACATGAATTTTGTTTGATATCTTTAGATATTCTTAGCCAGACTCATGGTTACCCGTTCTTACTTCAACATGCACTCAATTTTAGTCAAAAACAAATCGCTTACGAAGAAAAAACTGAATCCCTTTGAGGAGCTCAATGAAAACAATTTATCCTGTAAGAAATACACGAGAAATAAAAATGACTGCGCCGGAGACTCGACAAGTTGAAAATTAGTGTCAATCAACACTTTCAATCAACTATTTTGAGAGCTTGCTCAGAATTATACATCCTGACAGTACATTTTGAGCCATTCATGAGTTCTGCTATGGCACTAATAAAGTGCTAGACATTTACTTTGAACTTTCAATCTTATCAGTAGCATGGTGATTTTCGGTTGAGTCAGATCGTCGGGGATATAACTCTTATATAGAAGAATTGACGCCAAACTATTTGCACCCGGGACGGTGAAAGGGTCACCGTAATGTTTTTTTTTCAAAAAGAGTGATTCTAGTGATGAGCATGAAAGGCCCAAACACGTAACCAGCACTTTATGAGTATCATAACATACCTGATGAGAAGTTTAAAATAGGCCACTTAACAAGTAGTAACTTTGGGCGATGTCTCAAAGTACTCAATTCAAATGTCGCTACATATACATATTTGTATACTGACGTGACAGCCGCAGGCCAAGCAAACGACGATCGGCAATCAGTCGCACACCAAAAGAACGCCACGGTAGTCCTTTCAACGTACGCTGAGTATGAAAAGTTAGTCGTCAATTCGTCTAAATAGGGAGATTATCACTGAAGAACTGATTGAACCGAAAGGCATCGTGTTACTGATAACGATGAAAAACCGAGATCCGTGTTTAGCTTCTTAAAAATGCCATGATAAAAACCATGAATGGCTCGAAATATTTTGGCAGGGTATGTTAATTGTAAGCGAGGTCTCTAAAACGGCTCAATGAAAGTGTTGAATACGCAGTAGATGTGTTTTCAAATCAAACTGAAACTTGGACCATAGGAACAGCGGCGCTAACCTTCCTCGTGGTTTTGGTGCTTTTCTTGTTCCTTGACATGTTCTTTTGACTTGTTAGTCTTTCGTGCCGCGACCCAAGCATTGGCACATGTACTAGCGATGGTACATGTGCATCCACACATGGTGGTGAATGCATCTTGCGTCTTGGGATGCCCTGAAATGCTAAATTCTTCTGATTAAAAGCGCTATGGTTTCCTCGTCCACAGGTAGTTCTCCAATAGTATGTTTTCATTGGGCTAAATCGAGTCTGTTAAATGTCCCTATATTTTCGCTTTTACCACTTCTGTATCGTGATGTGAGCTTCACTAAACCTCTGGATAAGTGTCCATGGTTAAGAAGCGAAGATAGGCGCAATTAATAAGGGTTAACGCGCAAATACGCATCGAGTTGTTGGTTTGACCACAGCGCATGCGCAAACTTATCATTCATGCTTTCCAAATAGCCAACATACGTGGCTGGCCACCGTAGAGAGTGACTGTATACGCCAAATATACATCCAATTACCTATAGGGTACTTTAAAAAGTCAAATGCTTGCCTCATCTTTAAGAAATTGTTTGGAAGATTTATGGCTCTTCTTTACCTGTGCGCGCTGGAACGGCTCGGTCGTCCGGATCGTGTTCGCTTGGCATCCAAGTCGATATCGAAGGGACGCAATCTTCACATGCCTGTCAACATTGAATGTTTGCTGGTAGCAAAATAAATGTGTAGGCAAACACAATTGTTCATAATCACTAAGATCATAACCATTAGTGAAAAACGTGAAAATGCATGCCTAGTAAAGGATTCGTACTCATAATTTGACGCTTGAGTGCAGAGTTGTTTTTATTCAATTGAATGCAGAGTGTTTTTAGCTTCGACAATTTATGGACAAAATAAAGGCACAGATCATAGAAAAGAAACAGAAGACGGAGAACTTTACCGGTAATGAGTGTTGTGTAAGTTTTCCATTTAACTGCATAGTTGCACTAAGGTTCTTTCTTAAGTATATACCGATCTACTACTTCAAGCACTAGCATACTGAAAAATTTCGGTAATCTCTCAGTGAGAATGAGCTCTATAAACGACCAACTGCAGCATCAGTGGCCACCTCTTCGTCAAATGGAAATCACTGGTCCTACGAATCTTGTTAGACAAGCTTGCTGAGGAAGAGATTTTGTTTATCAAAGTCGCAGCCAACATGTAGATGTTATGCTCGTAAACAAACTTAAGCGTAACGTTTGATGAACGGTAAGCGATGCGATCGGGCATGAACATAGCTTCGACATTTTCAAAATGAAGAGAATGCCATTTGATTGATGAAGATGAGTGTGAAAATCGTACGTAAGCATCGTCATCGCAGCTCGCATGCGAGCTCATCATACTTGTTTATTGCTGTTATGTGAAGCCCGCGTGCGTGCATGGCTACTCAAGTGCCATTCAATGGCTCTTTGAAAGACTCAGTTTTCCTCACCATTCGCAAGCTTCTTTTCTTGTTTGGAGTATGTATTATCAGGTCATGAAGATGACAGGAAAATCGGTTTAAAAGCAAATGGAACGATTAGAATGGTGAAACAGATTTCACGCTTATTTTGGACAATTCTCCCTGTGCAGATTTCAAATGGTTGGCGATTAAATGTAATTAAATTGACCTTCATAGTCTTTTTTGATCTGAAAATCTTCACCGCTCTGAGTATGACGAAGAAAAATCACACCGAAATGAACAAGAAAAGAATGATTCCAAAATACTAATTTTATCCTCTTTTTGATTCCTGAATAAGCACTGATATCGGTAAACATAACAACCGAGTAAAGATGCTTCAATACAGAGCCATCACACCGAAGCCCATAGCGTCGCCAATATAACACTTTGTCATGCTTTTCTTACGACTATCTGACTACGATTAAGGTGTATTGAAATTGTCGTTCCCAGGCTCAAGAAGAACATCGCTACATCTCTAACCCAATAAGGAAGCAGCAGAAAGTTTTGTTCCACAGAATTTTCTTATCATCGAACATGCTCGATTCATAATCAAAGTAGTCCTTTCATCAAAATATTTTTAATAGGTTGAGGAGAAAGCATTTATAACATCCGCTGAAAAGTTAAAGTTCATGCATATATTCAACTGAAAACGACAATGATTATTGTTCATAATAAAGGCAATCATTATCCACGATCATCTGCCAATGATCGTGAGCTTGCGAATCTGCTCGAATGCGGCCATTCCTTGAGCTTTTGAAATCAAAAAACTTCTAACATGTCTCTTAAACGTGATTGAAATGCCTCAAATCGGTGTCCACGCAAGAAAAATGTTCCATCGAGCGGATAAGACCATAATCGAATGGGATAGCTTCTGGACTGCAGGCTAGGTGCGGCTGAACTTCGACTCCTCCAAAAACATCAATCTTTTCCCTAGTCTGCTTTCCTGTGTGAGGTTTGGCAATGCCTTGCTGAAACAGCGCGTTTTCGACAAATCATAATTGGTCTTGGAGACTGAGATCACCACTTCCAAGTCGTTTGTACCAGATTGCAACGGTCATATAACCCACAGTTTGTTCGTCTCTGACACCATAAATCTCCTTCGCAGCATCTTTTGTTGAAAGATGTCTCATTCCAGCAACAGCGTATCAAAACTCGACGATCAACTTTGTCCATCGCCAATATTTGATATCCGAAGTTTAGATTAGAATTTAATGCGCTATACCTAGCATTGACGTGGGAGTTTCTCACGGAAATATTTCTGAGATATTCCCAAGAATTCACAATAGTCGGTACTGTGTATAACAAACACAAAATTACAATTTTTCGCGGATGTTAAACAACCTTTCCGCAACTAGTATTTACTTTATACAATGTAAAACATAGCTGTACTGACGCTTCAATCTTACGGAAGCGAAAGAATGCCTAATTAATCAGAATAATTAGCTACTGTTGTGTTTGTTTTGGAGATGTTCATTGAAGAAAAACCCTCAGTGTAACACGCTGATACACCAAAGCGTAATCATTGCTGGCCACAGACAACAGCTAACTTGCGCCCGATTTTGCGAAACATCGGAAGAGAAGTGAAAAAAAAAAGATTTTGAGTAGATATAGCAGCAGTTATAAGTCTAAGATGTGTAAAGTGTGAATGAATCTTCTCCAATTACACGCACATGACGAACACACTCCGATGAATAGACAGAACAATTACAGGTCCTATAAAGACAAGAGAGAAAATTATCGACAGTTATTACTCGGATCTCTCCAACATTCGTGTCTACTACCACCATAAAGAAGGGATTTGCGTTACTTCCTCACAGAAAGCAGACTTATTATTTTATCGTCTATTCATCGGACACTTGAGTCGCACAGTATAAAACTAAACATCTGATGATATCGCTAAATCTCATGAATCTACGGGTTCAGCTTTTCACGCATTATCTGCCAGAATTCAAGTTTCTTTTCAAGCAAAGAACCGGCAAGACTATATTGATGTTCAAAAGAGGATCTCCACGGCATCAGCAATAATGGCATTATCTGTTTGTGCTGATATTTATAAACTGTTCACTCGATTTGTCCTATGCAGAAATAGGGAGAACATTTGGCAAAGAAGTCACGTGATCAAGCAGGTCTTTTAAAAGGAATCAGCTTTATGAATAACATTCACGTGAAACAGGACTCAATGAAATGTCATGGTAGCACAAGAGATTGCTTTATCTGACCTTCTTCGATCCAAGGCAGGCCATCAACTCAGTTGAGAAAAAAGGAGTCATAAAAACTTTACAGAGTTAGGGCTTTTCTTCCCAGTAAATGGAAAGTCTTGATCTATACAAGGATTTGCAACTAAAATATTGCCATTCTACAACGATATTGCTACCGACTCAAGAGTATAGGTTTGACAAAACTGTACCACGTTGTCAAATTCATCTACTGTCACCACCGAAAACATTATGTGAGCAGAGTAAAAAGATATCATGAGGATAAAAACCAATGGCCAATATTTTCACTATATTGATTTGCCGATAGCATCATCATTATAATTTCAAGCATCAGCCATAAGAAAAGATTATTAGCCGTGGCTGACAATGCTTGAAGAGCGAATGGTTTTCGACTAAATCTCATAAAAATTATTGTCCAGAGATTGGATTGTTATCTTATTTCCTATTGACGCTCAAAAGAGTAAATAGGGCTTCAGTTACGTCTGTCAACGTCCTGGCCTGACGCGAAAGTTTTGCACATCAATTTTACATCGCTGGGTATATATTCGAAACATCATACCACCGCTATAAGCGGTTAAAATATAAAAAACGAATATCATTCATTCTATAATACCCAATATCTGTGCACCCTACCTAAACGGCTCATCAGTTACAATGATGGAATGAATAACTCTATTCAGTAAAGATTCCGATTGATCTGCGACATACTGGGCAAGGCTTGAAAATTGTAATCAATGAATAATCACCTAAGACACACTCTTATTTAAGCTATCTGTAAAGCATACCCAATTATATTATGTGGTCTTCTGTTATTTTTAGAGGGAACATTATAGTATATTTCTACATCCTTGCTACTTTTAGCAGGATATCTTTCCAGTAAACCGATTGTATCGCATGGCACCGTGAAACTGGAGAGGTAGGAAAGATAAGCCAAGCGTATTGCACTGTAAAAGTGCCAATAGCAGATCACATGCATCGCTAAAAAAGTGTTGCCAATTATGTTTATAGCATACACAATTAGCATGGCAAGGTGCGTTGTGAAGGACATCCGCAAATATGCTGATTTGAGGGCAAAACTCGCAGTTTCAAGTGAGCTTCAAATCTGCGATTACTCTGTGTAGGGGCCTACGTGAAGGTACTTAGAATACTCTAATAATTTTTCTTAGCAGATTAATTCGAGTTCTATCCGATTATCTTACTAAGAATTGGAACAAGAGTAGAACAAGAGTAATTTTGAAACTGAGAGACGCCTTACACCAAGCAATCAGTGCCTGATATACAACCTCTTTAACACTACTGCACTACTTCCTCTAAATTCGATGTGCGGTTACCACTATTGCGCCATCACGAAGAGTATAGCTTATATTACTAGCCACGAGCTCGACTGTTGGTCACTGCAGTGTAGAGGTTTTTTATCAATTTATTTTATTTGACCGTCCATTGCGGTGGTATGGTGCTGAAATAAACTAAATAATGTAGAGTGGTGTGCAGAAACAGTTAGCTGGGATGAGAATCCAGATTTCACTCTTTCCGGGAGCGGCTTCAAACTCAAATCTGGGTTCGAATTCCCGTTGTAGCAAATGTTATTGCACACTACTCTATATTATTGGGTTCATCATAAAATTATGAGGTAAAAAAACATCCTTACAAAGATGAAACAACCAACGGACACTCACAATAACGGCAATGTGTTTCGAATGTCATGTTGGAAGCTCATAAGGTTCGTCTGGAGGCATTTTGCATCATCATCACTATGCTTCAGAGAATTCCACATTACTTTGCACATTCATAGTCATTACAATCATTTTATAAATCAGAAAATGTGATATGGTCGAGATATGACTGCAAACTCACTACCACTTTTGAATGTCAATGCCAAGTGAGAAAGTTGTTGCCATCTTTATCGACCAGTTGTGATGTGATGGCGAATTTTCCTGGACGGAGAATGCCTGCAATGAGGCAGTAATTTCTTGATTCAATTTTTACTGGAACAAGTTAGCTCATTTGTTCATTTTTGCCTATGTGAAATGTTGAAGTTCACTACTAACCCTCTGGGGATATTTCGGGTTACAAGGTGTATGTGTGAATTCGATATCCCGCGCTGTAGTCTTTAAGTAGTGAAATTCCATGACAAGACGAAATTGAGACACTCTGTGAATGTGTCTGTAAACATTGAAAGAGACAGTGTAAACTCTTAAAATTAATTAAGAAATCGTTCATTGCAGGTGACGCATAAGATAGGCTTTTTTGAATATTCTTTTCCTCTGATCGAATCAGTTTTAGAAGATTGTCTTGCGATTAAATGTGCTCTGTGCTGTCCAGCGTGGATTTTTCTGAAGTCACTATAAATAGAGCAGGTCGTTTACCTCAAATTCTTTACACCTTTTCTTGGACGGAAAAGCCAAGGCGGAGTCTATACTGAATCCTTTCCATCACACGGAAATTCGCTCCATGTGCTGCGCCTAAAGAGTGCAATGCCAATACAAACCTAACGAATCTTTCGACTCTAGTATTCATTATGAAACACAATGAGATAGCCTGTCTTTGAGTAAAATTAATGTTGGAAATGCATCAAATTTCAGATTAGATCATGTGCAAGAGTCATCATGTTTTGAGCACCCCAAAGGCTTCTTTTGTATTGGCTGCGAAATTTTCTGGATGTCGGACGACGATGTGCAGAAAAACGTTTATTACTTTTGTTAAGCTTCCCAGGCGTAGAAGGAGCCTGACGTTTTACACTCAGTACGGTAGGTAAGAGTGAACCACGCACCACAGATCACTATTACCCCAGCATGAAATAGTTGCAAGGTCGCAAGGCTACAAATCTGGTTCTGTCCCACAAGGACTAGCAAATTTTAGGTGAAGTGACGATCTCAAACAGATTCCGGCCAGGCTGACCTCGTAGGTGCTTGAACAGCGGTTCAGCAATTTCTGCTTTGCGACCTCAGACGCTGTATGTTCCCGTCTACGAAGTCAGGCGATGACACCATCGACATGGGCAACCCATGTGGAGCTGGAGAGAAGTGACTAAAAACGGACGAAGCGGGTGCACCCACGGTGTAACATGGAGGCTGCTTTTTGCATTGTAATATTAGAACAACCCCCCAAGCATCGAATTACATGCTTTTTTGCCGCTTCTGGGCACATCATGTTTTATGTGATCTTTGTCCTACTGAAACAAAAGTCGAAAAATCGACAAACGATCTTTGAATGACGGAATGTCTTCATTCGTGAGGAATCGTTTTTACATGGAATTGTCGAAAGCTTCGGCTTTGGCCTCCGGTCCATTCATTTCGCCCAAAAACCCTACTACCGCATACAGTATTGTATGTACCCAACTCCGTCGCCACAGCAAACCAGCATTCTCATCAGCTACCACTCAACTTGCACATCGGAGGAGAGCAAAATGGATTCGCATGCAATAAATTGGGTGGGATGATCAAGAAGAACAAGTTAGTCTACAAATTCGTTGTTCGAATTATTAATGCCAGATTGAGAACAGTCAATGCAAATAAACACAGGGTAGGAAAATTCGAAATGGGAGTACGAAGAGAGGGGATATAGTTGCAGAACTTTCGTCCGCAACACGTCCCTACTACGAAAACCCATTTTTCGAGAGAAAAAACCGAAAGTCGTGGGGAACTATCGACGACACGGCTCATGTGGAAGTCAGTAATGTTCTCAGAAACAGAGAATTGAATGTTCTCAATAGAACCCTTTTCCCATAACGACTGGCAGATAAAAGATGACTCAGTTAAAGAGTGCATGCTCTTTCTTATGCGATCATTACTGAGGCCGAACTAGCATCAACAGCTCAAACAAGAAGTTCATATCGCAATACCATTGAAAAGACAATTGATTTGATGAGCGATGTTGTGCTAAGAACCGTATCGTTAAGAAAGGCTGCTCCCGAAATTTGTAGAAATTGACTCAAAATTTGATACATATGATTGAAGGGATTACGATTATCCAAGATTATGGATTGAGCAAGCTTTTCAAAGAGCAGACCAGTTGTGCAACACCTTACGGTCATCATAGTCAATAGTATGTTACGCCTTCGAGTGAACATTCATGCTTTATAGGTACTTGCAAACTTTGTTTCGATATACTACGCCAACATGAGCGACACTTTTCTGCTTCTCTGGACAGATTTCTTCGTACCAAATTATTATTAATGGCACACATGGTACGCTTGTTGATATGCAAATCTGCTATGAAGAACCAATCTTATTGAATAGAAACAAAACTAGAAATGGACAAACCGCTAGCGAAGAGTTGCATCGGCTCATGATTTTCTAGTTTAATAATAAGATTCAAAATAACGCGATCACGGTTTTGATGTCGTCGTCGATTAATGAGTACGAATCAAATGAAAGAGGTCTCTCTCTCTGCCTTTTATTATTCGATTCAATATCTCTTTTCTTGACGGCATCACGAACCTGAATCATTTTGAAGTAACCATGATAACTGCCCACCAAAAATACAGGTTGAAATAGCTTACACACAGTGTTTTTTATGAATTTACATGCGTTATCGATGAATGTACTTATATCTTTGAAACTGAACTTTATGGTTTCATTGCTTTTGATCTAGGAAGCCCATGTATATTTTTAGATCCTTCCAAAAGTAGCCAGTCTTCCTCATGACATTCTCAGTAAATAGATAAATAGTTACTGAAATTACAGCTTTTCGGTGAAGAGTTTTGTTCTGCAACGAATTTGTTACCCTTGTATGATTAATGACGTTCAATGACGCTACAGCTTCGATAGGCTCTGCTCATTAATACTCTTCGTTGTAATGACCTCCGCAAGCTTTATAATAGCCGATCGAATAATCCATTCGTTCGCAAGAAAAAAAAAATTCTTCTTCATGAGATCAAACAGGTGGACCTGAAGAATTTTTCTTTCTCATTTTTTGTCCAAAATGTTTGGAGCGTTGCACAGAATCCGCTCCTCCAGTGTTCTGACAGCGCGACAAGAAGCAGTTACTATTATCGTTCGTGGAAAAAAGTGACTAGTTTTATATCGAAATTCTTGATGTCATCCTCAATTAGAGCAAGTCGTGTCAAAATCATGAACGTTCCTCGGCCACTAGAGCCTTAAATAATAGCACGAATTTTATAAGTTATACTTGTTTAAAGATCCCACAGTAGCTGCAAAGCCAATACTACAGGAGATTCGCCTACATTACAGTTAGTTTGAGCTTGTTCCAATAGAGTTCTCAGATTTATTTCCGCTATGCCAATGTGAAAACTAAGCCTTTGTCAGAAATATCCGCTGTGAAACGGTATACAGCACAGTATCAAAGGTGCCAATCTTAATTAGAAGGAGTCAAAATCGAGTCATTGTAGTCGCAAGTTTCCCCAGTTTATATATTACGCTAAGTACAGAACAAAATTCTCAACAAGTTGTAATTATCCTCAGTTTGTCTACTGAGAAATATCCGTTCACATTTTTTTTACTGTCACGCTCCTTAGAGGAGCTCCTTAGAACGACTGAACACCAAACACCATTGATAGTCTCCTCCTCAGATCCTCGTTTTCCTTTTGCAGATGGAGCAGAACCCTTTTCAGATTTTCGCGAAGCATTTCACGTTTGTCAAGTATGGTTCTCACCTCGAAGCAATCATGACAAAGACGTTTGATTAGAAGTGAAGTGCCGGATTTTTCTCTGCCATGACAAGGTGTTACCTGTTCCTTCGAGCTCTGCGCTTTCAAGGCCTCTTCCTGGACACTTACTTCGTTAGATAGTATCAAGCTGCTTACTGTGAGTGTGTCAAACTGGAATTGTCCATTCTGAAATTGAACCATCTGTGGTGTGCTTCAAGAATTGAAGATGACTCTTAATAATTTTTATGTGCCACTGTTTCACACTTCCGACTCTTCATTCTGTCTACAAGAACGGGATGTCAGCAAAATATCACGGCTTCTCTATATCAAGCTTGTCTAATCATTTAACATGGAAATCTCATAAGCCATCTGTTAAGCGGGGGAAATGATTTTTATGATGACTACCAATAAAGCTGGTGTGGATACGGCAACGGTAAATGTGAATTTAGTCAACGCAAAGTGCTGACTCAAAATTCTTATCACTCATCAGGTCAACCACTCTCTCCAGGCTTTGATATCAGAGTTTTGTGGAGAGAGCCTACTCTAATCCACATAGCCTGGCTGGTGCTTGGGATAGGAAGTTCAAAATTTTCTGGAAGAGGCCTCATGTCATATGCTCAAACAGCAATTGAACGCGTACGTGAATTTCAAGATTATCTCGGAAGAAAAAGGTTCATGGTAGCGCGCCTTTTGTATGTAAACAATGAACTTTGACACATCCTTACATAAAACGTTGAGCCTATATTGTACGCCTAATATTAGGTCGCCTCATAAGTTTTGGCACTAGAGCAATAAACACCAAAATCTTAACGAGAAGTGATAAAGCTAAGTTAAGCTATGCTCATCAACTTTAGACACTGGATCGGGCCGACTCGCTGGGGTTTGCTGCCGGTCAGAGAGATGATCAACGCCAAGCGTTCCTGTGAGCACATGAACCGCTGCAATCGGGTCCCGTCACGTCGACATAGTCGCAGTCTTATGATGCTTCGAAAAAACGCAAGGCTGCATGTCGCCAAAGTTATAAAGGGGAAGTTGATCGAACTGGTTTGCGAGTTCCTGGATCATTAACCGTACAGTGCCGATTTGCCGCCTTAAACTATCACCTCTTCCTGCCGCTGTCGCACTTCCTGGGCAGAAAGTTTTGCCGGGACATCGATTATTTGCGCTTGAAATTGACAACGTTCTCTGAATCCAAGAATGACAAGTTTTGTTAGAGCGGTATTGGTCTGTTGCGTCAGAGAGATGACAAAGATGTGTCTGGGTTGATGACGCATATTCCAAATAGTGTTCTGAAGAAACTGCATTGAAAAAAGCAGCGATATACTTGTGATAACTCAAAAAAGACCCAGAAGTACGGCAGTATGACTGCACATGGTATCTTTTGCAACCTCCTGCCCCTCCAACGTCTTATCAAATTGAAAAAATGCTGCCACCAAACAGAGTTTTTCATAATACAAAAGCCTTAGAAAACTTCTTTTTGACATGTCATTTAAGCAGAGAGTGAAACAATTGAAGATACTGCTTAGCACAAGCCGTCCCACTCTAAGCTTCTTCTAGCACTTTCGTGTGGGTAGATTAATGCCAGAATTATTAGTGAGCACTTCATCGGATCGAGGGCCAGCAAATGCATATGGGAGGGATCGTGAAAATACTAGAACACTAATCCCGAGATTACTGGAAGAGCCAACTAGCATAACATTTGATAGATATTTAGAGTTAAGATTCTCAAGTGGCAAACAAATCTACACGCAAATCCTTCGATTACGTATTATTTATAGAATCTCACATCGCCCTCACTATTACTAGATGTAAGATCTTCCGTGGGAAGATGTACTGGTTCAGAATAATCGAGGGGCGCTTCTGCTGTGGTAGAAAAGCTTCTGTCAGTGCTCATTGTCGTCTATTGGCCGGTTGAAAAAGGGATCTCTGCCGTCATAAGGGAAATCAGAGGAAGCGCAGTCTTCATTCTAATGATCACATGTGCTGACAACAGTTCGGGTGAAGACTTTCGACTCAGCATTCTTACAGGAAGGAGAGAATGCAGATTCACAAATAGTAACCGAGCAAGTGGATGACGCAACAAATAAGTAGAAGTGATGCTGAGCTCATGCCACATAAGCAGAGTAAACGACTTGGAACTAATAATACCTGCATAGATGTTGGAGGGTATATAGATAAAATCAACATGATTGAAGATCTTGACAGTTAAACAGTTGTGGACTCATACTGGTAACGGAAAGTAACCATGGGATTGTGAATGTCAAAGTAGAGGTTAGATTTCTACTAAAAAGAAATCGATTTTTGCAGTCATAAGATTCCACAATATATAGAGCATCGCAGCAGTGATGTCTGAGGTTAGGTCGTACTTAAAATGGACGATATGAATCATGAGCTACATGACATATGAAGGTTGACCAAGTCTAGGTAAGCATGACAGTAAGCGAATACAGAGAATGGCAGATTATTGTTCTACGGTGAAGGCGTTTCATACAAAAAGAAAGAGAGAAGAAAGATGAAATCTCAGATAGCCTATCAATAACGCGCATGATACTGAAGAAACTAGGACATCGTCAAGAACTTTTTGCTAATTATGAAAAGTTTCAGAAGATATTCTGCAGTACGAAAAACGCACAGAAATAATTTGTGTGACATAAAGTGATTCACTCATCTGTATTTATTTCGGACAAGATAAAAGACTCCTTTGGAAGCTCACCTCTATTAAATCTTTTTGACGGACAAATCAGTTAATTTCATACGTTTTCGTCTTCTTCTGATCCCGTGATTCGCTTCGGCTGTCCTCAGGTAAGTTTGAATTGTTCGATGGTGCACCGGTCAAGTGAAGAATCTCACTACAAATTAGCCTTATATACAGTGTGGCATTTAGTGATACTGATCTTCCGTTGATAATAAATTGTTATCACCGGGCATTCTATCACGCAGCTGTCGGTATCATTAGCTAACGCAAAGCGCAAGATCACTTAGTGGTATGAGTGAAACCATAATACGACTATTACTGATGGGTAACGAGGTGAAAAATTTGTATTTAAAACGTTATTGAGCACTCTGCTAGGTGACTATGAAAACGCTTATTTTAGGTTAGGAAGTCCATAGAAAGAAATCACTATCGAAGGGTATATATGATTATTTTGTATGAGAGCGCCACTAAGTGTGGTTCGTCATTCAAGATGTACTCCAGCAAAGAAAACTCGTCTCGAGCAACAACGAAGACTTAAGAGACGAGGACGAATGACTGTGGGCAGTGACTCTAATCATTAACTGTGAAGAACAGGAAGACGTCTTATTTCAATAGAGATTACTGCCAACCTCATGTAAACGCAGTCGACTGAAAATTATAGACAAATATCATTCTTTTTATTCAAACGCTCATGGCGGTGGTCACCTGTCACCTGTCACCTGTCACCTGCCGTCCCGTTGATCGACGAGTGACTTGAGCGGGTACCCGCAACTCTTCCATTTTTCCCTATCGCGTGCAAGAGTAACCCAGTGGGTCCTCCTTGACTAGGATTCGCTGAGCATCATATCTTTCTTCTATCGCTTTCGTGAAGAAATCGGACCAACGGGTCACTGGTCTTCCTTTAGAGCGCTTGACGTCCCGAGGAATCCAGTCGGTAACGGCTGTCGTCCGATCGGTTGTCGTTGAAGCGCATCACGTGTCCGACCCACCTTATTTTCGATATCCTGGAGTGTGAAATGGCATCTCTCGATTTTCGATCGTTGACGTAGGTCGGAAGTTCGGATCCTTTCTCTCATTTGCGAGATACGGGATACTCCTAGCATCGACCTTTCGACTGCGCGTTCGATGACTACAAGTGATCTTTCATCCTGCTTACGTAGCGACCAGGTTTCTGCTGCATACGTTAGGGCAGGGATGATTGTCGAGTCGAAAAGGTGGGCACGGAGTCGGATGTTCTTTGTCCTCTTCACTACATCTTCGATGCTCTTAAACGTTCCCCAAGCTGCTCGTTTCCTCCTGCTCAACTCTGGGGCTAGGTCGTTCATCATGTTGATTTCACGACCTAGATAGACGTAACTGGAGCATTCGGAGATTGTCGTTCCAGTTGAGCGTGAATGGGGCATTAGAAACCCATCCGTTCCTCATGAACATGGTTTTCGTTAGATTCAGTTGAAGACCTATCTTTCCACAGGCGTTATCGAAATCGGTCAACATTCGTTCCGCTTGGCTGATGTTTGGTGTTATGAGAACGATATCGTCAGCAAAGCGAAGATGGTTTAATTGTCGACCGTCAATTTTCACTCCCATATCGTCCCATTCTAATGTTCGCATGACGTTTTGTAGGGTGGCAGTGAATAGTTTTGGCGAAATTGTATCGCCTTGTCGAACCCCTCTTCTTACGTCAATGGTGATATGTTGTAGAATGGAGATATTTTGGTCGTGAAATCTTTATAAAGCTCACGAAGGATCATTATGTACCGAGTAGGGACGCCCTGGTTATCCAGAGCCTCTATAACCGCTTCTGTTTCCACTGAATCAAAGGCTTTCTTCAGATCGATGAAAGTGAGACAGAGTGGTTGTTTGTACTCTCGCGAAACTTCAATGAGTCTTGTGATCGTGTGGATGCGGTCTATGGTACTAAATCCTTTTCGGAACCCTGCTTGTTCGCATGGCTGTCCTTCGTCCAGTGTTCTATCAATCCTGTTTAGGATGACTCGAGTAAAGAGTTTATAGACAACGGACAGCAAGCAGATTGGGCGATAATTGCCTATGTCGTGAAGGTCTCCCTTTTTGAACAACAATACGGTCTTGCTGGTTTTCCATTGAATAGGGACCTTGCATTCTGACAGGTAGCGAGTGAAGAGCCGAGCCAGGGTGTTGATGAGAACTGGCGGCAGGTTCTTCAGGTGTTCTGGTCTAATCCTGTCTGGACCGGATGTTGTTCTGTTCTTCACCGACGATATAGCATGTCGGATTTCGGAAGGGAGGACCGGTGGAACGACATATTCGTCCTCTTTCAATTTATATGACGATAAGAAGACATGGCTAGCGAAGAGATCCGAGTAGTATTGGTGGATGATTTTCTCCATAGCCCTTCTCGAAGCTGTAAGTGTCCCGTCAGGGTATCGGAGTGCAATCATCTTGGTCTTGTAGTTGGCGAAGCCTCGCTAGGCTTTGCGAATGCTCTTCCCAGCTTCTGCAGCTTCTGCCATAACTGCTGCTCTTCTCTCTTTGAGGTCTTCTTTTATCGCTTCTCTGCAGCGTTTCGCAAGTTCGGACGTAAGGTTTGGTTGCCTGTAGCTCGTGCGATTCCACGTTGACGTATCAGCTCGAGTGTCTGCGGAGACAAGCGTCTCTTCGTGACCTTAGGACTCTCGGCTTTTATAGCGCTAACGTGAAGATATTCAACGAGTCGATCGTATTCTTCGTCGATGTTGTCGACAACGGTATCTTCCCAAGAGCCGACTAATGATCTGATTACATCCCAGTTTATGGTAGTTCTGGGACTTCGTTGTTTGAAGCTTAGCGGCTTTCTCTCCTCTCTTCGAAAAACGGAACGTTGCGCGAAGAGGCGATGGTCTGATCCCGTGTAGAACTTAGGAACAACAGCGACATCGGTCAGGCAAAACCTTCGATTTACTAAGATGTGGTCTATTTCGTTATGTTACTCTCCATTGGGAGACTCCCACGTCCATCGCTGAGAAAGAGGCATTTGGAATTGCGAGTCACCATGGATGGTTTGAGTCGTCATGATAAACTCAGATAGCCTCTCACCCTGTTCATTCCATTCTAGTCCGTGGGTCCCTATGTGACGTTCTTCAGACGTTCTTCTAGGTCCAATTTTTGCGTTGAAATCTCAGACATTGACCTTGAAGAATGTGTGATCTTCTCTGAAGAATTTTTCGAGGTCCATATAGAACGCTTCAACTTCGTCTTCGTCATAGCTTGATGTTGGTGCGTAAGCAACGAAGATGGTCAAAGCCGGCATAGAACCACATCGTTTCAACCGTAATCGTCCGATACGGGTTGTTAGTTGTTCAAACGAATCAATGTTCACGGTCAAATTCGATTTGACGAGGAAGGCCAACGCCGCCGACACCTCTGCGATCGCATATTCCAAGGAACAGTTCTTCTCCGGTGTCATAAACAGCGTGAAAAGGATGGCGCCTTCTCGTCTCAGCCAGGCTAATGACGTCGTACACTATTCTTCTTGCTTGAATCAACAGATCTTCTACAGCGGATTCGTGAGCAAGGGTTCTTGCGTTGCAGGTACAGATCGTCATTTTAGTCCGTTTCGATCTTGGCAGTCTAGTTCGGCCCTGAGATTTTGGCAGCCTCTCCGAACTCGTCCTACCTGGCGCTGCCGTACCAGGGGATCTTTCGGGGTCAGGGAATGAGGCTCATATTTGTTACTGTTTTTGGCATTTTGATAACCAACGTATAGCTTGCCAGGCTCTAAAGGTGAGGGCTGGGTACTCACGAGTAACCTGCCAGTCTCTCTCGGAGGAGCGGGAGGAGCTTATTTGTTGGGGGCGTCTCCTAACCGCCTCTCATGTACTTCCCAGCCGCTTGGTTGCAGGCTTTTGGCCGACTTGTCTCGTAGAAATAGAGTTCTTGTCAAGTCAGCGCTGCAGAAGCAGGGAGCTCACCCGTGAATCCACCTGCTTCTCTAGGAAGCACACGGTCGCTTATGGTTCGCGTTTATTCCCCTATCCACCACCTGGGGACGCGCTACGTGCCCTCGCGATCAAGAGGGATGAACATAACTTGGAGATTTTCAAAATGAAAAGCATGCCAATTGATTGCTGAAGATGAGTGTAAAAATTGTATATAAATATCGTCATCATAGCTCGCATGCGAGCTCATCATGCTTATTTATCGCTGTGACTTGAAGCCGGAGTGCGTGCGTGGCTACTCAAGTGCCATTCAATGGCTCTTTGAAAGACTCAGTTTTCCTCACCATTCGCAAGCTTCTACTTTTGTTTGGAGGCTACATCATCAAGTTATAAAGAGAAGAAGAAAATGGTTTTATAGCAGATGGATTGATCAGAATGATGAAACAGATTTTACGCATATTTTGAACAATTCGCTCTGCGCAGATTAGAATGATGGGAGTGTAAACGTAATTAAATTGACCTTCATAGTGTTTTTTTTCCTCTATAAATCTTCATCACTTTGGATATGACGAAGAAAATTACGCCGGAATGAACAAGAGAAGAATGACTCCAATATACCAATTTGTCCTTTTTTTGATCACTGAATAAGCACTAATATCGGTACACATAAAAAACTGAGATTAAAGATGGTTCAATACACAGCCATCACGCCGAAGTCCATAGCGTCGCCAGTATATTAATATGTCATGCTTTTCTTACGACTGTCTGACTACGACTAAAGTGCATTGAAATTGTCGTACCCAGGCACAGAAGAACATTGTTACTTCTCTAACCTTATGAGGAAGCAGCAGCAAGCTTTGTTCCACAGAATTTTCTTATCATCGGGCCATGCTCGATTCATAATCAAAGTAGTCCTTTCATCAGAATATCTCTTAATAGGTTGAAGAAAAGCTTTTATAACATCCGCTGAAAAGTTAAAGTTTATGCATAATTTCAACTAAAAAGAACAATAATTATTCTTCATAATAAAGACTATCGTTATCCACAATCATCTGCCAACGATCTGTAAGCTTTCGAATCTGCTCGAATGCGGCCACTCCTTGAGCTTTGAATCAAAAAACTTCTGACTTGTCTCTAAAACTTGATCAAATGTCTCAAATCGGTGTCCACGTAGAAAATGTTCCATTGAGCGGAAAAGACCATGATCGGATGGGATAGCTTCTGGACTGCAGGCTAGGTGCGGCGAAACTTCGACCCCTCCAATTCATCAATCTTTTCCCTAGTCTGCTTTGCGGTGTGAGGTTTGGCATTGCTTTGCTGAAACAGCGCGCGCTTTCGACAAATCATAATTGGTCTTGGAGACTGAGATCACCACTTTCAAATTTTTTGTATCAGTTTGCAACAGCCACATAACCCACAGTTCCTTCATGTCCGGCACCATAGATCTCCTTCGTAGCATTTCTTGTTGAAAGATGTCTCTTCCAGCAATAGCGTATCAAAACTCGACGATTAACTTTGTCCATCGCCAATACATGATATCCAGAGTTTAGAATAGAATTTAATGCGCTATACCTAACGTTGATGTGGGAGTTTCTTACGGAAATATTCTTGAGATATTCCCAAGAATTTACAATAGTCGGTACTGTGTATGACAAACAAGAAATTACAATTTCTCGCGGATGTTGAATAACTTTTCCTCAACTAGTATCTACTTCATACATCATAAACCGTAGCTGCACTGACGCTTCATTCTTAAGGATGCGTAGGAATACCTAATAAATCAGGATAACTAGCTACTGTTGTGTTTCTTTTAGAGATGTTCAATGAGGAAAACACTTAGGGTGACAGGCTGATACGCCAAGGCGTATTCATTGCAGGCCACAGACAACTGCTAACTTGCGCGCGATTTCCCCAAAACATCGGAGAGAAGTAGAAAAAAAAATTTCAAAGAGATAACAGCAACAGTTATAAGTTTAAGATATGTAGAATGTGAATGAATTTTCTCCGCATACACGAACATGATGAAACACACACCGATGAATGCACAGAACAATTGCAGTTTCCATAAAGACAAAAGAGAAGATTATCGGCAGTCATTACTCGGATCTCGTCCAACACTCGTGTCTCCTACCACCATAAAGAGGGGATTTGCTTTCCTTCCTCTCAGAAACCGACATATTATTTTATCGTGGATTCTTCGGGCACTTGATTCGCACAGGATAAAACTAAACACCTGATGATAAGACTAAATCTCATGAATATACGGGTTCGACTCTTCATGCGTTATCTGCCAGAATTCAAGTGTCTTATCAACCAAAGAACCGGCAAGACTATGTTGATGTTCAAAAGGGGAAACTCCAGGGCATCAGCAATAATGGCGCTATGTTTGTGTCTGACATTTATAAACTGTTCACTCGATTCGCCCTATACAGAATTGGGAGAACACTTGGCAAAGTAGTCAGTAGTGATCAAGCATGTTTTTTGAGAGTAATCAGCTTTATGAAGAACGTTCACGTGCAAACAGGACTCAATGAAGTGTCATGGTAGTACAAGAGATGGCTTTATCTGACCTTCATCGATCCAAGGCAGGCCATCAACTCAGTTGAGAAAAAAAAAGAAGTCATAAAAGCTGTACAGAGTAAGGGCTTTCCCTCCCAGTATATGAAAAATCATGACCTATACAAGGATTTACAACTAAAATATTACCATTCTACAACGATACTGCTATCGAGTCGACAGGATAGGTTTGACAAAACTGCACCACGTTGCCAAATTCATCTACTGTCACCACCGAAAACGTCATGTGAGCAGAGTAAAAAGATATCATGAGGATAAAAACCAATGGCCAGTATTTTCACTATCTTTGATTTGCCGATAGCATCGTCATTATAATTTCAAGCATCAGCGCTAAGAAAAGATTGTTAGCCGTGGCTGACAATGCTTGTAGAGCAAATGGTTTTTGACTAAATCTCATAAGAATGATTTTTCTAGTGATCGGATTGATATCTTATTCCCTATTGACGCTCAAAAGAGTGAATAGGGCTTCAGTTACGTCTGCCTATGTCATCAATGCAATATAATCAACGACTTGGTTCCACCATTGAGAAGGAGGAATTGAGTGACCGCAAGTCTTCAAAAGCGTTAAGAATAAGTGAAGAAAGCAAGGAGATCTAGACAACCTGCACTTGTCTGTGTCAGTCAGATTTTTTCTGCCTTTATAATAGGTAGTCTTATAATTCCTTTCAATGATGTTTTACTCAGATTTTCTTTTCTCTTTCGAATTCAGTCATTTTCATTAGGCTGTGGCATGTTGGAGAATGCTTTCAAACCTCGGAAGCGGCCGTATCAGCATCGCTTGCCATCTAAATGAAATCAGCTACGACAAAGTGATTTGATGAGACGCCTACTTAACGATATTCCAAGCTCCATACTCGGCGGATTATGATCTCGTTTTTCTGATAATGGTAGGGCATGTTGTTTGAGGAATCGCATAACACGCAGACAATCAATGCCGACGTCTACGGGAAGCAACTCCGGAACTTAGCCGCAGCAGAGCTAGAAAAGCGTCCGAAGCGACTCATCGTAGCTATTTTCCAGAATGTCGCTCAAGCTCACATTTCAAGCCCAACTCGCCACGTTTTGGAGAAGCTTCTCTACGGTACCACCAAACCAGAGTATCACATCCACTTTATAGCTCTGATGCTGTTCCATTGGATTATCACCTCTTTCAATTCCTGAACATCTGCGCGAGAAAAAAAAATTAAACGGTTCTTTTCTGTTAGGTGTAGACAGAAGAACGAACCACCTCTCATCCTTGAGAAGAACTTTCCACTGAATTTTCAGCAATCATTCGAAAGCTTGAATCTCTGGCTACTGCACTACAGGTCCGTAATGTAGCGTACAGTGAGCACGCAGCTGTTATCGATGACAATAGACGTTGTGAACGACACTTGCATGCATTATAACATACAACTCAAGATATGAACAAGGGCGGCAATAGCTAATCAAAAAACTATTTGCAGAATATAATTGGTAGGCCAAAGGATGTACTTGCCTGTAATATGGCAACAAATGACGATTCGACTCCATTCGCTAGGCAAGAACTTTTATAAGATTGTTGCAAGCATGAGAAGGCACAAAATGTGGCTACAGCGGTACGTGCTTCCTTTTTAAAAAGCCCTTTTACAATGATATAATAGAGAGAAAATCCTTGTATTTTACAAACGCCTACTTTCTGCAGGGCAGAACTGTTCTCTGAAATTATAAGTATTCATCTGATAGCGCATGTTTTAGTGAATCTCACGATGTGCTTATTTTCTGAAAAACACAGCTTCACTCTAATGTAGCAAGGAAAATAAGGTTGTTTCATATACGCGATGGTTGTTTTTCATAAAGTGTGGGCTGAGCGTAAGCAAGAGGGGGGAGGGGGGGGGGAGGGGTGGGAGGTAAGGGAGGCCGGCCGTGGATTCTATACGGAGATCGATCAACTGCGCTCGAAGGCTTCACATGTGGACCGCAATTTCGTTCTTAAATTGGAGATTTTTTTTTCTCCGCTTTGAAGGAAACTCCAGAACAAACGTGTAATCTGATACTACAATATCCTCTTCACACGTTCAATGCTTTTCGTTCCTCCAGAGAAACAATAACTGAAGTGCTCGGTAGCATTATAAAAAGGTCATTTCGAAAAAAAAAGCATGTAGCGCCGTAGCTAGTGATTTGAGCTTTTCGAATAATTACAAAGCTCATATGAAAAATTACTGTGTAGCGTACGTGGCCCATTCTTCATTTGCTGCCATTTAACAGACTATTTGAAGTGCATAACAACACGATGAACAGGCTTCGGTAACAAGAACGTGAAAGAAGTTTTGAACGATGCTCTGATCAGCACAAATGATTTGGCTTGGAGAAAGACGAAGATACCGAAAAGTTAATTGTACTACTACATTAATGAGGGCTTACTTGTTCCTGAAGAACAAGTTTCGCTATGAGTACGTCAATCATTGCCTTCCAATCGACTGATTTTGAGCCTAGCCAAAAGCATTCAATATAGTTTGTGAAAATATTATAATTTTTTTTTCAAACTGATAGCTCGCTGTCTCACAAACGTTTTGGAGGTATCGCCCGCTTCATCAGAGCCACACGCCCCGTACTGAATCCTACTTAGTAGCTGGGATGAGGAGTCGTTATGGTGATGATACCTAATGTTGTGTAATCACCACTTTTTCGAATCGATATATTACGATTGATAGAAAATATGTAGACATTCTTCCAAGTGACTGACTTTATCCCCATAAACATTCAGTGTAGTCTGTAAGAATGTTTAAAGTCTTTCAAGATTAGCACGTCGGTGGTTTGTGTACGTTTTGGCGGTAACACCTGCTTTACCACAACCACGTGCCTCACGCTTTGACGTACTAATCTCATTTGAGCTTCCGAAATTCCTACACACTATCTTTTGGAAGAATTTTCAACATATTGACTACCAGCTGTGACCCATCGACTTGAAAAGTGCTAATAACACAGTACCACATGTTATGACTATAACGTCCCCTCAATCCTGCTATAAACTAGGATTCAGTGTATGGAGTGTGGCTGTGATGGAAAGGGCGATGCCGTCGAAACGTACTCAAGCCACTGACGTATCAACCTCGAAAAAGCTTTGATCATTCCTGCAGACTATATTGAGTGTTTATAGTAAGATCTTCAAACAGTCGGCTGGAAGCAAACGATTGTTAGTTGAAGTAAAGCATATTACGTTAACAATCGTAGGTGTGATTGTGGATTGGGAACTCAGTTGAGTCTCTAATTTAGTTCATTTTCAGTATCGTTGAGGTTGTACTTCACAGAATACCTTGTCATGGAAAAGAAATAGGCACTAAATAAGAGTGTAAGAAAGCAATAAAAACTTACAACTCACCAATTACCAATACGGGGTGAACGCGCACCGCTGGATGCTGCGTCAGCGCTATTCGATATCGGGCGCGCGTGCGTAGACGTGCAACGTGTACGGCTCAACAACGACCGCCTCGCCTAGACCAGAGCCGCAATGTATTGTACAGTTTTAATCGATGATGATCGATGTTCTGAACGACACTTAGCTGAATAATAACATGCGACTCAAGTCATGATATAGAGCAATTGTGGGTAATTGATAAACTACTTTCAGAGCATAAATGATAGGCTAAAGGCATTGTTGCGTTTCGGCGATGTTGCCTGCCCGCCTCATCACAGCCACGCGTCCCACACTTAGCCAGCCCTACTTATAGCTGAAATGGAAGGACGTTTCTGGTGATAGCACGTGATTATGGTTACCACCACTTGTTTAGCCTATTTCTCTTGGTTGACAGTGAATACGTGCATATTACCTTCCAATGAACTGTTTTCAAACCTCACTGTGAACATTCAATACATTTTATGGGTTGTTTAAGGCTTTTCGAGATTGATACATCAGTGGCTTGCGTACGTTTCGCCTGCATTGCCCGTTTTATCAGCACTATACGCACCTTTAGAGAACCCTATTTAGCAGGGCTGACAGATGAGCTATTGCCGATGGCATGTGATTGTGATTATCACCTTTTTAAGTCAACGTATTCACTACCAGTCGTAAGCCATCGTCTGGAAGATTAAACTTCGTGCTATCATCAAAAAGACGTCTCCCCATCATAGCTATAAAGTAAGGTTGAATAGAGGGGCGTACTGGTTCGACCAGATGAACGATTTCATAGAAGCATGCCTAAGCCACTGGCGTATCAACTTGAAAAGGCTCAAAACGTTCTCACAAGCTTTACGTTGAGCATTTTCGTTGTAGTTCATCACAAGATAGTGTGGATTAAACTCTAAGGGGACTACATGTATCAAATATGATACACGACTGTTAAAGACCTTTCTAGCTGACTAAAAGTGTTCTCCTGAACATTTGGTAATCATTCAAAAGCTTGAGTCCCTGCGATTCTAGTGATATCTTTTATTACTAAAAAAGTCTTTCTATGACGTTTGTAACAGCGAAATAAGATTATGTTTCACACTTAATTTGTTGATATGGTTGCTTCGGGCTTCAACAAAGAGCTTCTTTAGAGTTTTATGAGGCATTAGATAACTCAAATCTCGAAAATTTTGATGAAGTGAATGGTTTTCATGAAAGGTTATCAAGAACGGCCGTAAGAGCGATAAGAAAATTACATTTTACGCCTAAAATGTAACCCCACACTAGCCACTTGGAGTTTAAAGGCGGTTTATTGGTAATTATTGGTAGAGTTTATACATCAGGGGTATCTTATCATTAGATAAGGGATAGAATATTACGAGCGAGCCTTTCATAGAGGTATCATGATATGAAGCGCGATTACTTCTCTTGAAACCATTCATTTTCAGCGGTGATGCCACATCCTTGTAAGGAAGTAAACAGACTCTCAACCCTTATTGTAGACCCGCTCAAAGGAGATAATCAGATAAAGATGTGACGTGTTTTGAGCCGTCAGGTCTAGTGCTATATAGGAGCCTACCTTACCCTGTTGAGACTCACCAGTAGCACTCAGTCCCTCGGTTCAGTCGATTCTCTGAGGCTTAATAATAGTTTATGAGGATCGACGTCGAGTAAAAAAAAACACTTCAAGTCAGATGATGGCATTACCTGATGTTGTGGTGACCGGCAGTCGAGTTTGCGGCTTTCACAATGAATCATACCTCAGCTATCGATCGCTCTTTTATAGACCAGCTCAGGACGATATAATCTGATAAGGATATGACATGTTTTGAGCTGTCAGTTCTTGTGTTATATAGGCTCCTATTTCGTGCTGTTAGAACTCACCAGTAGCAGCCTCATTCGGTTCAGATCCCCTGAGGCTTATTAATACTCTATAAAGAAATCGACGTCGAGTAAAAAAAACATGTTATATCCTTATCAGATTATATCGTTTTGAGCTGGTCTATGAAAGTACGGCCGGTAGTGGAGCTATGGTTCATAGTGAGAGCCGCAAACCCGACTGCCGGTCATCACAACGTCAGGTAGTACCATCTTCTGATTAGGTGGTTTTTTTACTCTTCGTCGATTACTTTGTAGAAGATTATTAAGCCTCAGGGTATAGACTGAACCGCGGGAGGGTGCTACTAATGAGTCAAAATAGGACGAAATGGGCGCCTAATATAGAATTAGACCTGGCGGCTCAAAACATATCAAAACCTCATTGTAGGTGTTTATATCGTCTTCGAGAACGTGGCTTGAAAGTACGTCTTCTACAACTAAACACCTCCGATAGATGTTGCTGCCGAAGTAATTGCAGTATTGAACTGGAGTAAGTGTAGGAAGAAAGCGAGTTCATCGTTGAGGAGAATAGGACAGTTCTCCTATCAGCACCCATATAAAAAAACGTACTTTTTATTCCATTTGACATTTCGGCAATCATTCGATATCTTGAATTTCGCGAATTTGAAAGGATTATTTTGTTTTTCGAAAGGCTCTTATATTGCGCTGCAGCAATAAAAAGAAAATTTTATTCTACACTCAGGCACTTTTCGATGACCAAAGCTTTTTCTCATAAAATCCAGAAACTGTTAGATAGCACAGATTTGGACATATCCAATAGTGTTCCTTGTTTGCCAAGAAAACTTTTTATTGCACTGTTACACTGAGAGTAAGATTCCATTTCATAAGCGGTGCGCATACCTTGCACCGCTATGTTGGATTTCGCAACATTGGCATCGAGCCATTTTCTGTCAATAACCTGTCACTAGCTTAAATCTCGAAAATGTCGGTGGTGTGACTGACTTTTGAAAAAAGGCTCTTAGCAAGCTGTTGTGACAAGATTAAATTTGTGATGCGCATATCAGTACTTTTTGGTCGACACGGCTTTTTCTCATTCTTTCATACCCATTCGATATCGCAAATCTAAGCGGTTTCAATAATATGCTTGATTTTCGGGGAAGACTTCTTGGTGTGTTGTTACAGTTAGAAATATATTGCGTTTTGCACTCCGCGCGCATCGCACGCCAAGTGTAAGTTGCGCCGCACGATCAACGCAACGCCGAGTGCCAAACTTAATATTTGTTTAGCTATAAAAGCGCACTGATACGTCTTTCTTCTTGGAAGCCAGGAATGTGATTGAAGTTAGTGCGCTTGTGGCGCAGTAGTTAGAGGTGCTCTCCGTCGCAAAGGAGGTCGACGGATCAATCTTGCGTTCATAGCTCACCAAGCCATCCATCCCTTTGAGCTCGGTAAATTACCGCAAGACTTGTCTAAGAAGATAAGCACTACTGACTCGGTATAGTGATAGGCCCTCGTAAGTCATTGTGAGGACCAAACATGCATTCAATCACCTCAAATTAAGTTCAAAATGCATGGCGCATCCGTCAGATTGATGAACGTTGAGAGCTCTATCCTTTTCAAGCTTTATCGATGAAATGGTTTAAATTAGTGTTATCGAATGGTGAGTGAAAGTATGAAAGAAAGTCTCCGTCCAACAAAAAATATTTGAGCGTGAAATTATTTTTCCCTTCACAGCATAATGCAAAAATCATTTGAAAAATAAAATGCATCTTTGAAATTCTCGGAATTCGAGCTGTTGATTAAATCCTATAACGTCAAAGAGTATTTTAAAAAGTGCGTTTGTTGAATGTGTGTGCGGAAAGGGAAATGTACCGAGAATGCTCCTTTGGCGACAAATATTTCTGACCAGTAGTCTGCAAAATGTCAATGTTTTAAGCTTTTTAGCCAAACACGGTTCTCCCCCCCACTCTCAGAATTCCTCCACTATCCATAAGTTTTCAGTGTTTTCTCACGTGCGTTAACTCTTAATAATTTTAACTGACTGGTGTAAACTTAGCCATAGTGAAAGTTATCAAACTGATATCGCATGCAGGATGCATCATCACTTTGATAAGTACTCATTAAGGTTTGATACGTGCTTTGAAATGCAGGGACTTTGATGGATAGCTACGGTAGTTATACGTTATTACTGAGCATTACTTTTCAGGTTGTGGTTGATTATCCCGATGTTACCAGTAGAACGGGGAAAAGTGGCTTCAACAATTTGATTACTTTTTGATCAGGAAGACGATAAAAAAGTGGATACAATGTCGTTCGATATGTTATCGTTCCCTTTGCTAAGAACCGGTCATTGCTCAGTGCTTTCACCTCGTAGATTATCACTTTCGTGATAAGCAGACACCAAGGCATAAATGAGATTTGTTAGATAAGACACTGGCTGCCGTTTCGACATTTCATCTTCTTCATAACGCAGGATAGTGCTTTTTCTCAACATATAAACTATTTTTATTATTTACCCACAAGAATTCATTTCATCGATCCGGGAGCTTCTGTCCTAACTCCATATACGCCTTTAAGAGAGAAGTATTAAGCTTATTTTAGCCTCAGGTGCTCGATAACCAATATGCAGTGGGATGGAGTGTCAGTTTAATTTCCCTGTGATTTCATGGACTTTCGTTACACAAAATGGCATGTAAACAAGACAAGAGAAAAACGAAGTATCGTAGAGCACTTAACACCTAAATACAATAACTACATAGTGCTATACATCATCGATTACTGCACTTTTATGTCATTCCTTAATTTTCGTGCCTGTGCAATGTTTCAATGGGCAAATTGTTGAGTTCGGCGAGACCTTTGTGCACCAATAGAGATACAACACTATGTATTGAAATAGTAGTCGCTAATAATGAGCGTTTTACCGAACCAACTGGCCATTATTCAAATTATAAACCCCAGCGTCTGGCTTCACCTCTGAGTAATTGAAGGATTCATCCAATCTAATTCGGACAATATTCTTCAGAAAGATGCGAACATCCTCTCCGCGTACTTTAACAGAAGCCGATTATCTAATCACAATAACATTTAAACGTTTCTAACTTCATATTTTAATCTTTCAATTGCCTGAAAGACGAAGGTCATCAAGGAAGATGAAATGCACGTACCCACAATAACTTACAAAAACCCTTTCGGAACGGAATCTCTTCATTTGAAAACACTATTTCCTGGGAGCTCTATTGCCGAAAAAACGAGAAAACCTTTTCTTTTGAGGTTTTAGCAATCATTCAAAAGATCAGATTTTGGCAATTTGAATGAGGTGTTTAATTCATGAAAAGCTTTCCATATTGCCATGTAGCAGGTAAAATAATATGTTTCTTACTCAGTTTGATTTGTTTGTTAGGCTGTGGTCTGTGAGTGGCTGTTCGCCGAAGTTATTTGACGACAGAAGCCCGAAAAATCCAATGCCATAATTAGTTTTGATAAAAGTCTACACAGAACGCTGTTGGAGCAGAGAGAATATCACATTTTTCGCTTGAGATGTTAGCTCGTCGCTTTAACAACATGGTACATTTATGTGCCAATTTGAAACACATAACATTTTGTGTCCAAAGAACGGTAGAATAAAGTCTCTTCAGCAATTCTAATACGCATAACTTAGATGTTTTCCTGAAATGGAAAAATAAATTCCTTAACAAATAGCGAAAATCGAGTATCTCTCCAATGACGCTTTCTTTCGAGACGGTTGTTGAAACCGCTGCGTGCAGTGCCATTCGACATGGGCGCGATTCTCCTTGTCTACCTCAAAATCTTTTCTCGGCTGCGGAAAAATTTTGGAGCTTTCTTCATTGCAATTGTAGGAAGGACTTTTTTTATCGTTTCATAGGTACAGAGTTGTTTTTTCCTTCAGATCTCCCAATAAACTCTCTACATTGCTTGAACGACGAGCTAACCACTTTGAGTGCGAAACGTGATATTTTTTATTCTAACAATGCTTTATGTAAACCTTTTAAAAAAGCAATTTCAACAACACATATGTACGTGCTCCGAAAAGATATAGGCTTATATCGAATCCACTGCACATAAAACATCTCCCAAATTTATTCGTGCCCTAGCATTTATGTTGTTGCGTGTTCAAATCCCAAATTTTTGCGTTTTAATACTCTTGTGGCTGTATGTTTTTAGCTTTATTGCTTCCCATGTGGCTATATGCTTCATATCGGTCATACAATGTGTAGCTATGTTACGAAATGCACGTTCCAAGTAAGAAATTCCGGGTAAGAATTGAAAGGACTACTTGGAAAATGTCGATGTGGTTAAGAATTGCAGCATGTACGCGGCAAAGACCAAATACCTAAGGTCGAGAGATTCCTGTTTCGCTTCTATACGCATATTAATAGCAAAAACAGCAACAATTGTTTTACAAAGTATAGACCGCCGTTGCCCCCGACTTTCTGTCATCGTTCTTCAAGACTCCGGACCTGCTCGGAATATCGTTTCGGCTCCTTGTTTCGAAAAACTCTTGACATGCGTTTTCCTCCGTCTTCAATGAATGATTCAAAATTACGGCCATTCAAAGAGTGTTGCATTGATCGAAAGCGGCCATAATTGGATGAAGCAACATTTGGACTGTAGACGAGGTGCGGAATAAGCTCGACTCCTTTTATCCAATAATGGCGGATCTCCCCACGGCAAAGCTCCTTTCGATGTGTTGAGGGAAAAATATCCGACACTGCATCGTTCATATCATCGACAGCGCACGCTATTCTAGCATGACAATGCCAAACCTCACACCGCAAGAAAAGACTAAGGAGAAGTTCGCTGAATTGGAGGGATTCGAGGTCATGCTGCACGCAGCCTGGAGTCCAAGTACTGCGCCGTCCGATTATGATCCGATTTCCGCTCAATGGAACATTTCCTGCGTGGACGCCGATTCAAGACGTTTTATCAAATTGAAGAGACATGTTAGGAGTCTTTGATTGAAAGCCTAAAGTGTGACGCGCTTCGATCAGGTCTAGAAGCTTATGGATTGTTGGCAGAAGATAGTGGATAATAATAGGCTTTATTTTGAAGAATAATTATTGCTGTTTCCACCTGAATTTATGCGTGAATTTCGAATTATAGTTACACGTTTTGAGACTTTCGTGAGGTGTCGTTCTTGATTATTGTACAAGAAGTGTAAATTAACGCACTCCTCATCATCGTGCTTTCATACCCAACGTGTAGTTTGTAGAAATTTCATTGCTTTAGCGTTTTTGCATACCAGTACCAAGCACTGTACTAGTTCCGCCAACAAATCGGTCACCGAACGCCTTTCGATATTTGTGGTACACTGTGTCGCAAGTGTGTGAGGCCTTCATCATTACTCTTGTACAAGTGCAATGCTGCGTTGTACAGTAACGAAAATAGACATGATCACGAGTTCTTTGCTTTATAGAGTGTATGTTGGCAATTCATTAGATTCGTCAACTTCCTCACAAAAGGAGGTCAGTTTTCGAAGCACTATGCAATCCTCTACTATTCGAAAACTTCGCAAGCTCTTAAGCTATACAGCAGTTAAGGAAAGTAGTCATTGTGCATGAATAGTGAAGGTGTATAAAAACAGCAACAGAAAGTTAGTAGGAAGTAAAAGGAGAATCAGTCTAACATTTTTAATGAAGCATATCTTCATTACATCTCTTCATTATTAAATGAGCCAACATGTCATGTGGTCTGGTAAGGGCTCTTGTACAGCCCGATACGCGGGTTTCGTCCTTACAGGCTCGTCAGTCGGGCAGAACCCGTCGTCTAGGGTAGCGAGAGGATTGGCTAATAAAAAGATTGAAAGATTTCAATAGATCTCTTCAATAGATCAAGAAAATACTCGAAATAAAAGCATTTCTTCATTCATGTTTTACCAGTGTTATGATTAAGACTATTGCTCCTATGCTTATGATTGTCTTATCACAACCACCGCACTTTTTACATAAACTTATTAGCTGAGCAAAACGAAACTATTTTTATCTTTGCAGAGAATTCAACTTTTGTAAAAACGGGTGATTTTTCATGCTACATAGTATCCTTGGTTCGTTTCTTTTAGATGGTGCCAAATGAAATTTCACCCGTTCGGCTGGGCAAGAGTTTTCCATAGCAATGTTAGTAATCATTCGAAAGCTGAATCCTCTGGCTAAAGTTTTGCGTGGCTGGTTTTCTAAACACCCTTTTGTGACTCCCCAAAATCCAAAATAATGTTATGTTTCACACCCGTCGTACCTTCAATTTTATCACGTTATAATTCGCTGGAAACACGAAGAGCATATGAACTTATAGAGAAAATTTCGCCCTATCTGTCGCTTCATAATCAATTGTTTTATCTGGAGTTTCTTTCAAAGCGGACAAAAAGCTCCCAATTGAATAACAAGTTGCATTCAACATGTCTGACACTTCAGGCCATCGATCGATCGCCCCCCCCCCCCTTTCCTTCGCCGCCATTTACCAGCGTGCATATGGGCCGGAAGAGAAGCTCATCAAGCATGAAGTTCGATCTTATTTTCCCTGGTGCACTGCAGTGAAACGATCTTTACCAGATAATAAGCGCAGTGTTTAGTCATCGAACTTACACTATCGAATGATTGCTATTAGTCTAAGGAAAGGGCTCTGTGGGGCGTGGTGTGATACACAAATCTTTTCTTTATCCTACACGCTATTGAGAAGGCTTTTCCAAATAGAAAACAGATTTTTGAGTTCTTCAAACTTCTGATATCGAAAGAATACTAACAGTCCAAGAAAGGAGTTTTGCCCAGCGAAATGTAGTCGAGATAAGAAAAAAAGCGCGTGATCGTAAGAAATGGTTTTATTTTGGATTTTACAGTGTTATAAAAGGTGGTGCCGAAAAAGCCGCTACGTGACGCTCTAGCCAGAGATTTAAGCTTTCGAAAGATTGCTAACATTCTTATGAAAAGTTCTTCTTGAGCGATTGATATCAAGTATACGTTGCCGCTTTTAACAGAAAAGTACCCTATCTTTTTGTTGTTTTGTATTTAAACATTTGAATGATGAGTTTGTTTCACCTTTGTCTTCCGAAGTATCCTCTATGTGTAACAACTTACATATTTTCATGAGTTGGCAAAAATCTACTCTGCAAGTCTTACCAAATACGAGATGACTATCGCAATCAGCAGCATCAGTGTTATTTGATACAGAGTGCTGTTTCTGACATTATTCGAGCTTTGTGTTAGCAAGACCTGTTCCATTAAGTTACAGTTTAGTGCAGCACCAGTGATTAATCAATTACTTTTGCGCCGGAAATCTACTAATTCAATCGAAAAATCATTCACTTTGTCTTTGGTCTCGTTTTACGTGTTATAAGTAAAACGTGCCTTTTATTTTCATGTGCTATCTGGTCAACAGATAAACGTCTAATAGATATTACTGCGAGTTGTCGCCTTCCTAACACACCATTGTAGTAAATCTATGGTATAATAGTTTAGGTACTTTCTATCAATAAGCTTCTACAATCGACAGAAAGGTGTGTCACTGAGATAGTAGAAGAAGTCGTTTACACCACTAGAAAAGATTCTTATAATTCGGGGACATTTGCGGTGTCATCTTCGCACCAAGGTTTCCTCTTCAAATAGTACTTGATACCCGTATCTGCTTTATGATCACGAAGTGTATTTAGATTTTTTTTTCCTTCTGGAACTGTTTTTCTACAGAACAACGACACTTGACGGAGGCAAAGGAAATTTTGCGTTTCCAAAGAATTGAAATCAACTAACGTTACGCCTATTATGTTCCTGTAAAAAAGTAGATATTTATATCAAGTAACCATATCAAATGATAGTAACAACTAAATAACAACAATAGATGATAACAAGAAATTAGTATTAAATGCAGACTAAATGGGGCTCATGTAGCGAAGTCACTGTGAGTCCCTTACAGTACACACATGGTCTCTGGTCCGATTCCTTGTCAGAGTACCCAGTCCTCTATCCCTCCAAAGTCACCATATTAAATCTCGAGTTACCTGGGAGAATAGCAGCACATCATGTATAGGTATAATCTGTTTCTTTTAACAATCATAGTAAAGTCGAATGCCTGTCGTATCACTCGAGGATTGCTCAATAGTACAGGCTTCATTATTGAATATAAAAATGAATAGCGCTTACGTAATGACCTCCACCTTTATCGCATGTAAAAAGGCAATACTAGGAATAATAAATAAGTACAATGATTAGATTTAGAGCAGGACAAGGAAGAATGTTGATAACTTTTACGCTTTTAGAGAAAAAAGTGAAACAATATTTCACAGTAATGGAACAATAATCCTCGAAGCTCGGTAGTAAGGTTCGTTTGCACAGCGAACAAACTTTTGACTCCTTTGTTGAACTACCATGGGGGAAAGAGTTAGCACGGCTTCCATAAAGACATTAATAATTATATTCATGATGAAGGACTAAAAGATCAAAGATCAGGACTAGATCATTGATATTACTCGGAAAGCTTAATGTGACGTTTCTAGATTTGATTGAACTATTCTGTATGACCTGGTAATGACCTCTTCCGAGATTGGCTTAATCCGACTGTACATCCGAGCCTTACGTTTTCCACAGTACCACGAACGTAGAAGTGCGGATATCCAAACTTTATATAGAAAAGCGATTGTAGCCCTTTTATGCGATTTTCTGCGTCCACGTATTTGTTACGCATACTCTTAAGTTTTTGGGTGCCAATCACTTACATTTCTAATTGTATATTTCTGTGCTCTCGCTCAAATTATTGGAATTTTTCTTGTTTTATGAGTGATTTCGTCGTCGTACGTTGGCGTAACAAAGAAAAAATTGCACAAAATTTCATGAAAACTCATTATTCGTAAATTCTGGAATATTTTGCAAACGACTGATCAAGATATGAAAATGACACGGGATAGTAGAGTGTTCTTGCAGTGATACAATATGATAATTAAACAAAGAGATAACAAGTTTGACTTATGAGTATGACTTATAATTACATACATTTTCGTCAACTATGTGCATGTTGCGTATAACTACAATACAAAGCGGGCAAATCCCAGAATGACAAGTTGAAAGAACGGAGCTGATGATCGATGTTTAGTCAAGGACAGACATGCATATGCAACATACGTCCAAACACAATAAGAGAAAATATGAACAGTCAAACTACCCTTAATTACTGAAAGTTTGTCTTTGAAAGGGCAACGGTGATGGGGAAAACCGATGTAGAAACTGAGCAAAGTCGAGAATCGACGGTACAAAGTGGGATATTATATTAATATCTGAATTATACAGCATCAATAAGTTTGGCAATGATTTTTGTGAAGCATCTCTAAAAAGAGAAACTATAGCCAGAGCGAAAAAAAGAACGCAAAAATCACAATGTAAAACAACTAGTCATGAGTAGTTAACGATTGACCCGAAATCGAAGAGCACATTTTGAATAATATTTCTAGTTGGTTGAAAGATCACTAGTTTTTAGCGCAAAGCAAAATCAATGCTATAAAACAATTTAATAATCTTTCAATAGTAATTCGTCAATCAAGGGATCAACTGATATTGACACGTCCTTACTGAATTGAAGCAGACCGATCAACATTGTCGATATCTTCTGAATATAAACACATCAAATCAAATAAACTCAAATTCAAACTCGAAGCTTAACTCAAATAACTCATATGAACCACCAATTCAGTGATTTAATCATGAATACACTTGAATGACGCAATTCAAAAATGCTTGCGGCAGTTTTAAAAGAGGTACGTGTAGCACAGGAGTCAGAGGTGTCTTACATATGGTTATTGTTTTGACCCCAAAGCGTGGCTCATCAAGGCTTCGATCCCTGACGGTTCAGAAATTGGTACCAAACTTCTCTGGTAAGATAAAAATACTGACTCGGCACAATGATTGACCATTGTAAATAATTGAGTACGCAGGAACGGCATTCAGCCTCCTCCAAAGAGGCGCGTTAACCCTTTCGGATGAGGCTTTTTTCACATCTCCCTTAGAATTACGTTTCACCATCGGTACGCTTTTTGTTCAGCTAGGGTTTGTTAATAGCTTTTCACTAAAGTTTTAGCATTTATTAGATAGCGATGATTATAACAAACATTGCAATCGACTATTTTGAGGCCTCGCTAAAGAACAGTAAAATCTGGCAATGTATTTTGAGCCTTTCATGAGGTCTGTTATGTGCACTTATACAGTGAAAGACACGTGTTTCGGCCTTCCAGCCTTGCCAGTCGCATGGTGCCTTTTTGTTCAGTCAGTTCCTCGGGGATCTACCTCGAAATAGAGGAAAAGACGACGAACTTTTAACACTCGAAGTACGATGAAACTCTCACCGCGGTGTTCTTTTCGAGTGACTGCCGACTGCATGGCGTATGGCTGTTACGTGAACACATGTATCATAACAAACATTGCAATCGGCTATTTTGAGACCGCGCTCCAGAAAGTCTCCGAGGAACTGCCTGGACGGAAAGGCATCGTGCAACTGACGAAGCTGGAAGGCCGAAACACGTGTCTTGTCATGCACCGCATATGTGCCCACAACACACCGCATGAAAGGCTCAAAATACATAGTCAGCTTGAAAATTGTTGCTTTTGAAACTGAGTTGGTTTTCAAAAGGCCTTTATAAAGTTATGGAAATACTGGAGTTTGTACTCGCAGATATATGCATCAAAAGCATATGATCGTGTAGAAAAAAACCGTATTGTAACACAGTATCCGACAAAAAGCTAAAAAATTTTGTCTCTAAGGAGTAGAAATTCCTAAATAAATAACGATTTTGCGCCCTTTTGGGAGGCAGTTGAGATCGCTGGCGCGCAGCGAGATTTTCGCTATTAATTCAGAAATAATCTGCATTCCCAAAAAAAATTCTAGATTTTCTAAATTAGAATTACAGAATAAACATTATTCTGTAATTTTATATATACCATCCAAACGATGGCAAATGAACTCGCTATAAAGTTCAAGCATTGAGCTCACTACTCTGGGTTCAAAAACGTAATCTTCTTTTCATCCTTATAGCACTCTCTGCCTTTTCAAAAAACGAACTTAGGTTCAAAATCACCAAGATATATGCTATAAAATGACTTTTGAAAATTTGGTAAGAAGCCATCTATAGATCCAACCGATCAAAAAATGCTCGTCGAGAACGAAATGTAATTTTATTCATGCCACTACATCACTAAAAAAGGGCTATTCAGAAACCAAGTAAACTGTTGAAGTCTGGTGAAAAATCTCTGTAAAGAAAAAGAATCTCTGAATATTCACGTGTCTTTGATGATACACACCGTCCGGAACGGGTTCAAGACGAGCACATGCTCTACTCTTCACGAATTTATAAACGCCGAAAGCTTTATCCTCTTGATTTCCACATTTTCCAAGATAAACAATCTACCTAAGAAATTCAACTTTTTTACTTAGCAGAGGAATACTCAAAACTTATAGATTTTGCCTTCCTTCAACAGAAAGACGGCTACCTGTTGAATAGCCTTTCATTGTCTGAGGTGTTTACTTATCATCTTAAATGTCACTAAATTTTTACCCACATGACTTCGACAGTAAAAAAAACACTATCAAATTACTTTGCATAACAGCCAACAACATGATAAATGAAACGCTAGTTCTGATATAATCTTAGTCAATGACAAAACTGACCGCAAGAGAGGCGATTAACAAGAGAAGATGGCCGAATCGGGCTGTAGCCTCCGAAGCGTCATGCCTTATCATCAGGTGCGAGAATAATGCATTTTGTACAGACTCACGCCCTACTGTAATTATACACTTCAAAAGACATTACGACTCGAATCAATAGGAAATAAACCAATAAGAAATAGAAAGTTTGATGAAATAACTTTGATTGTGAAATTTTCCCGCTCCTTGGAGAATTAGTAAGTGGTAGTTTGGTTAGAAAAGAATACTAACTAACCAAGTAGCTGTCCAGAAGATTTCACCGACAAGCCTTTAACATTGGGATCGAGCGCCATAATTGCTTTAATAGCCAGAAATTCAGTTTCGCTTACATGCAGCTTCCGCAGCTGATGCACCACTTGGTCCGCAAAAGCTCTACGAGCAATCCTAAAATTGCCACATTTCGATCACAATTGCTGCTATTGTTACATTTTTCTTCCGGATAAATTACAACTTTCCGACTTGAACAAAAATGCCCTTTTCAATGGCACATGATTGTCACGTCATTAGTAATGCGAGCGCCAATCACTAAATATTGGACGTGGGCTCGTTTGCATGATTTTTGATCACATTGCCATCACACTCTCCGTTTATTATTTTCTACGTGTTCACTTGCACGTAGTCATACAGTGTTGTACAATCAGTTCCACCTATTTCGACTCTATCACGATAAAGTTGGTGAGGAAAAAGACGAAACTCAAGGAAATAATCTTGGCATTATAATGTAGTTGATGAGCAGTGAGACTGTAGTTCTAGGAATTCTGAAAGCACTAAGAAGGACAATCTCTCTGATAAATTACCATTCCTATAGTTTCGGGATGCGTGCAGGCCGATACGTCAATGAAAACCTGTTTATTTACAAGCGGCCACTGCAAGTCTAGTCTACTGCGACCCACCGATGAACATTGACCGCACAGTCAACGAAATCGCGCAACTCAAACAACAATGCAAATAGGACGATCACAAAGACAGGGATTGAGAATATCGGCATCGTCAAGCTACGCTCTCCTCTTAGACATGCATGCACAATCCTCCCGCCTGATTTGCATACACCTGCAGAGAGCGACGACCGACGACTACATCTGCACAACACCCAATCGTTGATTGGCTTGCAAGCCTGTTCTCCATTGAATCATAAAACAGGAATGCTCAACATGATCGAACCTCGCTCAGAATTATTGGTTTTTAGAGAAAAAATTAAATTCTCATTTTGGTGTGTTTGGATGTCCCATTGGTAGACAAAAATCATCATGAAGATATTCAGTACAAACCAAGTCTTGCAATACTAGTGACGTATTTTTTATTCATTTCTCTATGATTTCAGCATAGTATAGAAAGTGGTCAGCATAAGTGTATCGAGGATTTCTGGGAAATGGGTAGCCAATCGATACCATCTGCTAGAACTCTAACAGTTTCACAGCAATGAAAAGGCTGACTACATTTCCAGTCATACTTGAACATCGAGAACGTTGTCTTGTAGCTGATACACGACGATCGAAAGCTGATGATAACAAGAAACATCAAAAATAGAAGAAAAACAAATGGGGTAGGACTTACTAAGACATTCCAAAACTATCATTTGATTCATATTCAGAACACTTAAACAAACGTTTTCTTAAGACGACGTTGGCTAAAGTCTAAAGTGCAGAGATGAAGAGGTCGACCATGTCAGTGTCACTGGTTGGCAAAAGGTCATAGTATACCATTCTTTACCAAACCATGGTTGCTATTGAAACAGGGGCACTTTGTCTTGTGTAAACTATTGATGATTGTTAAGAAGGTTGAACTAGATCTAGCTGCTGTCCTTGGGATAATTAGACAGGAAAATCCGACCTATACGGATGAAAAAGGCATGAAGATGCTCAGTCATGTGAAGATTCTATTTTAACACAAACATGAAAAAAATCCACAATAGACATTTGAATTTAGTCCAGAACTTTATAAATCTCTACAACAAAATGTGTTTGAAGAAATGTCTATGGATATTCGAATGACTAGACCGTTTCCAGATACTCCAATAGAGAACTTGGTCATTATTGCCGTCTGCCTTTTGATCAAAAAGCTTTGTAGAAGGTAATGAATCTACATTTTTCAAAGTGGAATAAGTTAGTGAAGTGACCTCCATCGACTCTCTAATCTTATTCTGGAGTCTCGAACCTTAGCTTTGCCTTTGTTTTACTCTAACCTTGAATCCGCCCTTTCGTGAAATGTATATAAATGGTCAAAGCAATTCTAGGCTTCTCTCCGACTCTGTCTCATTCCCGCTCACTGAAGTTCTTGTTGCATATTCTCTGTAATTTTTCTACATACATCCTGTATTCTTGTATAGCTGGTATTGTACTGTTATCATAAAGATGAACGATAATTCAAATACGAGGATTTCGACACACAAGCAACTAATAAAAGTTCCGCGTGGCCAAATCAATTCACTAAATTCTCCACTACCCTTTGCTACACGAATATATTTAACCTAAATCGCCTGACTTCTATTTACTTCAGATTTGTTTTAAGATGGTTCAAACAGAGTTTCAAAGCTGGACAGCGATACCTCTACTGCTTCTAAGAACCATTCATTGGTAAACATTGTAGTGTTTTTATACACTCAAATTTCATAACGGATCATTCAACTTAAATGTAGTCATCTTCCAACAGCGGGATTCAGACTAGCATAACCGAATCTATTGAATTGAAGATTCCAATTTGTATCTGCCTATGAGACATGTCACGCACCGAACAAACCAGATTTAGAAAACAAAATGAAAAATTTGTCTTGCACTCACTCCACTTTCGAGTTTAGTAAATGATGTCGTTTATCGTCTTTGAAAACTGACGCGATGATTGACAAATCAGACCCTAATGTATGACCGGACGGTAGAAAAATCTCGTCGCAATCGCTCTTCGACGAGTAGAAACTCAACATTAACAGCGAAAACGGAGTGATGCAATTCCGAACCAAAGCGATCTGAAAAAATATGCCACTTCAGAGTGATACTAAGGCTCTGAAAGGAAGCGCTGATTGTAAATTAAGCAATATAAACAAAAGCTCGCCTGTAATGGAGCAGTAAGACAAGCACTACAGAATGAAAACTTGCATAGTACTGTTTCTAAGAAATCTGAGTGCTTAAGCGTTGGACTAAGGGGAAAAACTTGTCGCATACACATTCTATATCGTACCGTGGGTAAGCAGGGTAGCAGGTTATGCACAAAAATTTCGTTTTCGTTAATCAAACTCAAATCCTGAAACGGTCCTGCTCTTCGACACTTAGAGTTCTGAGCCAGCTTTTCCACAAATCTTGATAATTTTTCGACAACTAGACTACCTGAGCAGTTGATAAGCTGGTGACCTTAAAGAACATCTTTTATCTACCTACCTGAAAGTAAATATGGGTTTTTCTCGGTTATAAGGGGACAAATGAATATCCGACCTCGTTCGCCAGAAACTTTTCATAGGAATGTTAGTAAACATTCAAAAATCTCCGGCTACAGATCCACGAGGTGGCTTCCGAAAAAGCCTCTTTTTAGGCAATCCCTTGTATTTCACACGCGCAAATTTTTCGCCGGATTGAGAACTTTTTCTCAACTATTAATAATCATTCGATAGCATAATTTCACTCATTTCAACGCTGCACTTATACCCTAAAAAGACCGTTTCTTTGCAACCCAGCAGGGAAAATAAGATTGATTCACATGCGCGAGCAAGGTGGTCTATATACAATTCATGGGCCGCCGAGTGAGGCAACAAGGTCGGCTGACGCGATGATCAATCGATTTACTCAAGCATATGAACGTGTAGAGAAAATCTCGTAGCAAGTGAATATCCTCGAGTCACTGTTGGCAGCAATTACAACGTTCTGGCTTCCTCAATCCCATCAAAGTGATCATAATGGTGATCAGTTTATTCATTCATGGCGAAATAAAAGTATTCAAAGGCTTTTTGTAACAGACGCATACGTTTAAGGTGAAGTTTTCTTTCAAAGCGAGGAAACAATTCCTGATTGAACAACAAAGATAGCTCTAGCATAAGAGCGGTAGAAAATCCGTCGATAATTGCGCAACCCCCATTGACGCCTCACTCAGCAACCCGTGCATTGGCCAAGGGCCACCTTGCTCGCGCATGAGAATCAATCTTATTTTCCCTGCTGCGTTGCAGAGAAACGCTCTTTTCAAGATATAAGTACAGGGATGGAATCACCAAACATTACGCAATCGAATGATTACTAATAGTCTAAGTAAAAAAAGCTCAGTCTGGTGAAAAATATACGCGTATGATACAGTCTGATCGTGGATTTTACAGCGTTTTGTAAGGATCTTTTTAGAAATCGACCATGCAGGGCTCTATTCAGAAATCCAAGCTTTCGAATGATTAGTAACACTTCCATGAAAAGTTCATCTCCAGCGAATGAGGTCAAACACTCATTTGACCATTTATGACCGAAAAGAACCCATATTTACTCCCAACTAGGTAGGTCAGAGATCTTCTTCAAGTTTACCAGGTTAAGAATCACTCAACTAGTCTAGTTATCAAAAAATTACCAGCATTCATGGAAAAGAAACGTCGTATTCTATTGTGTTGTACAGAACGAATTCTTATCGTTCACAAGTCTTCGTGTTCAAAAAATCTAGAAACTTGCAAAGACGCAAGAATACGATTTTGAGATTCATGGAATAGGTATATCTTCGTCGTAAAATATGAGAGCTATCGAATCATCAGCAAAGGTGCTTGTATCTTAATTGATTTTATCTCGACGAATTTCTCTACAAGCTGACAAGTGTTCGTTTGAGCGGAAAACAGCGCCTATTGTCCGAGCATGAAATATAAAGGATAAGCTATCGGCATTGATAAGTCCCTGAGGGATGCGGCATGCATTCGCCTTTGATTTTCAGCTTCGTCTGAGGTGACGCGGTGATTCCCCTCTAATCGAGTTAATGCTGCTTATCTTCCCAGACAAGGCAGACCAGTTTGGTATCAATTTCTCGACTCCGGAGAGATGGATGGCTTGGTGAGCCATGAACGTGAAATCGAACCATGAATCTTGCGTGTGACGCAGAGGACCTCTAGTCACTGCACCACATGAGCTCTTACCTTATTTTATATATCCGAGCATACGAAAGGAAAACAACTTGAGTCAGACATTCAGCTATGTCGGACAATGAACTAAAGTAGACGACTGGCAGATGTTGAATGTAAACGACGAACAATACCTTCTCTTCAGGAAGTATGTCGGCAATTGGTTTCAGTGTGTTTGCATAGTCAAACACCAACACAATCATCCTTCTGACGTTCTCGTTGATTGTTGCTAAACTGGCCGTACCGTTTGACCCGTCGAAGATCATCTGAAAACAAACGGCGCTCTATTTTTTTGGAAGATTATGCTATATCTGGAAGTACGTGAGGTCTACATATTGAGCTAAAATTGAAATTGAGCAGCATCACCCGCAATTAAAGCACTACTACTACGACTACAGTTAGTCTGTTCACATGAAAGACGCATAGTATATAATTTCAATGAATTCATTTTTACTTTTTTTAACAGTGGTATGATGTTACAAATACATAGCTACGAGTATTGAGTGGTGTGTGTAACATCCGACACCAGCATGAGTAGAACCCGCGATCCTGCGAGGTATACTGCACGCATAATGCGAGCGCGTGCTACCACCACACCACCGATGCCACCACCCTGCCAGCACTCTTTCTTCGACATATCATGCCATAGCTCTCAGCAACCAACCTTTAACGGATTTCACCGACTAAGCACATAATCGATCTCAAACTCAGTTAGGCTGACAGCTGACTGATTCAGAATGTATAGTCTACTTGAATTTTCAACTTCTTTGCCTTTTAGCAGTGTTGTGGTATTATACATACATATCCAAGAGCGTTGAGTGGCGTGCAAAACATGTGAAAGACGAGAGAAAGAGTGGCAGCAGAGAGGTGAAATCGGTGGTGTAGTGGTCGCACGCGTCCCCGATATGCATGGAACGGGGGTTCAACTCGCGCCTCATGTCGAATGCTTTGCATACCACTCAATACTTGAAGAAATGTAATTGTAGCATTGTATGAGAGCTTGCAAAGGACAAAGGAATGAATAGAATTCAACACATTTCTGTCATTCTTCTTCTTCTTAGTCTTGTTGTTTCATCAAAAGAAGGCACTTTCATGATTTCGAATAAGATAATGTACTTTGTTCATAGAGAATTAGTGTCTTCAACAAAAGCCGTGACAACGATGTTGATTAGATACCGCTGTGGTATTATACGAAATCATTATAGCGAGCAATAATCGTTTAAAATTGTAGAAAATGTGCAGAGCGAATCGTTGAACTACTGAATTTGTACTCGAATCGAACTCTCGTTCCGTTTCGTTCTCACACTCGTGCATAGTTCAATGCTGTATAAGTTCAGTTTAGGTATAGGCGAGGATTCAGCAACACTAATAGATGTAAAACAGGAGGTAAGTAAGTGACGATTTACCCCGATTTCATGACTATTCAGTAATTTTGAAGAAAAAAGTGACGGTGTTTGCAGCATGGATGTGCTTGCTCTATGTTACGAGAACCAACCTGAGACCTCGGAGTAATAAGAGACGGTCGATGCACGCAATTCACTAGAGTTGGTAGCACTATTGGTGAAACAGGCGCCACATCACGTAATTGCAAACAGATCTGTTCAATTTCACGAAGTGTTGTCAGAATTTCATCATATGGACACGGTCGAATATCTATAGCCGGTGCTGATTCTGCACATGATGAAGGAGATGTGGGATTTTCATCCGAATCGTCCTAAATTTCTATTGTAGAGTGCGCGATACACAACTCTCATGAAAAAAACAGCATTTGTAAAATGACGGCGATTCCTACCCTTTTAGTAACACATGGTAAATCGGTGATCATCGAACTACTAGAAAGTTTCTTCATAACAACTGGATCAAAGCTATTAATCAGATGAGTGCCATTTCGACGTGGATTCTTCTGCCGACCAGTTTTATCGCGGTCAGGTCTTATTGCTGAAAAACGTGGTAGATAACTAATCCGTATCAAAAACATCCGACGTTTTTAGGTCATCAATTTACCACAGACGACAAAACTGAAAGGAAAGTGCAAGTGGTACACACCTTATCTGGTCTTGCGTGGAACAAAACATAGTGCACACACTACCACCATGCGATATCCCATATTACGACTATCGTATAGTTTCAATTCAGAGCAAATGCAGCAACGTATACATATATATTATATATATATGCATATATGTACACTATATATATATATATATATATATATATATATATATATACAGTGCCAACCTTGTGTTAAGTATCCAAGATAAATCTTTACGATTTACATTTATCAAGTATTAACGCCGAGGATTATTGAAAGTAGGACATAATTGAATATACATATACATAATATGAACAAATCAATGTACACATATACATATAAACATATATATATACATATATATACATGTATGTATGCATATGTATATTTATATATATACACAGACATTCATACATATATCACCTTGATATATAACCGTCACACAACTACATTCATAGGATTTGTTTTAGCTCGTCTTACGATTTTTTGGCAAAAAGAAAAAAAAAAACTAACCGTCTGGTTCCATTCCCACGTCGAGACATTTCTGATAGCGGCACGAACGACATACGTTTCGTCCGGCTGAACGATAAGTAAACAAGTTGTATGTAAAACGTTAATATTCGTTTCGAGGTAAAAATTTGACCACAGTGATTAGGCAGCTTTTTCTGACTCTGTTTAAGAAACTGGGTTTGCAAAACCTTCGACAGCTTTAATATTTCATCAGAAGGGATCTACCGTGATGTTTCATACTATTACTGCTTTTATATCACTCCATCAATTTTACATAGGGGGGAGCTCGAATTGGGTCAGTCACAAGCTATTCTACATTAACTCTCGAAAAGTCCGACAACCGACTGGCTAATATACATAGCATAACCAACCACGCACCAAACATCTTTTGGAGAACTATTGCCCTGATTCACAATTCACTACGCATCACTGAATTACGACTTAAAGTGCAGTTTTAATAACATATCACTAGTCATTTCAAATATGACTATTAACGCTTCGAGGTAAAGAAAAAGTGGGGCGGTTGGATGTGTCAATCACCTTTGTCTATCCGACATTTCTGATCATAACGGCAGATGTAGCTCTTCCCAGCACGTACCTGCCAAAAGAAAAACTTTCAAGAAGTCAGCATGGTGTTCGTTTCAAAAAAGAAAAACTTTCAAGAAATTAACATAGTGCTCGTTTTTATGGAACAGCAATTAGAGGAGCAAAATTTATGGAAGAACACGTGAAAACTTGCCGTTCGTCGAAAAAATCCTTTGCAACCAAAGCATGCAACAACGCCATAATGTCGTCCGCTTGCCTCGTCGCAGCATACAGAGCTGTAACGACAATTCATACGGAATTGAGTAGGAAACTGAGCATTTTTGTACTACATCCCTATCGACAAGAGCAATATATAAGCACAATATATGTCAAATAGTTTATAAGGGTCATCAGACCTCCCATATCCAAGGTAAGAACAGCTGCTCATTTATTCGCTTTCTTACTTCGCATTGCCACATTTGCTTCAAAAAAGTAGCTATACTTCATGCTCTAAGCTTACTGTCTTACGGGCTGAAATAAGATGTTCCAACGTTCCGAAATACGACGCATGAAAAAGGGTTAAACTACGCACTGCTCTACCCTTCTCTTTCCCCTCCTGGAAAAGTCACCTGAGCTGAGGATGTTGATATTTTCATGCAGAAATCCAACTTTCAGTAAATCTAAGCTAGAAACTGCCGTCGTCGTAGAGGAAAATCAATAAACATTCGAAGAACAAAGTTCATATTACATATGTGGAAAATCGCAACTAAATTCGGTGTATTTAGACGACAAAGATCAAGGTCTATCCATGTGGAAAACCAACGGAGATATCAGAAAAGATGGCAGTACGCGACAATGTGGTCGAGCGAGCGTTTGCGCGCGCGGAGATCTTATCCTTCAAGTGAGGTCACGAAGATTAACTACGTTCATCTAGACATACATTACGCTCATAGACTTCAAATGTCGTGCATGAGTCAGAATTTCACGGATTAACTACAACGTGGATGGGAGCCGCAGACGTGGGCGGAGGAGGCATCGCCGTGCATTCTCGCGTCTAGAGAGTGATGATCATCGGTCAGCGAGCGTACGAGGTCGCTAAAAGGTCCAGTGTACTGTGATCGTATGATACGGACAGAGAGACACGTGTGTTATCGAGGACAGCTCTACGAATGCTGAACAATACCGTGTTCTCTGCGATTACATCGGCATTGTGAAATCGTACATAGCAGCTCTCCTAACACATGTTTCCCATAAGAAACTTGCGAACCGATACCTAAGCTCTGCGTCAATGTGGTGTATAGACAAGATTTCTCACTTGTCAGGTTATCTCGTATTGATTCTCAGGCATTTTTTTTCCAAGCAGTAGCTTCCAGCATGTCACAAAAACATAATTTGTTTGTGTGTTCCTCTCCGGCGAATCGAAGAGCGCAGATGAGATGCGGAAGCCAGAGAAAAAAAGCGAATAACAAGGAACGCTCACAACGCCAGGAACTAACAATCGAGGCCATTGGAGTAAACATAGCCAACTAGCCAGTCAACATCACACACTACGAAAATATGTGCTTCAAAATACGACATGTCCTAATGCGACTGTGAAGAGAATAGCGCGTTTTGGATTTATACCAAAAGAATTGTTGAAGAGATTTTGAAGCAAAAAACCTCAGGTCCCAACTGGGAGTAATTTACCTCAAGAGGTAAGAGAATGAGGGCTGTGACTCATGAGAGTACACCGAGGAAAAAACTTATCTGACGCAACAAACAACACACATCAAGTGGAATTGAAGTGCATAGATGAGCTCACCATATTGTCGACTCTTCGGTGTTGGCCACGGCCTTCGGTGATAACTCGGAGATCTCGGATTTGAGCAAAGATTCCATGGAAAATGCAGGTTGATTGGGCGATCCGCAACCCATCAGCGCGGCGGTGAAGGCATACGCGGCCGTCGAGGCGCCTGCGTCCGTCATTCCTGTGCGATAAACACTGATCAAAGACCACGTCGACGATCGGGCGGACCGCGAACGTCGTACGCGGCATCGCATGCGACCGTCGCATTCACATCCAAAGATCCATCACGTTCAGAACATCAATGAACAGAAGAGCTATGTGAAATTCACGGGAAACGTGTTATATGACGTATAAATCACGAAGAACTTTCATAACGGAACATACGACAGGGAAACGGCAGTTTTCGAATTGAGCAGAAAGTAGTAGTTCTAACCACTCAACCAGAGATCGTTAGTAACCTTATGGAATTCACAATAAAGAAAAGTAGCTGAGCAATGATTACAGTTAACGCGTGACTATTTCTTCGTGCAAAGTACACGATTAAGATGATTAGAGGCGTACCGTGACACTTCTCCTCTTGATATTATAATGGTAATCTTGAATGTCAAAATAGTGCAACTTCAACTATCGAATATTATTGAAAAAAATATGTTGTAGAATAAACAATCCGCTATCATCAAGAAATGCTCTGACGATACTTGTGCAATTGAGATAAATGAGAAAACACGAGATATTCAACAATAACGGCGGGACACTACACCCAAGCGGATTCTGTACTATCAAGTGCAGCAGGCACATGTAGCTCCCACATAATGAAAGTTCGCACTTATAAGCAGTTCAAATAAAAACAATTTAATTGTTTAGATTTTACCAAACAGCAAAATCTGAGAAAGGAATTTTCAGACTGTCACTATCTCATTCAAACAACGGTACGCCACTTTGTCAAAACACGTGAAAATTTGGGACGACTACAGAAAAATTTATTGCGAACACAAATCAAAAAAGTGCTATGCAAATTGTTTACAGATGTATCGACATTGTGGATGAAAAATCACTCAGGAAACATCGACGAACGAAAAATTCGTAAAGCGATGAGATGAAATGAGCTTGTTCGTAGAGTAGAGGTGTACGTCACGCAACGTGATAAAATCAATGCGCAAAGTTCAAAAACCCATGTTCGAAGACGAGCGATAGGAAGCAACAATGAGACCAGTGGAAGTCCTGAAGCGAAGAAAACTTCCTGTGTCGAAACGTTATGCGCATCAGTAGCACAAGTTTCAAAGAAGAGTCAGATCAAAGAATGACATACTTCCCATTCGTTATTTTCCGGACATGCGGTCGATGTGTTTCACACATTGATTGCAGGTTAATTGCTAGTTGGAGTATCAATAACGGTGAAATAGTAATTGACATGGCCATCATGATTACATAGTCAGTATGAACCTCGGGGAATTGATAACGTAGTAGTTACTGTGAGAGTATGTGCGCGTAAAAATCCTCGTACTGGGAATGCTCACCAAGTGGGCGGAAGGGCGTGGTGTGCTGTTGATGCACTTTGGCGTTCGTTCACTGATCGTTTCGGTTCATCCTCAATCAAGAGCGCAACGGTCTGTGATAGACGAAACATATCGTGTGCAAATAACGTCCGCGGAAACACGACAGACGTCCATGAATATTTTTGTCGTCGGATCCGTACTCCTGTTGCTGTTCAACACCAAAATATGAAATTTCGCCTACTACCGCTATAGGAAACTATTGAGGAGGTGCAGCCACAGGAACGGTTTCCTAGAGAGGCTCTGACAGAATATAAGTGATGGAGTACTTAGAGTGGTTGATCCATGTAAGTTAATCTTTATAACTTATCTGATGATTAGAATCTCAACGGCTATCAGTCATTTCGCAGAATTACTAATTGGTTTTTGTAGAACCGAGGTAGGTGAGAAGAAACACAGGAACTGTGGAGACCAGGTTGGACACAGTTGTCGAGACCACAGACAGAAAGATGAAGAGTTACCCTGCGCGTTTCTTTGTTTATAGAAATTTTGATACGCTTTTCACGGTAAAGACATGAGCCTGGACAATGAACAGTCCGTTTAGCTGCGATTTACTGAACACTTGTCGTACTATAACTTTACACACGACGACGTGTAAAGATCATTCGTGTAGAGTTCACATTTGTTAGTTCCACGTACTAGGCGCACTGGTAAAGAGTGGGCGATATATAACAGATGTGTTCGTTTAAAAAAATCTGGGAAGATTGTTACGCTAAGTGTGGTTTGTAAAGTGTTAGCATGAGTTGACAATGACTACACACTCCAATATTAGCGAATAATAACACAGAACGCGAGTTTTGCCCAATTTTTAGGCGGTCTTTAGAAAAACAACGCCTAAGAGAAACGCTTCTCTCAAGCTGAGCGATTCGGGTCATACGTATGGATCATATCTACGAAATGCGTTATTTTGCTTATCAAACATTATTTCAAAACTTGTAACCAAAGTTCATTGTAGATAAAGGGGATAATCGACTACGTAACATAGCTTTAAATAAATGAAACGCTTGATATTGCAGAGTGTACGTTTATGATAGATTTTCAAAATTGGCATTTGCTTGTATGACGAAAACCCAAAGGTGATTTCTGCCTTGTTTCAACGGCGATAATTGCACAAAAGAATCGCTTTTACACAATGAATACTGGCACCAACTCACGCCGTTCTCTCCTTGAGCATTAACATTACTATTAGTTCACCACACGGCCCCATATCACATGTACCACAATATAAGGATCTCAGCTAAGACAGACAGGTCCGGTTACAATCTTTGGACTTCAGGCGAGGACGAAACGACAGGCTTGGTTGCCCCGGGGCGGGTCAAACCAGCTCGTGATCGGGTTGGTCGTTTGTCAAACGGGTGGGACCACTACCACTACGTTACCCGCTCCAGTGTGTATCGACGATAGATACTAAAGTAGAAGAACGTTGAAAAAGTCAGGACAAATTAACAAAATATGAATCACCCTCATCGATTAGGGATAGATGAACTGGATCACTGCGAAGACATTTAATGGTCAGTGATAAGTATTCAAAAGTGGTAGGTGATAGGTCGACAACGATGAAACAACAGTATCCTTACGCGTTGGAAAGAAAGCTCTCTCGTTTGAGAAGCCCAGCGAGAATGTAAATGAGAAATTCACTGTTCTAACTGACTGATTCATCGTAATCTAACTAAAAAACTATATTCCCCTGAATCCCCTGCCAATTTGCACCTAAAAGCTTTCCTTTCGCACCTACACTAAAAACAGCACAATGATTGCAAATACTAGAATAGAAAGTTTTTACAAGTTCTGGAGAAATGCTCAAGTTGGATATGGAATAACATTCGTGTGTAGCGATCACCTGGCAAAAACAAAAGCGGTCGTAGTCGTCAGTGAAAAAACCAACCACAGCAAAAATATCGCAAGAGCTGTTCGTTGTTGACTATGTGGTCTCAGTTCACTTCTATAGAAACAGAAACTACTGGTATTCACCATCTAATGCAACAAGTGAAATGATGGGGCATTTACTAGTATGCTATTTAGAACTGTATCAAGTTTGCTTATAGCTTAATAAAACATTTTAACACACGTTACAAAATTCATGGCAAGCACGTGTTTCGTTGACCATCGCGACAGACTCACAGAGCAGTGAGGAATTTATTGCCAGTTTTTCCAATTAATACCTGACAACTAGACAGCGTATTTCATTTCTTATCGTAAGCAAATGATATTCAGTCTTGGATAGTTTAATTGCGCATTTAAAGATGGTACCGATCAAATCCAAAATCTCACTCCATAGAAGAATGTTATGCATGCGTTTGCGCTTCAAGAAAAAGGCTCCTTCTGACATTAGTAATATTCATACGAAATGGCCTCTCAATTCGAAGTTTCTTCTCTGATGCAAGCGCTGGAAGAGTTACTGCAGTCGACCAAGTTTACTATCCAAAATTCTTACACTACTTCAAAATTTCTAAGCACAATCTGAGATCGATATTGTGTTAGTAATGGTGTTATTATTAGACGCCAATGAATAAAAGCAAGACGAGTAAGAAGATGTCTGCGTAATAGGTAGAGTCTGTATTAACCCACTGTACGCACTGTACTACATACCCACTATACTGTACTTACCACTAATTGTTGCACCATTTCTAGATTTTTCTCAGTGGCCAATCCCTTGAAAGGTAAACAATAAGAGACTCCGTGGTCAACTGTTCATGGCGTAACAACAAAATATGAATACATCCAAAGAAAATCTTCATAGTCGGGTTGGTCAGCGTCTGTACTAGAGTATTCAAAAGGTTTGCAATGCTTGTGCATTCGATACACTGCAGAAGACATTGAATCAGGCCCATTCTCACGTACGCTTCAAGCCAACAAAGACTAACAAGAATGACTCATTTGGGGCTCTTTGAGTCGATTCCGTCATCGCCGTTTACTGTTTTATTTCCGCATTTCTCAAGAATCGCTCAACGACTTCCAGTAGCGAAAAAATCATAGTATAGTAGCATACAATGTTTTATATCGCATCACGCTTTTCACGTAGATGTTTCGACAACACCGCTGGTAGGAAACGACGTTAGAACTCGCTATTGTCTAAATACTGACGTGCATTCGATTTTTGGCCTATTCATGTGCTTCTGTGTCGAACAAGGACCTGGTAGCAAAATTTAACTCATAGCTATGGCACAACTTATGATGCATCAGTTTCGGCGCCAGTAGCACCACTGCGGAGCGGCCAAAACGCCATGTTCCATTGGAGGATATATAGAGCTAATCCGCACAGATCAATTCGCAAACGCTCGTTGATAGCGTTTAGTAGTTGCATCACCACTATGTTAATGCAATGACTGCTCTAGATTAAGCCGTCTATGACTTTTTAGGGTCGTAAACACATTAGTGAATTGATTTCAGTTTGTCCCCAGCGACAGTAATGTTGAGGGTCAGAGCGAATACAAGTCAGAGGTGAACTTATTTAGTAGTCATATGGACCATTTCCGACGACAATGCTTAGAATGATCTATTCATTCAATATGCTGCTAGCCTCCACAGAAGTCGTTTATTAATACTCTTGATTGCATGATCATGCTTATGGAAAAATATTTCATACTACCAAGCTAGTGCAAAAAGTAAATGCGGTTTCGCTGTCCAGGTTTTACGGCAATTCCGGTTTTTGATATATCCCAATATAAAATGACAACTCTCAGCAGTGCATAAACCGTAGTTTCTTCCGCACCAACAATAGTAGAAATGCTAATGTTAGGAGAAGAAAGAACATGCGACAAATTAACTTGATAAGCTTGCGTATAGACGAGGGCCACTCACGAAATACATGAGTAACATCCACTCAAGGGCTTGATTTAAAAAAAAAGTCAAATTCTAGCATCTAACTCAGAAAAGGTGCAGTCTTTGTAATTCCATAACGATTGGAAAATGTGCAGGGGTTTGCAGAATTCGTGAAGACCGACCGTCCAAGTGTCTAAATATCCAAGTAAGTTTCCAAAACTGCAAGGTTTGGTGGATGTTTGCGAGATTCCGTCGATCAAGTGTAGAATTTGTCGTAGACGTTAAATTATAATACCAAATGGTTCACCATATAAGGCACGAATAATCAACGATTATAAGAGATTATTAAAATGATGTTCTTATCTATTTTCACTACAAGCTATTATAATGGTTTTGTAAGTCTTTTGTTAGAAGGAAGGTGTTGTAGTGAATGCTACGTGGATTAAAAGTGGTTGAACATCATGAATAAATTACTTGAATAGTAATAAAATCTATCAGAAAACTTGCTGTGATTACGAAACTATATTCTAAATAAAATGATGATAGATAGCCCAGTGACGGCTTCGATGGTATCGTGGGTATGTTTGGCATGCATTTGGCATTGATAAGAGAATAAATGATTTCGTTCTCCTCTTTTTAATACAATGTGAGTCGCTGAACTAAAAATATGTGGTGGTATTGTTGATGTCTAATGAAAATTGATATTCGCTTCCAGAAGAAGAATGGTCGCTTGCTAGTTATGCATGATGGCGATGTTGCTTAACTATCGCTAGAAATTTCAAAAGCCAAAGAAACGATTCCGGGGAGGTGCCGATCGAGAAGGGCAACAAAGTGCTGCGTGATCTTTGTTCGAGTGCGCACGCTCTTTACCCATTTGCACTTTTATGCGCGCTTGCCTGCTCCTTCCCCGTTCGGTCTTCAAACTCCTTTCATTTCGAACAAGTCTTCCGTATGCTTCCAGTCCTCATAGCGATTCTCTCGAGAAGTTCAATGGGAACATTGCCAAGTGAATTTCTCTTCACCTAGTTTGTTTCTAAATTTTTGTGAGGTGAAGATGTACAATGATGAGATGAATCGGTCACTTTTCTCACGTAAATTTACCTACATGCACATAGATTAGTTCAAGCGTTAACTCATTATTTACGTGAACAAATGAGAAACGGACGAAAGGTAGATGGGGAGTGGAAGAATTGAGAACGGACGGAACGAATTTGGGGGAGAAGAAGCATTGTGGCCGCGACCGACCGACTATGCCGTCCGTTAGAATTCGATTTCTCATCCGTGTTCACAGTATGGCCACTCTTCTCTTTTATTCGAAGGGCGGGCGGCCCGCATTGGTTTTTGCCCTTTCTGTTATTCCGGCCACGTTGGCGCTCCCCATGTTGTTAACGCTCTATACTTTGAGCGTCGTCGAGGGAAGTTTTCCTCTCTGAGTAGAGTGACGGCGAGGCGCAGAGATAGCGGTCGCCTACCTTAGTCCTAAGTGGAAAGTCCTTGTGAAGTTTGCCAGAACATATTTGTCGATACGGGTGAAATTCAGAGGGATGAAGAATGTGTGAAACCTGTTCGGAAAGTTCATTTACGTCTCGATTTCATTGATCCGTTTAATGTGAAAAAAAATCCTTGGACGCGAGGACGATAGCAATCGCTTCGATCAGTATTATCCGGACAATAAAGCGGGTTAGAGAAAAAGACGGTATCATAGATGATGCGATGCGATTCTTGATGCGACGTAATGTTTGCTACATCTAACAAGGGAATTTTTTCTGAATAGTACTTTGGTAGAACTACGATGGTAAGAAAGATTATAGGTAGCACTCTCGCACCACAGACATTTTAGCAAAATCACGGAAAAGTTATAGGCCAATAAATTATAATGGTTCCATAATGATTTCGTGTCATCAAAAATTATGACCATTATGTGGAGTCAAAAATTTCCGAATGACTGAGCGAAGATCCAACACAAACAATGATCACTGCTTTATCGAATCGTATGACTTCAATAAGAATGATCGAAATGACCTATTATTGGGTCTTCTTGTGGAACGTTCGTCGCCAAATACAACTTTTGCCCTTTTCGTTGGCCTCGCACTCCTGAAAGTAATGACCATAAGGTTCATAAAAAGCTTGTTAGAGATCTATATGATGGAAAGCTTTGACTCAATTCTCTATACTATCTTACATCTTTGTATGTGAAGCCGTTTAACCTTCAATCCATCAAAATATGCGATCTCAGTGTTTCACCTGGTTTCGTATACAAACATGTTTCAGCATCTACAGAGAGATAATACCCAAATTTTTTTTGCTTCGATAGTAATTTGGCTACGAGTGTGAGAATTATAAGTAAATACAACTTAACTTTTTGCATAAATATCAGTTAAACCAGTTGAAAACTGGGATCCTTCTATAGAAATAAATTCACTGAGAAGTTAAGCACTAGAAACAATCAGGAGTGCATACGCGATTATTTACACACGTCGTTTCAAGAAAACCCGTACACGTTTTGCGGTAATGCCATGGTGAGTGGCCTCGTGAAAGCCGTTAAATCAAGCCAGAGAAGGGCACGTAGAGGCGCCAATTGTCGTCTTCAATAATGTTCTATTCAAAAACGATTTCCTATACAAGAACATGTGATTGAAATTCAGATATTGAGTTCATTGAACAGCATATACTGCGTGGATTTTGGAACTCAAATGCCTGAAAGGGCTAAGATTCACAGCTACAAGCCTCTGAAGTAAAACTGGACAGTTCCCAATACATGAGTGATTAAGATATTTCGAAACTCAAATAGGCATTCTAATGCAACAATATTCATATCATTTTTGGTGTTTCCTCAAAAGGAGCTTCATAGTGATATATAAAATGGAGTGAAAGAGTTTAATAGATATTGGTCTTGATAATCATAATTTTTTTCAAATTCAGCAGTAACTTCTTCGTTCTCCTCGTAGCATCATCGTTGAGACACACCTCTTAAGGTGGCGAACTGTAGTGCAAAGCTTCGGAACATTATCCTTTAGAAAGATTTGTACAGAGAGTAGCTGCGATTTCGAAAAAAGCCTAACAGCTAGAAGAAAAACTTTCAAATTTTATAAGTTTTAGTAAATGACCTTGGTGCTCTCTTACATGGCTATCTTGGAAGCCCAGAAATAAAACTGGCTATCTCTAAAATACACATAGAGAGATTTGTGCCTGGCTCAAGCGATTCATGAGCACGAAGTATTCGAGTGCCTGACTAAACTGCTGGAATTTGTTAGCTAGCTTTTCATTGTAATGCCTGTCATGAAGCGTTTGATAGTTATGCAATCGCAATGCATTCAGCTAGATAATCTCTGCAAGACAACACTTACAGAGATTAGCTTGTCATTTTGAATATAGAAATAGAAGACGTCCTCTCCTATATCTCGCTCCAAGTTCTCATGGACTTCCTTCAGCCTGTCCCCATCCATACTGATAGTTATCTAAATTGATACATCTTCTATAGTACTACTAAATTAACGAGGAAGTAGGCTAAACTTTGTATCAATTGTATCATATTTCCAACTCAAGTGTAAAAATTGCTACTATGTTTTGATCAACTGAGTCGATTTCACTAGCAAGTATTAGAAAAAGGACAACGCTCTCGGCATTGATAATCCTTGAAGGATGCTCCGAGCATTCTGCTTCATGGAGCATGTTGGAGGAAAGCGAATGCACTCCCGATCATCACAATTCAGGGTGATTGGCCTATTTATCAGATCGTTGCTGCTATCACCTCAGAAAAGTCTGCTATAACTGGCGATACCAGTGGGAAGGAATGTTTGATGAGCCTCGGACGAGGACTACAGCCAAAACCACAAGTATGTTAACGTCACCCTCTAACCACCGCATCGCAAGCGCCCTAGTAAACGTATTATGTTACATAAGAGCAATCAATATCTATCACACATCCTCTCTGTATATCTTTCGTTGTCAACACGAAGACCATTGATTCAATAGAAATAGAAGAAGTCGTAAAAGCTCTGGACGTCCAGTGCGTTCCTACTCAGTATACAAAGGGTCTTCGAGAGCTGCTCAAGGATTTTACAATCCACCATTCTACTGATTTACTGCGAGATTTCTTTCGCATTATCGTTTTATTCAGTTTATCATTTCAAAACAGATTAATGTCAAAGGACTGTTGTTTGTTGGAAAGGGTTTCAATACAACACTTGGATTTGCCCGTGGCACCTTCGCTCTCCGTCTTAACGAAATAGGCTACTGCAAAGTGATAGCTTGATGGATGTTTCATGCACTAACATACCACCACATGGTGCACGTGTGACCATCTGTGAAGGTTTTCTTCTGCGGCAGCACAGGAAGGACTTTTTGAAGTCGATCATCACTGGAGATGAGTCATGGGTCTACTACGACAATGACACGAGTCACGTCTAGTTATCTGCCTTGCGACAATGACCTGCCATCTAAACCAAGCACAAGTTTCAACCTCGGAATGCTTGCGGTTTTCTGAGATTGGCAGGTTATGCTGTCTTGATAACTGTCTGAGAACAAATAGGCAAATAATGCCTCGTCTACGGGGGACAACTCCAGAAGTTGGCCGCAGCAGTGCGAGAGAAGCGTTCAAAACGGCTTGGTGTCGCCTTCTCCAGGACCTCACATTGCAATGTCCACTCTCCACATTGTAGAGAAACTGGGTTGTATCACGATATCACATCCACCGTATATCCCTGATGATGCTTCATCACATTATCATCCCTTCCAAGCTCTGAAGCAATATCCGAGAGAGAAAAAAATTTAAAGACTACAACCAGCTCAGAAGTGACCTCATCGACTCCTTTGATCGCCATTCTCGTTCTTTCTAGAAGTAAGGCAAGCAATCTTTATCCAAAAAATGGCTGCGATATTATTGGATATGATGGTGAACATATTGTTGGCTAATTGATCTTTTCAAATAAATAATAGTTGGATCAACAAAAGCATCGAAATGCGGGAGAAGTTATGGGACAACCCAAAATAAGGATATTACTATTGACGTAACGAGAGGGATTCGGCAACGCGATGGCATCTCTCCCTAATCATTCGTTGTTACTCTCCAGAAAGTCATGCGAATACTAGACTCAAATAAAAAGGGATTGAAACTTGAGGGTCAACAGTGAATCTATCTCACCTTAGATGACGACATCATTCGTATAGCACTAAACAGAATTCAAAAGAATCAATGTTGACCAATTTCAACAACGCTTGTGGAAAGATTGATGCCCGACTTAGTTTCACGAATACGCTGTTTATGATCAGTTCACTGGTGAGGGCTGCATCTATGCCTAACGGTTTGATGATTTTCGGCCTTTTAGCGTCATCAGTAGCACGGTGCCTTTCGTTTGAGCCAACCCCTTTCAAGGGGATATACCCCCTATATATAAAGGAATTGACGACGAAAATGTTACCATGTAAGTGTAAGGTGGAAAGATTGCTTCACAATGCAGATTTACTAAATCACTACATGTCCAGTGAAAAGATCAGTCGATCGTCTACACTGATTAACAGTCGATTTATCATGGGTGGTGAATTGAATAACATCTTTATATTGGCCCGTTTTGAGACCTCGCTAAAAACAATATATAATCTGATTACATATTTTAAATCTTTCGTGAGGTCTGTTATGGCACTTATAATGTGCTAGATACTTGCTTTGGACTTTTAGCCTCATCTGTAGCACGATGCCCTTCCTTTGAGCCCATCTTCGTCGTCAATTCCTTCAATGTAGGTGTTATATGCCTTACAAGGGAGTGGCTCAAACGAAATTTGTTGTGCTACTAATGATGCTGAAAGTCCGAAGAAAGTGTCTAGCACTTTATAAGTGCCATAACAGATCTCATAAATGGCTTAAAATATGCTACCAGATTATATAATGTTTTTATGTGAGGTCTCGAAAATACAGTCGGATATAAAGGATAAATATTTGTGAACGTCCTAGATAGTCTATTCAAGTCGGAAGGTTATTTTGATGAACGACATAGTTCTGTAGATGAGCAGGAAGAAGCAAGTGGCTTCAAAAATGTTTAGGAAGACCGTGGATCTCTCAAAGAGAACAAAGAATGTCCAACTAGGTGCTCAGTTCATCGACTGAACAGTTCTCCCTGCATTAACCTATGCATCAAAAATGTGGTCGCTACACAGAAAGAAAGTCTAACCTAAGTCCAACTCCAAAAGCGACTTTCTAAACTCTAAGTCACAGAAGACCAGCGGGGAGGGGAGGGGGAGGAGGACAGAAACATAATGTGTTCTAACAACAACCGACGAACGAGAGCACTTATCAGACGAAATTCCTTGAGATGTCAAACGAACACCAGGATGGTCAGCGAGCCTTGGTGTAATTATTTCACCAAAAGCCTAGAAGGAGAATATGATATGCTCAGCAAATTCCTACAACCAGGAGTTCCCATTGAATTACTCTTGCACGCGGTAGGAAAGGGTGAAAGCTTTACTGGAGCTGCCTTGAATCACTTGACAATCAGCGGGACGACAGGTGATACAGATGATATGTAAATATCAACCAAATTTTCTAGCCTTATGTTTTTTGCCATCATATCCAATATCGGTGAACGGCTCGTTGAGTTTGAAGCGATATTGAAGACTATTTGCCGGATCGCCGGTTGTGTAGCTGTAATGAAACTAAGGTAGAGATGTTCCACTTATTGAAAATCATTGGAGTTCATTCTACTGGATAGCATATATGTTCATTCTAGAGTTCATCGAAATTCGTTGGTGAAAGTACTCTTTTCTAGTTAATATTCTTAGAAAAACACCGAAACAAGTTGACGAAAGTCAAAAAATGCCTATTTACTCACATATAATCGCCATCCGAGCTTGACTTCATCAGGAATTGTCCTTTTCGCATTTTTCCCGATATCAGTTTTCTGACTAACCATGGTACGCCTAAAATAATGAAAACATAATTACATGAAGAAATTCAACACTACATGCTATCCTTTGTAATATAGCTTGGAATGCAGCGAGAAGAAGTCACTCTTCAAAAAAAAGCTGGAATAAAAGTGATAAAGTGCAATGTCACTTGACTTGCTCAGAGATAAGCCTATTGAATGACGTCTTTAATATCGACAAAATTATTTCTCCGGAAGTTTCACAGCTGTGTCTTTATAGAGGCAGGTTCACCAATAAACAGCAAAGTCTTAATATTTTCAACGACGCGATTCACACGCTTACGTTTCGCAAAATGTGGATCAACTCTGAGTTGAACTTTCTTTGTGAATAACATATTGGCTGCTGACATTGAAAATAACCTTGACTTTTTCTAAAAAGGCCTAAAGTAGTATTATAGGTGATACTCAGAATCCATATCATCACGTTAGAAGAATGATTCGATGTTCAACTTAAACCACTTTTATACGGCAAGCATTTATATTCACATTTTTTGCCCTTCACGATGCTAGCTCCATTTTCTTAACTTTCTCTTTCTGCCATCTGTCAGCAAATATTTCTTCTTTTCTACATTCACGATTCCACCTTCTTCATTGACAAATGAAGTTAAAAGGACATTTTTGGGCAAGCAATTTCAAACTTTCAGCACTCTTTCTTTTCTAAATGCTGCGAGATTGTCAGTAAAGTACGCTTTATGGATTTTGAAACTGGGCAACTGTTATTTGATAAAATAGATTAGCTACGTCTTATTGTATCCGAGTGAATTTTGGAAGTAAAAGGCAACCAATCTCTTCAATTCTCTAAATCCTACTTGGCTCCGCATTGCATGTTGCGCTGATTTGAGCACTTTTTGAATTTGATACGTTTTCTTTATTCATCATCAATAGAGATCTGAGCTATACGTGGGTTCATTTACTGTTTGAAGATTTATGGCTTTTTTTTTACCAAGGCCTCTGAAAGAAAAAGAGGGTCAGCGACCATGAATGTTCCTGGAATCCCACCATAGTCACGATGGAGTCTGCCGCTGATCTTTCATTAGAGGCACCTTGCAGATTTTGTTGACTAGAGAGAGCTAGTCGATGGGAGTCTTCTAGCAGTTTCGCAATCCCACAGATAGAGAAGGCTGATTGGGTCGAGCGAGGATATGAACGAGTGATGAAGTGAAAAGAAGAGAATAAACAGACCTCGTATGGAAAGAAACTCATCGAGATTTTCTTCCTCAGTTTCGATGAAAAGTGTGTTGAGGAAACTGAGCTGGTATTGTAGCCATTCTGCAAAATAATCTATTTTTAATTCTGTAGTATTTGTATTATGGAAAGATATTAAGACCAAGAAATATGTCAGAATCATGTGTAATAATGTTTCTCATGCTGCGATGTTTTATTAATTCTGTTTTCACCAACTAGTACACTAAAGTCAGATTCATCAAAAGTACAAAAAGCAGAAAAAGTAAAACCAAAGTAATGAAAAAGCGATTTCTTTATTGTACATCTGCTCTTTGAGATGAATGCTTCGCACACACTGGAAACATCGAAAGACAAGTTTATTTACAAAAAAAGAGGTGATCCTGCTTCTTTCTCAAAGTAGTAGTTTCAAATGTTAGGAAGGAATAGAGCGTGATAAGAAGGAGAAGCATAAGGCTATTTGTCTACAATCGCTATTCCCTAATCTATGGTTGCGCTGTTTAACTCGACCGATAAGCCATTGCCTTTCGCAATGATATCAATCCTCAGGTCAACGAGAGTCCAATGAGGACGTTTACATCTAGGAAGAGGATGACAAGATTACATATCAATTTTGAGCAGATGGTCAGATTATCTGATCGAATATGATTGAGCGAGAGACTCTTTCTCGTATCTGTTGAGAAAGATTATGGCGTTTTCATAGTGGCACCAAGAAGAAGTACTCCCGCTATCGCCGTAGCTTCGAAAAAAACCGGTGGGAAGGTGGCCGCCACTTTCGCATTCACAAGGAACGGTGAGTGTGTTAATGACGATCTCAGCACACCATAGAACAGCTATCTTAGGGTAAATGGAGATAAAATTCCAGTGCAACAAAATAGCATTCAAGAAAAATGTGAGCAAGAAGGTATATAGTCTGTGAGAACGAGATTATTAGAGTGAACATTTGAGCAGATATTACTAGTCATCTGTGGGAACTATTTATTTCATTTATCCACACTCATATACGTTCAAATATATATTGATTACACAGATGGTTTCACAAATAAGTACACTCGTTCCTGATAAGAATGATTTGACAAGCGAGATATTGTCAAAGCAAGAACTGATTTCGTGGACAGTGTTCACAAAAACGTAGGCTAAAAAGTGTACAGCGACAAAATTAATCTTAATATTTCAAGTTCTATATGGCAAGATCGAAGCACATTTTGATTTTTCATGAATATAATATGCAGTGAATAAATGAGTGACTTCGCACTCAACAGTTCTTGTCTAGTAAGGGCTTTGTAGCACCGTGAGATCGTTTTTACTTCTACTTTGGGTCTCTTCGAATGCATTAGTATGCATCCATGGATGATCGTGCTGAATGACTTGCGCCTGTGTCATTCGTCGAAGTTCTCGTTCTCTAAAACAAGCTTTTTGAAATAAAGGAATTTTGACTCGAATTTTTTGCTCTCAGAAATCTCACCATCAATTGGTACAATCGTGAGACAGTGCTTAAACCCAACTGCGATTCATAGCTTTGTACACTAGACATAGTTAGTAGGGAGATTTATAAGAGGAAAGCACTATTAGTCTGTCCTTCACTCTTGAGACTCAACCAGTAAGCGTAGTTTTTGGGTGCAGAGGAATGAAAGAATATAAACGCAAGATGTAGAACTTTGTCCTTTTACATCGAATTGACTTCAGAAGACTACGAAATAGAATCCGCCATGAATTTTTGGCAAATTTTGTAGTTTTCAGCATTTAAAACCTTCAACCTGCTTCTCAGGTAGATCGATAGCAAAGCATTGTATCGGAAATCCTAATAGAAGTTAAGAAAAAGCCCGCACTCAAGTTGTACGATTAGATATTAAACGTGGAGTATGTCTTCCTCACTTATGTATGACTAAGTAGTCATGTGATAATACTTTCAATCGTTCAGCCTTCCGTGAAGCTTTGTAGGTATCATGGAAGTGCTTTTATGAACAAATAAGCTTATAGGGGACCTCAAAAGTCCAAATTTTCTAAAAAATAGGTTAAGCATTCCACGGCATCAACTTAGATTGTGAATTCAAAAGTAAAGAATGAAACCCGGCCACTCTAAACAACACAAAAATTGTTGTAAAGTTCATCATAGACTAACACTGAAAAATGTCAAACCGGTTTAGAGAACCGTGACAATTTCTGCAGAGTCTACTCAATAGTATACAGGGATGCTGAGTGCTACGTGAAACTCTAAACCTCAAAAGATATTTTGAGGGATAAAGGATAAAGCTCTCTGCGATGATTAATCCCCGGGTGATAGGCCATGAATTGAAGTTTGTCATGAATCGTTAGCAGGTGCACGAGTATATTGCAGTCAGCTCCATTCACTACGCCACATACGACCTTAATCGTGAGTTTACGGAATGGTATTATCGCTAACCGAAATTCCGCCCATGTGGGCTTATTTGTTTGCCGGTAGAAACAAACAGCTATCATAACAATCCACAAAAGAAGAGAAGTGAACGACCACACAACAAGAATATGCTCAACACCGGACCATGAGCAATTTTGATGAGACTGGAAAATTTATTTTACGGCTTCTGTTATGGCTACAATATTACTGAGGAAATCAAAATTCTCCTTAATAGTTTGAAGATCAAAGATCAATCTTCTTCTTTATCTCAAATGTACATCTGCCACCTTACCTATCTGTTCCTAACTCTACCGTTTTCTTCCTCCTTCTCCTATTTTTCCTCTTTTTCTCTTTTTACCTCCTAATCTCGTTAATTTTTGCATTACTTGGCTTTGGTGTTCATATAGATCATGAAATTAACCAATAAACGCTGTTTTTCCTTTTTGCTTCTGTTTCTTTAACGTTTTTCCATTCTATACGAAATCAAACCAGTAGGGCACTATTTTGACTAACGGCAATGATGGTGGCATTAGAACATGCAAGCTGACGTTCCTGGCGAATATCGCTTTCATTTATCGTTCTGTCGTCCAATCGCCAATCACGAAGCTTTATGAACTTCTCCTCTGTAAGCAAGCTTCAAAATTTAGACTTTTTTTTATGAAACTGAATATTGATCTGCGAACTTTCTATGGCATTGATGTCGTTGTTGATAACTTCATGCATTACCGGTTCCACTTCTGTTGCTTCATCAGTCAACTTCTCCACATCCACCTTGAGTGGCGTTATCTAACAAAAGGACGTAATTGAAGAAATTTTGAGAAACACTAGTTCACAGAATAAATAAAAAGGCTTACCTCGTTTTCCAAAGTTGAGATACCTGGGAAGAAAGTCTGCGGCTGATTATTCTGAATCTTTGGAAGTCTCATAGCATGCAATGATGAATTTCTAAAATAATATCCATATTAATTTGCGTCTTATATACTCGACTTTTCATTTTCACATATTTTGCCGGCCTTTGTCGGATGACTATGAGCTGTGAGATTGTTTCAAAACAAATTCTGCTTCATAACGTTTACGTCGTAGACTTCGCTTAGAAAAAGAAAAGGGAAAATAGCATTTTCATAAAGTCCAGAGTTTTTGAGCCATAAATATTGGATAGTTTCCGAAGCGATTCACAAGAGATTGAATGTTTTGCTTTTCGAAGGAATATCTGTAACGAATAGACCACCTGCTAGAGCACAATGCACCCAACTGCAATAGCCTTCAACAGGTTAATGCGCTAAGAGTACTTACACTGCCGAATTTGTTCTAAAGTCAGAAGACTCTATATACTTTTTTAGACACTTCATTGACTCGTCTTCACAGTGTTTTTTTCACTATGGTAATACCAGTACTTTAAGCATTCAGTTTGTTCATTTGTCTTCTTCTTAAACGTCGTAAAATACTGGTTGAGCGAGTCTCCCTGCAATTTGGAAGACAGCCTGGGTGTGGCATTCAAGAAGGCGATGTTGTTGATTGCCGGAGAGAGTTAAGGGGTAGAGTCCGGTTCCTCGTGCACCGCGACGAGCATCACAAGCACTCGGCTACAGCGCCCCCAAAGAACTTTATATAGGTAATAATATTTGAAAATTTTACTTCGTCATAATATTTGGTGCGATGAATTCCAGTGGAGCGGGTAAATCGCAAACATCTTGAATTTCCTGCATGATATATCGATGGCATTTCTTTGGAGAAGTGTAAATTGCTACCTTGTCGTGTAATTCTTAGACGTAAAATGATACCACCGTTATAGGATTTTCTTTCCCAGTCTTCCTATTTACAGCTTGCTCCAACACCTGATCAGCGTTTGTTGTCGCTGAAGGCTTCACAATAGGTATTGTTGAGATAACAGTATTACTTCTTAAGAAACTGCTTCTATTTTCTACCAAGGTGACAGCAGAATTAATCTTAAAATATTTGCTTGTGTAAAGTCATGCTACACCCAACTGTCAAATTTCTTAGCTGTTCTTAGAAAGTTAACTAGTGAAAGCTCCCTAAATTCGGAACACTCATCGTTTAAATCATTTATGTGGCCATTTGCCAACATCATTTGATCTCAAATTGAGCCAGCATGGATGAAGTGCCTGCTGAGGATCACCTTCAACTCTTTGCGGACGATGAGGGTCATTTTGGTTTCCAAATTTTCAGAGGTATTTCAGCTGAACAAAGCTTTCATCCGCAAAATAAATAAACTTTGAAAGCTCAAATCTCAAGGATTGCGGCACCTTGCTTGGTTTCCAAAAAAGCCTTGGCCATTTACTCAACTTAAATCTATAGATCAAGTTTTATTGGACTAAGCTGAACTCATTCGACAGCTCAAATCTCGATGAAATCAAAGCTTGAATTGGTTCTCGAAAAACGTTTCATAGCGCGTTGCAAGAGCGAAAATAAAATTACGTTTCACGTACAAAGTTTTTGTACAACGTACAAAGTACAACATCCATAATATTGTTAGACGACGATACATCTGATCTTAGTCTACATATTCACTTAAGCATATCTTCATTGAATGATATGCTTCTATCATGTACATATTGTTATTATGTTATTATTATAGTGTTGTATGTATATTATATTCTGCTTGGTATAACGCATATAAAGAATTTGAACTTTGTGCTCTTGTCCGTTACAAGACACAAGTTGACAGAAGATGTGATCACACAGACTAGAATTCAGCCCGCGTAACGTGAAAGTGCAGCTCGCAACTTCAAAGGGAAAAATTGTCGTAACCCGGAAGTCAGACGCGTGGCAGCACAAAGGTCAGTGCGCCGCTAAGGACAATCTAACCACGTTCGGACATCGATCGGATCACTGCCCGAGACAATCCAGGGATCATACAATAAAACCACTGAACGTCCACCACAAGATGACTCAGCGCAGTCAAAACATTGGCACTAGGAGTCTCTCGTATCGTGGAACTGAACAAAAGATGCGCCCACGTCAAGGAACAAAAGTCATAAACTCCGTTTTACACTCGACCATCGGGTGAATAGGGTACGCAAAGTATCTCAACAACAGTTCATAGACGGGAGACCTCACTGACCAAATTCTCGGGATGTCAAACGTGCAACACGAAAACCACTGAACCAATGGCCAGATATGTTCACATGAACATTAGGAAAATGATGTATTGCTCAACGAATCTTTAGAGCAAAAAACGACTCATCGGACTACTTTTTCATGTGATAGTAAAAATTCGGAGTTTTACTGGTATCCGCTCGAGTCACTCGACGATCCACAAGGTAATACGGGTGATAAATCAAAAATTAAATGGAAGCCCTTTTTAATTTCACTCATGCTTGACAGCGACGTTATATAACTATCTGTTACCTCTCTGTTTCAACGGCAGACTCGACTGTAAAGGACTGCACAGACCCTGATTGGTTTGTGGCTAGTCGAAGTGAAGACGCTATCCCATGTGGTTCTAAATTATTTCCCTCATTGTCTGTTTTGTTTCGAAGCCTGCAATTTTAATGTAGTAGAAGATTCAAAGAGATATTTCTATTCTATAAACAGAAATAAGAAGCAACAGATGCTCAGGTAAAACCTGAAATAGAAAAGAGTCAGCTATCAAAAGTTCTATTGAAAGACTGCCGATGCTGCTCGGACTACAGCTCATATACAAATCTGGATCACTTTTTATGAAAAGCTTCATGAGGGGATTATGTTTCAAGTAACCGATTGACGAGAATCGCGGTATTACTGCACCAAATTTAGTCGTGAGGTTGAAAATACCAGAGATTTTCCTTCCGATCAGTAAGAGCTGACTACTGTGTCTATTGCTCAGGAACTTTGGTTAAGTCTTCCGAAGCCTTAGCTATAAAGTTTCAGCAGGTCAGAAATGAGTGTGCAAATAAGGATTAAGCTGGAATCAACATTCAGGGGCTATGGCCAAGTGGCTAGTGATGCACGTTGTGGAATTGACCTCACGCCCTCCCAACACTCTCAGGCAATCAATAACGATCACCGAGTGCTCAACCGGTATTCTGCGACGTTCGTAAAGAGGATGGATTCCTCAAGCCAGTGAGGAGACGGAATAATCGAAAACTAGAAGTATTAGGACCCACAAAGTAAGAAAAAGAAACTGCGATACGGATCAAATAAAGTGAGTGAGGTCACTACCATTTCTAAAGGTGAGATTTTCAAGTGTTTAAATTAGTATTTTACCTATAAGATATTTCCATTAAGAAATGCTTAGAAAGAGGCTGAATTTCCTCCTTCCTGTTTTCGTCCATTGTCGTTGACAAGAAGAACCCTTGAAAGTAAGCTAAGTTTGAAACATAGCATGTTTTCTAGTGAATTCTTAATCAAGATTCAAGAGCAGGGAAAGTGAAAAATTAACGGTATTAATACCATTTTTAGGTAAAGGCCTTACGTTCATTCAACTGTTCTATGTTGGTGTACTGATTGTTGTGTACGGTAATCCATTCACTTGTCACTTTCACTTGCCTTTCGTAAGGACTGTTGGTTGTCCCTATAACTAGCAAAGAAATCATTCATGAAATTCCAGTGTCATAATAATGTACAAAATCATGGATGATTTGATTTCTGAACCTGCAACGATGCTATCTTCTAGGGAGTCGATCGTCGTCTTCGCAGCGTACTTTTGAGTATCTCTTCTTTGGTAAAAGCGCACTTCGGTGGCTAAAAAGAAGTAGATAAAAAAGTTAAAAGCAATATGTTTACTGGGGTGCCGTGGCCTAGTGGTTGTGATGTTCGAAGCAGCTCGCGTGGAGCCGAGCTCTACCTCAACCTTCTCCGACAGTCAACAACAACAGCTTGTGGAACGCCACAGCCAGGCTATCTTCGATATTTTCGATATTGCAAGAAGTTCCGCTCAATCAGTATTCTACAACGTTTAAAAAGAGGAAGAAAAAACGAATTGAATACCAGAAGTACTGGGACCCGCACAGTGAAAAAACCAAACATCCTGAAATTAGCGGGATTATCTTCTTAAGGATGATAAGGACCAGAGGGAAGAGGCAAACAACCTGACAGGCTAAGAATATGTTCAATAAAGTTAAATAAAGGGAAATTCTTGAGTTGCCGTCAAAACGTACTGAAAGAGTGCATAGAATGCCATCAAGAAAACAGGGAAGCTCCGTGAACAAAAATTGGCTTTGCGCTAGCAAGAATGAGACATCAGACATTGCGCAATTTAGCACTTAGGAACGTTCAATAATAATTCAAAATATAGAGAAAGTGCGCTTTATCAGTATCACCTAACACGTCAGAATCTATCGATAGCTGATGCACAGTGGCCGAAGCTGGAAGTCAAATACGAAGTAATAAGCGATCGAAAAGATACATAATGAAGAGAGTGCAATGCTGAACTCACAAAGGTCCGATTCCTGCAGACATAGTCAGTTGTGCACATCTGAATATTGCACTTTATACGATACCTATAAATATAGAAGTAAAATAATCAAAGAAAAAGGTGGAGGCAATGGAAACTGCCCATTGATCAAAAGAACTCTTGTACAGACTTACTTTTCGCTGTTCATCAACTTAAACATTCGAGCTCTCGCAAAGACTTTTGGTATAAAACTGCTGTAAACGATTTCTCCAATGAGTTCGGAATCCACGATGCACCTAAACATGGATGAATGACAAAGTCTAAATAAAATCGCAACAACAACTTGTAAAAGAAGATAAGAAAGGCCAGTAAGGAGTTTTCTTAATTTTTATTGAAGAGCAAGACTGAAAAGTACTCACTCGAAAAGAGAGCATGACAGTTTTCTAGCGTCAGAATTCGACAATTACATCAGCTATATCACTTTATTTGATCAGTACCACAGTATCTTCAACCGCACTGATGCCAGTACTTTCAAATTCAACTTGTCTCTTTATGTTCATCGCTTGATTAAGCTTTTGTTTTTTGGTGGACGTCGTAGAATATTCGATGAGCACGTCTTCTTGCAGACTCGAGTGTAGTCAGGCTAGGACATTTGTTATGGATTGACGTAAAGTGGTAGACGGCAATGGGACAAGAGTTTAAGCTCGTGCCGAGCATCACTAGTCACTCGGCGGCCCCCCTCACCGCCTATATATATTGGGCTTACCAAATCCGAATCACAAAATAACAAACTTTATAAAAGTGGCATTTTTCGGATAGGAAAATGGTCATCTTCAAAGACCTATAAAAACCATCATATAATATATTTTGTATATAGAAACCACATGAATAAATAAAGTTTTCACCGCACTTTTGACTATGGGAAGAATTTGCATATCTTAATTCTACTATTATTACAGCGAAAAACGACGAAGTCATAATTGAACACTTAATATTTATTGATACTGTGCAGATAATCATCAAGATAGATATATAGCTCATGTACCATAAAAACTCAAATATAGACATATTTGAATATCTATGAAACACCTACCCATTTTCGTCCACCAGATGTAGGACCTGACCGGAGCTTGAAACTGCATTACAACTTGTAAGGAACGTTTGATATTTTCGCCCTTCTAAAGCTGATTAACTATTAGAGGTAAATATCCAGAATGAAATTTTCAGCAAATGGAGGTATAGACGTCCAACCTTTGGTCTGAAAATTGCATCTCCATTCATGAACAACAGAGTCTCCTACATGAAAAACAGTACCGCTCTCCCATCTAGACGCCAGACGCACAGAATGTGAACATACACTAAATTTCAACTAGAAAACATCGACTTTGGATAAATTACTTCAGAAACACTGACTTTTGCCAACAGTTTTATCAATGGTTTCCGCCGTTTAATTTGATGGCCATGGTATCACAAGCGCATCACCCGTTACGGAGAAGTGGTGAAGCATCCAGTGTTTATCAATCCTTCACAGATGCAGCATCTACTCGGCTTCATTAAGCATTGTTAGAGGTGATCTATTTGTGGCCTGTTCAATGAATTCTGATGGCCCGCTCACGCATCAGCTTAGTGTTCTCATTCTTCCAAAAAAGTCTGATATAAATCTGTTAATTTCGGAAGGCTCAGCGAATCTAGGGCGCGGAATTTGATCGAAACTGAGTCGGTGTGCTTTGCAAATCACTTCTAACAACTGCGATACACTTCTGGAATTAGTTAGAGCACCAGTATACGCAAATTTCATAGAATTTAGTCATCTTTCTTCTAATAAAGACCTAGTAAGACTATTTCTAGCAACCATAAAATGCTATGTTCAGTGGAAGTCTTTTCATTGAATGAAACATACGTACTCGTCATTACTTTTTGTCGTAGAGTGGGCTACAGCGTATGAGTTATCAATACACTTCACAGAGAATACCCGATCACTGCTTGTAATTACCAGCGGATGGAATCCAATCTCAATATGAGCAGAAAATTCACGTGAACCGTTCTGAAACATCTGAAAGTCCGCTAGATACCCTTATACCGGCTTATTAGCAAATCGACTATAAACAAATCTTGGTTTTTTCCGTTAAACGGCGCAGGATGAAAAAACGACCCTTTTGCTAGACAGAGATATTCCACGGCGGTTTAGTAATTATTCAAAAGTTCAAATCTCTGGCTAGTGTGTTACATGGCCTTTTCTTTAAAAAGGCTTCCTACAACGCTTCAGCAAAAAAGAACATTTGTGCTCCATAAGCGTATATTTCTCGCAGAACACAACTCCTTACTCAAATTGCCAGTAATCATTCGATGGTGCAACTCTCGACCATTCCAACGCTGTGCTTATTTTCTGGAAAGATCGTTTCAGTACAATTTTTTGTTATTGAAGCAGAACGCTTCGAAAGAACCTCCGCGTAAAACGTATGACTCTATTACCACAAGATTTCCTCTAGGTTCATGTGTTATCCGCAAAGTAATAGTGAAACCACGCGGCCGGTGTAAAACACGATATTATTTTGAGTTCTGTGGCGTTATAAGTGGATCTTTTCAGAAAGAAAGCACGCAGCGCACTAGCCAGAGATCTGAGCTTTCGAATTATTACTAGCACTCTTATTAAAACTTGTTGTCGAGCTAAAGAAGTCGTTTCTTCATCTCGTGCCGTCTAAGAGGAGAGCATCTAGATTTGCTGCAAATCAACAAAAGATTTTTAGCACTTTGTTAATATTCACAAGCTTTGCAACTATCTTTAAGAGTTCGTAATATTAGCACAAGCTCAATATCATTAAGATTATGAAGGTCACTGTACAGAAAATATTGCCTACTGTTTTGCTTTGTGCAGTCTTTTTCAAGACTTTTTCATACCACAATTTTCGTACTGTGGTGAAAAAAAGAAGTGAAAACTTGAAGGCTAAGACACTTTTAGTCAGAGAAGCGCTAAATTGCCAACTTTACTTTTTGATGTATTATCGCTATATTATAAATGATCTGATCGACGGCAATGAGGGCATTCATTCATGACTCTACGAGATACTAACATCCAACTGGAATGGATCTAGCTTCTGCACAATTAAAGAAATCATAGATCAAAATTTGTAAAAAAGGGATTTTGAAGTATCCCATAGATATCGTTGCTAGAACGTGGTTGTAATTGGAAGTGCATGAAATTGGAAGCTGGTACTTGTGTTTAGCCGTTAAGGAGTAATCAGAAAAAGAGCAGCTGTGGCAATCCAACTATCGTCTTTTGGGAAAAGGATGCTCACTTCATATGTGGACTTAACACTCTAGGTGTGACAGACCCACGAAAGTAGCCCGCACAGCGCAGACGACAGGTAGTTCTTAGTGCGAAATGGTTAGAGCTGCCCCATCGAGAAGAAAGTTAGTGGTTCGACACCTCATCGTGGCTCTCCAAGGTAGATTTAGTGTAGCTATTTTTGATGCCGAACAATATTCGAGGTCGTCTCGAACATAACCACTGATGCGAAAAAACCCTCAGCTGTCTAACATTTCACTATTCCTTGATATTAAGCCTAAGTCCATGGGAAAAATGCATATCTAGCTTTTTTCGTATTCCTTTCGACAATGTTGTAAAGGTTGAATCCGAAAAGATTTTTATTTTGCACTGTACGGTAGTGTACGGCATTGTTTACGTACTACGTTGAGCTCTCACGCAATACGCGGCACAATCACTCAGCAATCACTTGTGTTACGGTGTCAAGATGTGAGATATGACGTGTTATTGAGTGTTATTGATACGTACAAACTGCAGTGAGACAAAAAAAATTGCATAAAAGGAACTCCAGTAAAACACTTTGGAAAGGGATCGAACCAAGAGCCATCTTCCTGATGGTCAGCATCAATAACGGGCGGAGTAGTCGCCGCGACAGTTAAAGTCGTACAATTTCGAAAAGCCTTCTAGTTGCATATTATTTATACTTCTTTTCTTATTGCAGTACTCAAGTTAAGGAAAGTTTATGCTGAGAAAATTTTGACAGCAATTTGATAAGTGAACATACATTCAGATAAGCCAGATTCATACAATTCCATAAGTTAATCTTGAACGTAGCATTCCTTTGAATATTATTGGAGTAATCCTGGACGCAGGACGGATTATAAACTTTCTCCACTATCTAAAACTGTTGAACTAAGGTCAACAAGAAAAGGAAAACTCCATAGAGATTGCATCAATAGTTTTTTCAAACATACGGATATCCTTCCTTGAAATGGAATACTAGTATCAAAATTGAATAGGAGACTTTGTTTTGAGCAAGCCAATCTTGGATCACCTGAAGTCATTGAATGACTACATAATTGAAAGCTGACGGTGTGAAAATAGGTCTTCAAGGTTTCGCAATAGATTTAGAATTACGCTTTCGAACATCGCTCTTTCCTTTTAGCCCTATCATATAAAAAGTGAAGTGGGCCGAAATTTGAGACATGGGCCATTTAAGTGTTCAACCATTCACCAAGGATCTTGGCGTTTTCAAATTCCTCCGATTGTTTGGAGCACCGCATAAATGTTAGGAGTATCAATGGCTTGAGCATGGCATCCGTAGAATGACACTGCTGCCTGCAATCTTCAATTTATAACTTCACATACAAAGTTAGAATCGCTGAATTCGTTTATCAAAATCAAAAATTCAATCTCAAAATAATTAGTTGTATACTCATCAGAGGTTCGGAGAAGACGACAATCAAAAATGAACGACCATGAGAAGATTTCGATGTTAAGCTGGTTCTCAGGAAAAAGGAAAGTTATAGAATGAATGAAACTATATTCGAAGTTATTCGAAATTTCAAGAAAAGAATAAATACAGGAGACAGAAGAGATGACGATCATCTTTTAACGTTAATTAGTGGTTAAACGTCGCTAGTCGTTAGAATATCGTTGGAAAGTAGTTAAAAAGTCGCCAAAATGTTGGGTGTCGTTACATCTTTATATTAGCAACATTTCCTTAATATCTCTGATTAAAAATGCTCTAGTATACTGATAAGCTTATATAAGGCTGTTACGAATCTTTTTTATGACTAACTTTTTGACTGTATCACCTCACTGAGAGTCTCTATGCTTCGAGTCAAGTCTCCACAGCAATTGCTTCATCATCCTATTTTCAACAGAATCGTGTAAGCCTATCAGTAGCGCAGAATATCACTATCAATAACGATTTTCGATGAGGTTTTTAACTGAAAGACTACTTTGTTTACGTTCTAACTAAACTTGAATATGGTTCTTCAATTTTTTCGTGTGAGGAAGCTTTTGGTATTACCATGACCGTACCTCTGTAAATTGACTACGGCACATCAGTAGATTCATTCCATAGCATTTCCTCATGGAAGTAATGCAACGAAGTAATTGTGTCGAAAAATTGGACAATCGACATGATTCAGTGGTCTTTTTCCCAACAATGAGCGTTAATCCGATTTGGGCTAGAAATTACTCGAATGCAATTTGGAACTTCAGCAAAAGCATTATCTGCCATAAATCACTTCAATATGCCCTTATGACAATCAACGTGATCAAAACAACACTAATTATTGAAGATGACGGGATCCATAAAAGGCAGTCGTCGAACCGTAATTCACCCTTTATTTAATAGGCTTTTCATAGATAAGTACAAATATTATGGTTATGAAAACCTGGCATGAAATGAATGTTATAAAGGTGAGGCTCCTATGATATACGACAAGAATAAAAATGTATTATAAGGCATAAATACGATGTGATAATTTGCAATTGATGATTAATATTGAACGGCCATTATAGAAACAGCGAAAATACGCTGATCAAAAAAAAACTCGAAGAAAAATTAGAAAGAGTACTCATGAGAAGTTCTTGCGAAACACTTTAACGATAGTCTGATAACCGAAGGATTTCATTTATGAAAAGTCGAACAACGAAGAGAAGCCAAATTAAGGATTCTACGAAAATCAAAAATGATAACAGAACTTTTCAAGTAGCATGAGGAGATGGAATATTGCCTAGACAGATAGCCCGGCTAGGTTGTGTGAAGACTTGAAGCAGCATTGAAAAACAAGCCTCAACTACTACCATCTCCTTTCAGACCACTTGGTGAGCACTGAGAGAAACGGCGCTGAGGTTCTTGTTGTTAGTATCGCTTTCGTCATTGATCGAATAAAATATCTGAAGTGCTTACTGGTTTGAGCCCCCTTCTCCATTCAACACTTAGTTTTTTACTGTTTTTTGTAAACCCTAAGCTTTCATTCACCTTTTTTGGAAAAGGTGCGTTCATCATGCGAAAAATCAGTTACAAAGAGATGCGTCAAGAGCTGTTTTTGATGTAAATCAAAACTCCACATCGCAGAAGAAACATTGGTAGAGTAGCAGCAGATGGAACGAGCTCTTCATTAACATCGATTCAAGGAGAAACTCCTTTTTTTATGAATCTTTCTAGGAAGACGAATGTTGATCTGAAAAATTAGGGCAACGAATTTTCACAAGGCGTCTAAAAGTTTCCATCATTCGAATTACAAGGAGCGAAGACGAACGTAAACAAATTGTAATTATAATACACATTACATCAATTTATTGAAAAAACCACTAATTACCATAGCTCGTAAACTAGTTGGGAAAGGTCAATAAGATGTAATAGAAGTTATTCATCAATGTATAATCCAGAAATACATTATAAAAGAGTACAGTACTAGTAGTTTAAGTACATTTTATATGAACGTTATGATATTCAGTGCTAGTCATAGCTATTACTACTGCTATTCAGAGAAAGGGTTATGTTTGAAATTGCTTATAGAAGTGGAGAGGAATAATGGAGACTCATCTCTGGATTTCGTATGAAAAACTGGACTCGCATTATTGCAATTGACGGTATAATACGATACTATTCGACTACTCTGCCTGGAATACTAGCTACCTCAAAATGTTTATATTGATGATATTGCTAAATAATATTCAACAACAAGACATAAAAACGATTCATTGTGATTAAATAGTTTGGTATGTTTTCTGCGTAAGCAGATCCGAGGTTTTTGATAATAGTAACTATTGAATGCAATGAACATACAGCGCAATAGTAGTACAGCATAATGTGATAACATATTCTGAGCCTTTCATGAAGTCTGTTATGGCACTTATACAGAGCAAGACGCGCGTTTCCGCATTGCAGTATCGTCAATTACACGATGCCTTTCGGCTCAGTCAATTCATTGTGGGGAGATATTCCACGGAAAGAACCAGCACCGAAATATTTACATCTGCCGCAGGACGATAAAATCACGCAACGGCCACTGTTGTACAGCCGATTGCATGTGGCTGATAAAATGTATGAAAAGAAAGGTATGACAATATACGTTTTACCAGCCACGAGGAATCGACTGTACAACACAGGGCGTTGGTTGATTATATCGCTTGCAGCAGGTGCAATTACTTCGGCGTCGGTCTTTTATGCATGTGATATCTCCTTACAAAGAACTGGCTAAACTGAGAAGCATCGGGCAACGGACGAAGCTGTGATGTCGAAACACGTGTCATGTATTGTGTAAGTGCCATATAGAAGGCTCAAAATATGTCTTCAAATATACATTGTTTTGAGTGAGGTTTTAAAAAACAGCTAAAAAGAAAGATATAAAGATATGACAATAATACAAAGGCCGACGTTGCGGCAGTATAATCTTCTTCGGAGCCTAGAGGAGTGAAATTTTGATATGCACTCCACTCAGCCAAACACTTTCTTATTTCTTGTGTCCTTGCGATATGTCAAACGTCGGCCACTGCTTATTTTTATTGTGCTGTATTACTATTGTATTCACCGGATACTACTATCAACAACCTCAGATGTGCTTATGAAAGACGGATAGTGAATTATTCGACCCATGTCGTGGTAAATAGATAGCCGTGCAGGGAACCACTGTGAAAAATTACTGTTCTCAATCGGGTTGAATGATTGTAGAACGAGAATAATTCGAGCACCTGGAAAGAGGAACGGTGCTCAAAAGTGCATCCATTACTCCAAACCAGGTTCGATAGAGTTTTTCTGATTTTTTTTAAAATTTCTCAGATGGCACCCAATTCCCACTTTCATATCGATGATTACGCTAGAGTGCGAAGATGCAATTCTCATGTAACCTCAAGGCATTTCCCGTGAGCACTTTTTCCGTTTAATTTCATCTCGTTATTTTACATCTGCAAAAAGTCGCAGAGTGGTAAAAAATATCCAGTGGAGGCGAGGATCATCAGCATCAAATCTGAGCCTGAAAAAAAATAGATAAGTCATTTTTGGTGGTCCATATGTTTAGCTCATGTAAAAATATCTTACGATTCGCAGTGGAACGATAATGAACTTAGATAGAAATTTCGGATACACTAATTAAGCGCAAGTTTTCATCTTCTAATTCGTTGTCGCTACTTCAATTGTTCCAAGTAACGCTGTTATCGTTTCAAAAACAAGATTCCCCGGAAAGCACGAGGGCACAATGTATTTGAATGTGCTTAATCAAGAGGTAAACCTGTGGATTGACAGAGCAGCAGAAATAGAGGCCCAGAGTGAATTTGAGCAATGGATCCAGTACACAATCTTTTTTACTGCTTCATTTGCCACATATAATTTTTTTGCTATATCCTTTCAATACATTCAGTAAACTGGTCCTATGCACTTATGGCGCTGTGGTCTATGAAAAGCTACATTCTACATTTAATAGTTTACCAAATCCTTTTACGGACGAGTTTGCTCGTTCCAAATAACCCCGCTATGGGTATTTTTAGTACACTCGCACAGAGGTCATGAAGTTTGAAGGCATCTGATCGTCACATATCGACATCTCTGAAAACAGTGGAGTTCTCCACTCTTATTTTTGCAGTCTAACACTGGCACGGTAAACATTACAGTCAGGAACATTTATCCTCCATTCTGATATTATTGCTATGAGCCATTTGCATTTTCTTTGCGCAACACAACATAACATTTTAAGCAGATTGTAGCACTTACTGCATTCGAATCGTTTTGTCACATCTGTCATTCAAGACAATTCTCAGATTTGTGAGTTCAGTTGCTGCATTTTTCTTAGTATTCATGGCCTTCCTGATGATTATCGTAGAATTCTTCTTCAGAATTCTTGGATATTCGGCTTAAAACGATCGCAGATCTTTCTCACATAATCTTCATCTTTTGCGTATTAGAGGGGAGCCTAGTACTGGCTTTTTTTTTTGCTCTAGAGGTATGGACGGCTTGGACATGAAGTGGAGTCGAACAAGCAATTGTTTTCGCTTAACTATATTAATGCCGGTGTGCTATCTATCTCCGCTATCTTCTACGGTCTCATTTTCATTGCATTTTATTTTAATTCTTATTTAATCCCCATTCCATTATACAGTAGCAATAGAGTCGGAAAAGCAGCTATATATCTTACTAGCATGTGTTAAGCTGTGTGTACAGACAGAAGCAAACTTATTCTGTAATGACTTATTGAAAATTCATCCGTCATAAAGCACCACATGGCCCGACCGCTCATTGCCTGTGACGTTCCCGTAACCTACGTCATCGTTTTCATCTTCGTCGCGATCATTCAGTACACTTTTCATTTTTTACATGCATCAATTTTTGCAGGAGATTCCATCGCTCCATTGTATATGAGCAGTAAATAAGATATGATGATTAATGAATCCCATCGACTTAATTGGAGTCAACGTAGTTCACCTTGAGTGGTAGTTGATGTTTAATTCATTTCCAGATTCTTTATAAGTCATATTCAATGCCTGAGATTAGCAAGAATGAAGAGCACTCGTAAAAAGTCATACTTCGCATTTTTTGCAAAGCCTTGCAAGGATACGTAGACATGTGGTTATGTAGTGAACCACATTTCTAACACATATATAAATTGGATGTGTTACTAAACATAAGAGATATGTAGAAGGGCGGAGAAGTTCTTTAGATCATAAAGTGAAAAAATGGCGGAGAAATTCAATTTTTAGATTGTGGCTGCACAAGAGAATGGAGAAGGGTGCCGAACATTTTAGGGTAAGGGGGTGTCAAGCGCTTCCCACAATAGCCACTATGGCCAACAACAAAGGTAATGCGGAACTATTTATAACAAACTAAAGAAATTACAGTTATCATTATGCGCTCATATGATGTAGCGATACTGATAAATGCCCATGATCTCTCAAACATGTAGAGTTTTGATATCATGATAAAAATTGAACAGGACAACTTGCGGTAATGCAAAATTCCTAAGAGGTAAAAACATTGATGAGCTCATTTGCTTGAGCTATTCTGCGATGTCATCACCCTCATGCAAGGAATTGGTATGTCGAAGAGAATGAAACACTAAGGGTGAGCTGAGAAAAAGGCATGGATTTCATCTATGGGAAGAATATTGTGCGGGCGTGAACAAGCCCAAATGTCGCATGTGCCTTCGTAGACGGGATGGAAGAGAAATCCTTGTAGAGAAAATTCGACCAGGTTCTCAAAAAAAAAACTGTTCATTTGGATTAGATATGGAAGCGGACGTGTTCATGTGAGTCAGAAAAATTTACGAAGAGAATCAAATTCGGTCCTAGACGTCACCTTAGGTTCTAGTTAACACAAACAATTGATGATAGTTATAGCTTCAATTAGTGCCGATTTTCACACTTTGAAGACAGCAAACAATGCACAGAATTCTTAAAACAAAGCTCATACCGTATTGAGAAGCTGGAGATATGTAAAGTCATCAACGGATTTTGAATCCTGTTAAGTAGTGCCTGTTGGAGAGCTGCAATAAACTAGTTGAGGCGGTTTTTTACATAGGACCACCGCACCAATGTTATGAGCTTCAGCAACTTTTCAAATTACTCGCTGAAGACCAAACACAACAAAGTTCACCAATTGCCCGAGATTTATGAGTGTCTGTATGTGTAAGTAGGCCGGCTATCCGCATGAATGCCCAGTAGTCGTCATATGATTGCCAAAATTATAGAAGTGCATCAATAAAAAATTATACCCTACTCTCTCCTGTTTATATAGATCTCGCTCAAAACAATGATAAACTGATGACGTGGTAACATGTTTGAATCTGTTATGTAGTACAGCACTCATATAGTGCTAGACAGGCTCCTGTTTCGCCCTTCCAGGCTCCCCAGTAGCACAGTGCGTTTCGGTTCAGGCGATCCCTTGGGGTTATACCCCTATATATCCCTTTGCCGACGGCGCCATTTCCGGCTTACGGGCGGCTCGGACAGCTACCGAAGAGAAGCTGCTGGCTCCTGCTCCAAGACTAGTGTGGTAGTTTCCTTATGTAATTTATACTTTTCACGTCAACAGATGAGATTTCTATGTCAATGAATGGTCAAATATGATAGAACAGGCTTTGATGAGATCATTTTCATCTGACATAACGTAATTGATTCACTTATAATTCGCACTGTCAAAGGGAAAGACCAAGTATTTTTAAAAAGGCTATATTTAGAGCCTTTGCCAAACATTTCTGCAATATTTTATTTATACTTGTCCCACAATTAAATCAAATTTATCTTCTATTTCTTTCAGTTTTCTTATACTTTGATGCATAGCGTACATAAAATTCATTGTACTGGCTGAAAATTGGAAACAATCAATAGTTCATCAAAAATAGTGTTGCTTACAACATAAGATCCAAATTCATCGATAATTCTCAATATTTTTTGTGATTATTAATGCACCTGAGAATCCCGTCTATTCAATTAATGCGTGATTTTATTCCAAATTGTATTCATAGCAATGTTATGTGAAGAAGAGACTGAGATATACTGTTCTTTCCCCTCATCTCCACCCTGTTCAAGCCCTTTGATGAGATAAAACTTTCTATCGTTCTAAGACTTTTTAGCAATCACTGGGTAGCTAAAATCAGTGAATTTTAACGATATATTCTATTTCTTAGACGACCTATTTTTTGCACCATAACAGTCGAAATAACATTTTGTTTCACATTTAAGAAATTCTCGCCGGATAAAGTTTTTCTATGAGCTGTTACTAACTATTGGATAGGGCAAATTTTGGAAATTTGAATGGTGTGCTTGGTTTTAGAAAGAAACTTCTCTGAGCGCTGTTACAGTCAAAAGAATACTAGGTCTTGCAAATTTGGATCTCTTTCGATGTCCGCATCCTATTAGGTCTCCAATTAACTTTCTGAACTTGATTCAGGAAATAAAAGTTTTTACATGAAACAAATTTTCTTTCACCTATTTTGTGCAGAATTTCCTTGCGCATCGTTTGATATATTGAAAAGTGAGATGAGAAGTGGATCTTCTTCAGGAGCCATTTCGTCTAAATCAGTGGTTGCCACCAGTTCAACAAGGAACATCAACACCGCGACCAAATCGATTTGCGCCAAAAGCAATGTTGATCATCTTCTGAGACCGAAATGGGTCATTTAATTGGGGCTCGTCACAAGCCGGTCAGAGCATCAACGCTGAGCGATACTGTCAGCATCTGGACCGTTGCAGTCAAGCAATTCCACGTCGTCGCCGTCGCCAAGTCACTTTTCTTCAAGACGATGCAAAGCCACACGCTGCCAAGAAAACAAGGGAGACGTTGATAGTTTGGGCTGCAAGCACTTGGATCATCCGACGTATTTGCCAGATCTGTCTCCGTCCGATTTTCATCTTTTCAGATCATTGGAGCACTGGCTGAACAAAAAGAAGTTTTGAGACATCAATCATTTGCGTCAAGAATTGACTGATTGGTTTGCAACGAATAATAATGAGTTTTATGAGTCCGTAATTGATTTTTTGCTGGAGCGTCGGCAGAATTGCATTCAGGCAGACGGAGAATGCTTCGCTTAATGTTATTTGATACTTTCGATCACTTAGGAAAATAAATTTTGAATTTTTGGATCTAGTTCGGAAACTTAGTTGAATATCTGATACGTTTACCTGTTGGAAAACGCGTTTCCTGATTTTTTCAGAAGTTCTAATAGCCTTTTGATATCTGTAATTCAATAATTTTAAAGGTATGCTTTGTTTTCAAAATGGCTTTCTTAGTGCTCTCTAACAATAAAAATAAAAAAATTTTAACACTCAAGCGTTTCTCTGTGTACAGAGCTTTTCCGCTAGACTTTTAATAATGTTCCAATAGCTGAAATCACGACGATTTTCAATGCAAGATATCATTATTTTCTTGCTATTAACACAAGCAGAAAAGTCTTTTCTAAAAGTCAATCTTAGTTAATATATTGGTGGAATAGGTCATTTCCAGAAAAACTATGAGATCACGAGCGCGATCCTTGGAATACGAATACATGCAACAGAAATTATTTCCAAAAGTAAGAATTTTCAAGATAGTTGAGCGTTGTTCCCTTCAGAAATACGTTTAAAAAAAGCTTCCAATGATAGTTTGAAACAAAAAAAACTTACAAGAATCGAAATGTAATTATTTAATCTCGAAAAATGAGCTAAGAATTAGGAAAATTGGATTGTGATTGCAAAAACGTCATCTTTTATTTATTGTTGGAACGTGCTGTGGGATTATTTTCAGACAAAACACTTAGTTAAATTATAATTAGAAACACTTTTCCACACTTAGAATTAACACTTTTCAAACGAAACACTTGGTATTAGCATCAGAATTTTTCAAGCTACTGATTGACTACGAAACCATCAAGAAGATGTTAGGAAATGTTCAATAACAGCTGGAAATTTAATCCTTTTCGCAAGTACATTGTTTTTTCTCTTTAAAAGGAAAGATTATGAGCAGTAATAGCGTTAGTCTTTCTAAAATCATTCATAAAGGTGTCTCATCAGTGATAGCTTATCGTTTTGATGACAATGTTTCCCTGAAAACTCAATCAAGCCGAATTTGTGTTGAAACACGCACCACTCTTCGCAACTGTCCGAATGATGTGCCCAGCAGAGGGTCATAATGACCCTCATCGTGCGCAAAGGGATATAAAGGATTCGGTGCCGAATAATAGATCACCACGAGTTAGGTGACAAAATTTCCCCACATCGCAGTGATTATGGTTGAGTGCTTGTGCCTGGGTATGATGAATTATATCCTATTCTCGATTGTTCATATAGACTTCGCTCAAAACAATGATAATCTGATAATATGATAACATGTTTGGGCTTGTAATGATGTACTTATAGGCACTGTGCTACTGAGGAGTCACGAAGGGCGAAACAGGCGCCTGTCTACTAGCACTGTAAGTGTCGCAATAGACCTCATCATAGAAAACTGCCTTGAAAACTTGAACACCGATAAGTTTATTTTCGGATTTATGATCAATTTCAAAATTACGGCACATAAATCTGTTCACTAACATTTGTTTGAAATACTACTTCACGGGTCTTGCAGCAGCTGGCGCGAATAATTATCGTTTGTTTCCGACACAGAGCTAAACCATCAGATCCACCCACTTCACCGATAAAATAACATCCCTCGTCTTAGTAATCCATTTGCTGAATAAATATCGAGAGCTTCTTGCTTCATCTTCTATCCTTTACTCAATTCAAAAAATAAGTTTTTCTTTCTCTGAATCGAATTTTGAAAGCTAGTCGTGTTTTTTTTTTGGATCGATAACATTTCATTAATGGTATTGACCTTGACGTCTTCTGTCATACTTTATGTCATAATCGTGTGAGACATTTTATTGAGCCATTTACGGTGATTAGTGGTCCACCTACACTTTTCTCACGAACCAATTTACACTTTCTTCATCGTTAGCACACGACTGTAAATCAGCCCTTTTGCCAGCATGTGCAACACTTTACACCAAATTCTTTATAGCACAAAATACGAGCACCATTCGTTGAACTATTGTAAAGCTATTGGGGTCGCCCTCTATGCTAGGCACTCTCTACTATGGCGGCCGTAGTGTTCCACGTTGTCAACTCATCCGCTGTATTTTTTAGTATCGTACGGAAGTTTTTCATGTATGTTTTCTTGCGAAAGTAAGCGTCTTCACCAAAAGAGCCGGCGAGTTCAAAGAATTACTGATTCTACGTCGTATTTATTCAAACATTCGTATTATTTCTGCTATGGAACAGCACAGCTATGAATC
>JAHQIW010004878.1:0-60000 GCA_019055375.1 Parelaphostrongylus tenuis | reverse complement strand
AATGAAGCTCAGGAAACAGGAAGGTAGAATTCAAATTTAGACGCCCATTTTCTGTATGTGTATAGTCTTCATTTAATGAGAAGTTCTCCAGGAAAAACGTTAAATAGGTTTGGGTACCTTACGAAACCTTTGAAGTTTCGAGGAATATCATGTATGCTTATATATATATATATATATATGCATACATATCTGCATATACATGTGTATATATATATGTACATATAATATGTTTTACCCCTCTGTTTACTCTAAGCGTAAACACGACCAACAGTGTAAAAAATTGCGGGGTGCGTAATATGATTCGGGTCAAGAGTAGGATCACTTCAAAACCTAAGAATGAGTGGCATTCATTCAGTTACCAAAAGATGTGTCAAACTACAACTTAATTCTTCAATTCCAAATTTCCTTCTGAAGCACCTCAGTAATTTCTTCTAATCTCTAATTGGTTCATGCCAAATTAGTGCCCTGTAAATACAGAATGTTAACATGATGACAAGACATGGTGTCATTTGATGATTTCAATGTTAATGCGGCTGAGTCCGTAATTTGAAGTTAGAGTAGTGTTGTAGATTTATCATTTTTCTCCATGCTCTCAAAATCAGTTCATTTCACAGTTAATAATCTCAGAGTCAACGTTCAGAGGTTGATAAGGGGGAGGATACTATTCATGTTTACAAAGACGGCTTCAAAATCGAGTACAATGGTGTACGTGATCCAGAAACATTCGTAGGATGGATGATGGATGTACGTTTGCTTATCATTTGTTACATAACCAAGTTATATCAAAACAAAATTTCGGTCATGATGTGTAATAACTAAAGAGCGTGTAAAGTATTTCGAAGTGATCGCAAGAAAGTGTTTAACAATAGTATAATACTTAATTGTTCACTTGAATGAACGATCTGCACAAACTACTGTGCAGAACAGAACACAATTTTTTTTACTTTTATCTTATTGGTAGTGTCGTTTTTTTCTGCGAACTGACGATATGAGTACTTCGCAGTCCGTTTCAGTTCAAACGTACAAAATGTGGTCAGACATTATGAAAAAGTGGGAAGTTGTCGTCATAGCTAATAATTTTATTTATAACACTATCTATTGGTTCAGCGGTGATTGCGGTATTGTTCTAATGATCAGGTTCCGCAGAATGCAGTAGCTTGAACCATTTGTCAGATTTGAACAACTGCGAGTTTGAAGTTGAACCCTAAACTCTGTGAGTTTGCCACGTGGGTCTTTTCGTTGTTTTCACAACTCAACTCTTTGTTCTTTAGGACACTGGGCTTGTAATTCCTTGTTAACTAATACAATGCCTTAATAACAATGCAAAAATATGATAAATACGGAATCACAGAATGGGCGGAGGTTAAAAGAGCTAACGTAACCTTCCAAGGAAGGAGTAAAGAGTAGTAGTGCCGAAGACCAAGAAAGAAAGGGAAGACTACCTAATCAGAATGAAAGGGAAGACTACCTAATCAGAATGGCGTGGCCATAAGGCTAAGGGCTGCAGAAACGCAGGTGTTCACGTAAAAAAGCAAACGGCACAGTCTTTTCAACGACTGAGTTGTTCTCTTTGTACATGTTGAAGGGTACAAAGATGTGTCATGCCCGATGTTGGAATCCGCATTCAGATGTTCCCTGCTTGTGCATTAATGAGAAAACGCTGTAACAGCTTCTACAAAAATCTCTGTTCGAATTCCGCTAAAAAGCGATGGACAACAATCGATATTTTACGGATGTTCTACGTGTCGACTAGTACTGGTGCTTTTTCTAGTCGTGACATTTAGTAATGAATATTGTAAGATTTAACATAATTGTGTTTGCGTATGAGATTACAAATTAGATCCAAGTTTGGATAAGGCTGCTTAGCACAAATCTCCTCTGTGAATGTCACAGTTTGAGAGCAAGAACACCGACCATTCACGAACGAGCGTCAAGTCATAGAAGGAGACTAAGCCAAATTTATTGGTAGATTTGTGATCACATTCTAGGTTATTTGGTGGCTTATTCGTTCTGACAAAAGGCATGTTGTATATTACGTTGCGTTCAGATTCCTGATGATCCAGTAACGATTATCAATGATGAACACGATTTGGAAGAATTCGAAGATCTCGAGGACGAGACCGTGAGAGTAGTTGGATATTTTGAGCCTGGATCAGCTGGTACTATTTTTAAGAATACCTTTCTTACGCCTAAACATTTTTGTTATTTTTGCTCAGTTACTTTGTAGAATTTTTGAAAGTTCGGATTTTGAGCAATACAAACTTACAAGCGTCATATTGCAAAGATTATATATGGAACGGTTTTGATGATTAAGCATGTGTCCGAGTTAAGAGTTACAGACTATACAACAACTTAGCCTACTGTGCCCCACATTGGGTTTGACGCGGCGAGCGTAACGTGTTAAAAGGACAATGTGTAGTTTTCTAGCGAAACTAAGTTTTTGTCACCACCGAAAAAAAGTTCACTCTATAACCCCTGAAGGACAACGTATACCTGCTCAGGTACACGATTGTTTAAAGGCCTTTTTAACTGCAGAAAAGTTTTCTCTTAGACATTCGCTAATCATTCGAAAGCCTGCAATTCCAAAAACCTACTTAGCTTCAGAAGAAGGCTTTTTATTACCTTGTAATAGCGAAAATAATGTTAATTTCCACACTCACTTCTCTACATTTGCCTGGCTGGGACCACTATATGGCTCTCCACTAAAGTTTTGGTACCCATTAGGTGGCCCAAATCTCGAGAATTATTTAAATTGAATTTTTGAAAAGTTACCATATAACGCCGTAGATGTGAAAAGAAGTTCATGTTTAACGCCCAAAATGCTACCCCGCCGCCTGGACGTCATAGGTGGTAATTATATTACATTATTTTTACTAGTTTATATTATTGGTAATTGTAGATATAATCTATAACTCAGAGGTGTCCTATTGTTACATAAAGGATAGTTTAGAACTAATGAGTTTTCTGCAAAGATTTTTTTGATATAAAGAGTGACTTCTTCTTTTGAAATCCTTCATTTTTCAGCGGTAATACTGCATCCTTGTAAAAAATAAATAAACTTTCAGCCCCTATTGAGCATTTGTATCGCCTGTCTTACGAGAAAGTAGCTTGAAAACACATTCTATACAACTGAAGATCTCTAATAGAGATCTATGTGGTTTTTCTAATAAGTAGCTCTAGTGAGTGTAGGAAGAGCGCGCGTTCATCATTGCGTATGATACGGTACTCCCCCTATCAGCAGCCATATTTAGAAAAAGGTTCTTTTCGCTTTTTCTAGACATTTTATTAGCTGTTCGATACCTTAAATTCCAAAAAATTCAAAGCTGTTCTTTATTTTTCGAAAGGCCTCTGTATTACACTGTAACAGGAAGAAGAATGTTATTTGACACTTGAGCATCTTTCAATATGCAACGCTTTTCCTCAGAAAATTCAGCAATTTTTCGATAACACAAATCGCGGCGAACTTAATTTATAAAGTTTTGAGGATATGCTTTGGTTTTTAGAGAGACTTCTTAGTTCGGCGTTTGTAGCTAAAAAAACATTGAGCTTTACACTCGGCGAGCACCGCACGCCACATGTAAATTGCGCTGCACGACCGACACGGCGCCGAGTGCGAAACTCAATAATCTTTTAGCTTTAATAACACAATAAAGCGTTTTCTCAGAAACAAAGATTGTCGTAGAAATCGTTGAGATTTGTGCTATCGAATGGTTATTGAAAATCTGAATGAAAACCTCTATCCGGCGAAAGACGCTTGAGTGTGAAAGAAAAGTTGCTTGTAAGTTAAGCAGCGACAAGTTTTAAGCCAATTTCGCTTACTGAACAGACAACTTTTATAGGAGCGTTTGTAATTATCCGAAAGCTTGAATCTTTGCCTACAACTATATGCCACTTGTTTCTTAAGACACCCTTCTATAATTCTATAGCACCTAAAGAAAAATTTTATTTCTTACTCGCATATCGCCTTCATTTTCACCACCATTATATTCTAGAATAACGAAAAAACTTGTGAACGTGTACAGAATGTTCCGTTGTGCCAAAACAACACGTTTTCATCTGAAGTTTCTGTCAATGCGGTAAAAAATTCCTTACTAAAATAATAATAGTTGCCGCCGTTTAAACGCATAAGCGGTAGATCACCGTTACTAACAAGTCGTTGCTGTAGCTTGCCTTCATATTTTGCTCAGCTATGAACCTTTTCGGCGCTTTGCTTACCCGCCAACTGACGGAGCAGGAGAGCGGGGCCGGGAGCTGAACAACCGAGCGTTTGAAATATTGTTATTCAATTTGGGATTTTTCACCACCTCAACAAAAACTCCAGATATAAACGTAGAACGATGCTACGGAAAACTGTCTACACAGTGTTATGCCTTTCGTGCTTCCAGCGATTTAGACGCGTGATAGAATTGGAAGCGAAAGGCGAATGAAAAATGAAATTTCATTCTGGTTGCTACAGCGGCATAAAAGAATGATCCGAAATACCAGCAATGCATAGCTGTAGCCAGAAATTCGAGCCTTCTGATAGCTATTAACACTTCTAAGAAAAGATCCTGACCAGCGAATGAGATTGACTTAAAAATTCGTCGCGGTCTAACACATAACTACCGAAAATTATACTTCACCTTTACAGTATAATATAGGAACCATCTGGGAAATAAAACGCACCTTCAGATTCTTGGTATTCAAGCTGTCGAATAATAAATAGTAAAAAAAGTATCTTTTTCTGGATATGAGTGTGGACAGTGGAAGAGTACCGAGGATACTTCTTTAGAGACATATATTTATGCCCAATAGTTTGCATAATGCCGATGTTCGAAGCCTTCTATTCAAACACGGCTGTCCCTTACCGCTCAAATTCTTCCGTTGTCCATAACTACTCAACCTTTTCTCCTTACCTATACGAATAATGGGAAATAAACGAATGAGTGATATGAACCTAGTTACGGTGAGAGTTCTCGATGAACACTTATCGAGTACGCCATGGATCATCATTTTTGTAATAAATCACCCATTGATTTCAACTTTTATTCACTATTATGGTACTTCTGTCTTGTATAAAACTATGGCAGATCAAAACTAGGGTTTTTTTTTAATGCGATATCCTCCATACAATTCAATACAATTGATTAGTTGCCGAATTCGGCATAATTCCGTAACGAATCAACGTTTTCCTCTGTAGCAGCACATATATCTAAACCAGAATCATACGAATAAAAAGAGAAAGTCTTTTTCTATCAAAGTAATACAAAAATTTCAAAAATTCTCGCAAAACGGCGAAGAAAACCTCAATCAAATAGCGAAAATCGCGTATTTTGCTCTGCGCGCATTGACTTATATAGTCGTCCCATAGGGGTTAATAAATGGTTAAGTATGATAGAACAGACTTCAAAAACGTTATTTTTGGTCGAAACATGCCGAAATAGTTGCAAAAGAATGAATCGCTCGTCGAAAATTAAAGTACACATTGCAGTACGATAACACTTTACCGATAATGCGGGACCGATTTCATTGTTAGTGAAATTTAGGAGTGTAGACTTTTATTGGTTGTAGAAGAGACTTTGTTCTATAGTTTTATGGGTGCCAACATACAACATTATCCACGTATTTTCACTATGAGCATTACTCAGTGCTGCAACCTTTGCCACTGATTATCTTTATGAAAGTTTGCTTCGGCTGATTACTAAGAATTCCTTTCGAATAAGCACCTTATAAAAACTGTTCATTGTATAAAATGTGTTTTCAAAACCGAAGGCAATGAGGAAAAAGATTTCGAAATACGCCATTTTACCGCCACACAGCTTTCGTTTTGTGGAAAGTAAAGAATCTCACTTTTCATTAGAAGTACGTTCATGTAAATCCCTCAAACAATAATCTATTTTGTCATAATGGAAAAGTTTGCTTAGAAATTTTCAGAATTTTGCTATATATTATCGAGAAATTCGCTGTGAAATTGATACAAGGCACAATGAAAACAAAGCCTTTCATTTTATTCGTTGCTAAAAGTCGTATCAAAGCCATTCTACAAACAAAGCTTAGTGTCAAGATAGAGGATTTTCATTCTGTCGTATAAATACAAGAAAATAAACTAAAAAAGAAAACGAATGCCATATAACACCTAGAATAATGTTACTCTTCATAACGATGTTGTTTTCTCGTTGAAATATGGGAGAATTTTCAATGCATGAGCGCTCTTCATACTAAAAAACCTTTGTAAATTATTTTCTGCTTTTGTGGTCTTCCATCATTCGGTGCTGATAATATTACCACAGAACCCTAACTTACTAAATAAATTTCTACATTTCTCTACAGAGCGCAGATAAAAAATTTGCTGTGCGCGACGTTCGACGTAGCGAACGTTGGAAACTCATATATGTGCCACTAGCGACTCAAGAGGTCAGCTTCAAGAGTAGGGATTACACTTCCAGTAGAGGACGTCGCGAGTAGTTTATTTGATCACTTAGGAAGTAACAGAAGGAATCTTCACAACTACCGTTTCATATGCTTTTGAAGTGTGCACAACAAGTTACGCGCAGAGATTAACGTTCTGCGATTCAATTAGTTTTTCGTTATCAAGAAATTCTCAAGATTGCTCAATTAATTATTCAACATAAATTTTTCTCCACTTATTTAGCATTAAAAGAGTTTGAAGAGGCAGCTGAAGAGTTTATGGGAGAAATCGAGTTTTTCGCCGTTGTTACGTCAAAGGTACGCTGAAATTCTTGATAAAGCATAAACCAATTAACATAATTACCGTTATCTAGTGGAATTAGGTTAATACTGAGCAAAACTACAGCATTATCTCTTCCAAAATATGTCGAATTTATGAACATTTAGTGGGCGCGAAAAGTTGGACTGAAACGGATAGGTGAGATACAGATGCTTCGACCTTTTGAAGAAGACCCTCTTTTCGCTCCATCATCAGCTGACACAGGCAAGTTTCTTGTAGAAAGCTTTCTACTTATGACTGATGGATAATTTTTTATTCAGAGGATGAAATTGAGGATTGGGTGGAAAAGCACAGAGAACCTGTGATGCAGAAGTTGACTCTAGAAAACTACTTCAATGTCTGGGTTAGTTACTTCAGAACTACTTCGTAAGTTGAAAAGTTAGGCAAGAATAAAAAAGCTTTTGCATATGGCATATATGTGACAAGAAGCTTCATCAAAACTTTTTGTTGACTCTCAGTATCGATATACAATCACCACGCTTCTTAGAGAGATCCTGAGGAGGACGAACGTATGATTTTGGCGTTTGTTGATGAAGAGACCCGAGAAGGTCGGGCAATGAAAAGGCTCCTCGATAAAATTGCCGATGAAAATTCCGAGCATGCTGGAACGCTGGAGATTGTGCTCATTGATCCTGGTCAGATCAAAGATTCATTTTAATTAAGTATGGCAGTGCAAGCAAACGTTTTATGCGTAGATTAATTTATAAAAAAACCAGCCTTAAAAAGTTCTAGGATGGAGAAAAAGTTCTGTCGTATTCTCAAAATGCATTTATTTGTACAGAAACTCAACTCAAACGGAAGACAAATTAATAGTCAAAGTAATCTCCTTCCACATCAAGGCAACAGCTCTATATTCGGCAACATAAAGATTCTGCGACGGTAAAACTCGCGCTCTCGAATTGAGGGTTTTGTTCAGTTTTGGGGACATTTGAAAGTTCTTGTCTCTCCAAATATTTTCCATCAGAGGCAATAAATGATAGTCGCTCGGCTTCAAGTCCGGACTGTGCGGTGGGTGCTCTCCTCCTATCCAAAGCCTTTCAAATGATTTTTTGTCGCGTTGCTGTGTGAGGCGGAAAGGAAGCGTTGACACCCAATTTGTAGTGGAAGTGGAGCAGCAGACTTCCTTAAACAATTCCATATTAAAGGGTGCGTAGACAAATGATATATCGTTCGATGTGCAAGAAAATGAGCTTCCTGATGCGCTTAAATTCACACAGAATACATGTGTAAAAGTCAATTTCTCATGCAACACGACAGAACTTTTTCTACAACCTATGAGTTCGAGTATGAAGCATTAGGTGACGTTCCAGCTGGAACACTTCATAAGTGCTGAAGCAAAAGCACTGGACTTGTTGTCTTTTGGAAATCATGTATAACGCGCCTTGAAAGTTCGTATGTCGGGTCAGTGCAGAAGTGATTGCTGTTTCAGACCGTTTATTCTAAATAATTAATAACTAGGCTTAAGCACACCTTTACTAACTGAAATAAAAATCATTACAAATAGCACTATTTGCAACGAGAAATAAGTTTGTTCAGTCCTGTGCCATGGGAATTGGTGCATTTGAGGAACTCTTGGGAAGCTTTTGCCGCAGCCTGTTGATTGTGAAGGCACTTGGCTTGCATTAAATTGCCGAGATGCTTAGAGAGTGGTAGTCAATAGGCGCGAAATTTGCCGAGTATGGAGGTTGACGCAAAGTTCCGTAGTTCAATTCGTTCAACTTTTGGAACGTACGATGCGAAGCGTATAACCGAGCGTATACTGAGACGAAATTGGGCCTTTTTTGTTGACCAATGCCGCCTAGAAGCAGAGCAATTTTTGACGCATCTCATCGAAATGCTGAGCATAGTTGCCAATTGTAATGGTTTTGAGGGATTTTGAAAGCTGTAGTGCACAGATCGGCAGCAGGCCACCTCACAGTGGTCATGACCTTTTTTGGTGAGAATTTAGCTTTAGGAAGTGCTTTGGAGCTTTATTTCAACCACATAGCTGATCGTCACCGGGTTCTCGTATAATATCTATCTTCAATTGCACGTTACAATCCCATGGAGAAGTGGTTTGTGGCTGTTGCGTATACTAAGACAAGACGGCACTTCACAGCAACGATTTCTCAATCTTTGATGAGTTTGTGAGGCACTGACATATCGAGCTTTTCGCCCCTTCCAGTCTGCCTCGCATGTGGAGACGACCGTAGAATGGTCGAGGCTGAGTTCTTCTGCAACATCTCGCATATTCTTAAGAGGATTAGCCTCGACTATTGCTCTCTATTGTTCGTGCCCAACTTCCCAAGGCTGGTTACTACGTTCCTCATTTTCTAGGCTGTCGTCTCATCCACGAAACTTTGAGAACCATCACCGTACTATACATTCGTTAGCAGTTCCTGGGTTGAATGCGTTGCTGATATTAGAATTGTCTCTGGTGCTAAACGACCCATTTTGAACTTGAACAAAGGAATCGCTCAAACTTGTTTTTTATCTATTATTCTTACATGATGTAAAATTAATAGAAAATAACAGCAAGTAATGCGATACTAGCAACAACATATAAAGCGAGAATTATTCACTGATGTTATATGTAACATACCCACAATTATGAATATATGGACCGCATTTTCTTTTGCACCGACCCAATGATCTAATCATGCAAAAGGCAGTGTAATTATTTTCATTTTCTCAAGCTCTACACATAGTTATTCACCGACGAGGTATCATTTAATTGAAAATTTCCAAGAGAACTTCATTTCTGTAACAGTCGTGATCGACACGAGCATCCTTCACTGAGCGAATACCTATAAGAATGCAGTTTGAGAATTTGAGAATTTCAAAGATTTCTGCTTTTGAAATTCTAATATCTTTCAGCTGTTTACTTCATTGAAATTTTCAGATGAGTTTCCTCTAATGGTAGATGTCTGGGAAGAAATGTTCGGTATCGACATCGAAGAAGGGCCTCAAATTGGTCTCGTCGACATATCCGAGGATGGTTTTGTTTTGCAGTATTCTTAGTTTTGCTCTGACATGCACTTTACTGATTAACATTACCAACATTTGCTGCCCGCGGAAAAAAAATTAAAAACCAAAGTTATGGGAAAATTGTAAATGTGATATTTGCATAAAAAAATCTCTTTTATTCTTTCCTAATTAGGTGGTGGAAAAATAGAATCGGGTTGGTTCAAATCCTTTCAAATAATTGAATTTTTGTTAAGATGTTCGAACAGAGGCAGTGACATAAATGTAAGTAAAAAAGAGATACCTAATTGAGTAAAAAAAACCTGAGATGAATTAACCGATGTTATCTCGTCTATAGCATCCATATGTTTTGGTGTTTGTGATAATTTTGTACGTAGGTGTTTTGACTAGCTAACTTATTGAGAATCCATCCACTGTCATTCTCTTTTTCGGTCTCCATTCCTTCATGAGTAACTTTTCCTGAAAAAATCTTTTTCAGGAGAAACACTTCATAAATCATTTCTTCTCAAGCTGTTAACCTAAGAAAATGAAAAGTTTTATGGCCACCATTCACATTTGGGAATGCAAATTGTAGCCTAATACAATTGCGAAATTCGTTTCATTAATCCGATGGTACATTGTCATACTATTCTTTTCTACTGTTTCTGAGACCTCGCTCAACACAGTAAAATCTGATAACATAATTTGAGCCTTTCATGAGGCCTGTTATGGCCCTTATATTGTGCACAGCACGTGTTTCGGCCTTTCAGCCTCATCAGTTGTGCTGTGCCTTTCATTTCAGCCAGTGCCTTGATTTTTTAATCTTTCGACAGTCTAAGGTTCGTCGTCGATTCCTCTATGTGTGGGGAGTCTCCCCTACAAGAAATGTGTCTTGCACTACATAATTGCCATATTAGACCTCATGAAACGCTCAAATAAATTTTTTTTTAAATCCGGGGTTAGAGCACTGTCTGAAAGTTCCCCATTCATTGCAAATGACTTCTTTTCAAAATGACATTCTAAAAATCATGTGGATATCCTTGAAATGGTAGGTGTGAAAAGCTACCCGTTGATTGGTGAAGGTTTTCTTACTGCAGAAAAAATTTGCGGCTTATGAGCAATATGGAAACTTGCAATAGTAGTGTGAATGAGGTCAAACTTCCTTGTCTCAGTCCAGCCAGTGTCTCTATGGCAATTAGTTGAGCACAAAGTGTAGCATTATGCCAGTATTTTGCACCTTCAATGTTAGAAAAACCGCAGCAGCAGGCACTAGAGACAAGCAGATAGGCCTCTTTTAGACAGTGTGTCGTTACGAAATGTAAGAAATTTTCTCTTTAGAACAGGGCCAGTTCGTTATGGAACGATTTGTCACGCGGTGTTAGCTTTATTCTGAACACTTACACTTTTGGATATTTATGTCTCATTCTCAAATTCGCGCTAGTAGCAATTTATTCTGTGAACGGAACTTGGTTAAACCCAAGTTCAGTTACTGAGTCACCATTGAGCAGTCAGCCCTACCATTACTTTTTTTTTCACTTATTTCAGTATGATCTGTGAATGAAGAGTTTAATTGGTTTTAGAAAGAAGGAATCTGGTTTGACATTTCTCAAATTAATCTAGACGATCCCAAAAAACACAGTGACAGCAACTTCGAAGTGTTGCAAACATGGATTGATCAGATAATGAGCGGCTCAATCACTCTTGATGGTACGTTTGTTATCTCTGGTTTAGTGACAAGTTTGTACGCTACTACGCGTGGTATTTTGCAAAAATGTGGCTAGAGTTTTGGTATCGGCACAGGATTGTTTCAACAGTCGTTTTGCTACTGGAAAACAAGCATTCAGTGATCCTGAACAGAATTTTTATTGCAAAGAAATATATCGGTCAAATTCACAATTGTTAAAAAATGAAATTTTTTTCTTTCTCTTCAGACGATGACGATGAGGAACCTGAGCCAAGTCCGCCACCACCATCCAGTAAAGGAAAAAAAGGCAAAAAAGAGCTTTGAGGAGCTTTGTTTATACCATCGATATACTTAGTTTTTAGATAGGAGTTATTTTGAACTGCTCAGTCTTTACACCTCTGCGCTTACTTTCTACACTTGTTACTTTGTATAGCCAAGGAAATTTTGCTTCCTAATCGTCTTATCGCTTGCCACGTCTCTGCTCAACCCTACTAAGATTTAACTCTGTCCGTTACTTGCTATCCCTTTGAATTACGCCCATACATCTAACTCTATTCTTGTCTTTTATGTATATCCTTCCGAGTTTTTTTCTGATCAATCAATTTTTTAAAATACGAGTGCGTATTTCATATTGTAAAAAATATAGAGATATTGTGTATAGTCATATCTTTTGTTGAGAACATCAAATTGAGAAGATATGTGATACCTTTGTTGAAATTGGAAGGAAATCTAGCTGTTTCTTGATATAAAATTCTACGATTAGATGCTCGGAATTTATAATTGTTGCAATTTATATTGGTCACATACACTTACTAATTATATGACACATTGCACAATTCCAGTATTCGCTCATATAGGTCGGTAATTGTCCACTTGCCAACCACTATGATTCGTTTTCATTATGGCAATACATCATGTAACAGCCGGTCATGTGGTACCTAGCATATGACGGGACAGTATTTTTTTTTATCAAGGTGAAATGATGCTTGGTGAAGATAGAGAGTTCACAGTGATAATTCAATAGTAGAATACCTAATTGACAAAAAAACTTTTTTGATGACTTTTCTCTGTCTTCCAAATTTCTGCAAAAGAATTCAAACTGGATAGAAAAATTTGAACTGGGAGTGATTTCCAAGTGTCACCTGAAGTCCCGTTGATCGTCGAGTGACTCAAGTTTACATCAGTTTAATTCCCCGTTTTCCCTACCACGTACCCAGAGATCTTCCTTGCTATAGGATTTCGTTGGTCAAAGCAGCATATCTTTCTTTCCAGCCTTTCATGAACAAATCGGATCGTCGGGTCCATGGTATTCGTGTGGTACGCTTGACATTTTGAGGAATCCACTCCGTAACGGCACTCATCCATCGGTTGTCGTTGAAGCGCGTTACGTCTCCGGCCCACCTTATCCTCAATAACCTAGCGTATAGAACGATATCTTTGAATGTCGATCTTTGATGTAGGTCGAAGCTTTGGATCCTCTCTCTCTCACTTGTGAAATGCAAGATACTCTTAGCATCGAACTTTCGACAGTGCGTCCAATAAAACCAAGTGATTTTACATCCTCCTCGCGCGGCGACCACGTTTCTGACGAATAGGTTAAAGCAAGGATAACCGTTGAGCCGAAAAATGGACGTGGAGTCGAATGATATTCGATCTCTTCCCTAAATCCTCAATGCTCTTAATCGCTCTTCAAACCGCTCGCATAACTGCATCATTCGCAGATAATCATTCCGTTGAGCGTAGGTGGGACATTCAAAACCAATCCATGTAAAACCACTTCCGTTAGATTTAGGCGATGACAAAAGTACGCTAACTGTCCTTGTACAACAGTTAGAAAGAAAGTTCTAGGATAGTTCTGAAAAACAAAAAATTTTCAGTTGAATTTGGAACTAAAACAATAATTACTGTTTTTCGAAATAATGACCATCATTTCTACCACTTTCTGCTATCGGTCCGCGAATCTGGTGCCGGCTTTGATCAACTGAAAGCGCGTTTTAATGCAGTAAAACAATGCCAAATCGCACTCTGTCAAAAAGACCAAAGACAAATCTGATGAATTGGTGGACGGAGTCGAGGATCTGCCGCATTCGGATCATAGTCTAATTGCGCTGCATCCGATTCTGGGCTTCTCTGATTGATGCCGATCAATTTTTGAAGGGTCGCCGATTTGAATCGTTTGATGAAGTTGAAGTCAAGAGTTCCTTGATTTGGAGTCGAAAGACTGGCACTTCGACCAGATCCGAAACTTGGCGCATCGATCACAGAAAGTCGTAGAAAGCGATGGCCTTTATTCTAAAGAATAGTTATTATTGTTTTTGCTTGAATTCATGTATAAGTTCAATTTTCTACTATATAAGAACTTTCTCTCCAACCTAATAATAAAGAAGATTGAGTGAATGACATACATTGGGTTGTCCTGCAATTTCTTCCACAATTCGACGTTTATGTAAATTCATTTGCTAAGCATTTGTAGAAATCAGTTAGTCAGCAGCACTTTTACCAACATAATTAGTAATATGCAGCCATTTTCTGGGCAAAATTTCGATGTCTTCCTCGCAGAAGGAATGAGAGGTGTTCAAAAAAGTCGGTGAGGTCATTTTTAAGCTGGTTGTAAGCTTTGAATTTTTTCCCCGCGTATGCTGCTTCAAAGCGCGGAAGAGGAAATGATGCGATGGAGCAACAAAACTGTGCGGTGGAATGGTACCGTAGACCAGCTCAGTGGCCCCAAAATGGGCGAATTGACTTTGCATTGTGAGGTCGAGTGTCATGGTGGAAAAGGGGAACACTGAGTCCTTTTTGACGCTTCTCCCCCAGTGCTGCGTCCGGAGTTGTTTCCCATCGACGTCGGCATTGATTTTCTCCTTGTTATAAGACAGCTTTTGATACAATACGCTCTGCCAATCCCAGAGAATCGAGAGCATAGCTTTCCGGACATGGTCTTAGGATATGATTGAGCTGGCGAGTCTTTACGCGAGGCAATCAATAGGCCTGACTCCTGTTGATCTCGTAGTAGACCCAGGACTCATCTCCAGTAATGATCAACTTTAAAAAGTCCTGCTACAGTATCAGCAGAAGATTTTTGCAGATGGTCACGCGCGTCGCACGTTCGCGATTGGTGTCCATCAAAACAGCACTTTGTGGTAGCTCATTTCATTTAGGTGGCGAGCGATACCTTTAGTAACCATTCGCTAAAGCCATAGGACATTCTCCAATATAGCACAGCCTCTTGGAAATAGTACAATTTCAAATGGAAAAAAACTAATTAGAATAAAAGTGCGAAAGATCTCATAGGGAAACCCAATACTTAGACTTATCCGTCCTTTTTGATCGCCTTTGTATCAATGATATGTCATATTATCCTCACAACAATTCAAAACAAACGACAGAATAGGCACTGCTTGAGTAGACGAAATACAGAATAGACTAGAAAGACTTATTATAATCGCTTTAGATTGCTCGTCAGCTATAAAATCTAGTTCCGTATGAAAGCGAATGAGTGTTGACGATGTTTCACCCTTAATGTGTTATTGTTTTTTAAAATTTGCGTGGTAAATGATCGGATCAACGCCATGCTAAAAAATGTATGCACGGTCATTAGATGGGAGTTTTTTTTGTTTGAAGTAACAACAACGACCACATTTATCCTTTTCACACTTGTTATGCCTTGCACAGATGTCAATTATGATACCGGATATCCAACACCACGCGACGCATTACATGGCCTCTATCACCCACCAAACAATTGACACGGCATCTACCATACCACGCCGTCTACATCGCAACAACATGAGCACGTTCAGTTTATTCATACATTGTCTCGTTGTCATTACGATTTAACTAGAACTTCTTCACTTTCTCAGTGTATAGTCAAAACATCCCTTAAATGTATTTAGTCACCTCTGATAAAGCTACTCGTCGACCTCGCGTCTTGAAACCCGAAAACTCATATTTTTGATGAGGATCTAACATGTTTTGAGCTGATAGGTTTAGTGCTATACAGGCGGCTGTTTCGTCCTATTTGGACTCATCAGTAGTGCCCTCCCTCGGATCAGCCGATCCCCTAAGGCTAAATAATTCCCTATAAAGGGATCAACGCCGAGGAAGGGTGCTAGTGATGAGTCCCTATAGGATGAAACAGGCGCCGGTATAGCACTAGACCTATTAACTTAAAACATCCTGCATCCTTATCAGATTATATCATTTTGAGCGAGCCCATAAAAGAGCGGTCAAAAGGAGAGGTATGACTCACATTTTTGAGTTTTTATAACTGATCACAATGACAAGGTATCACAGTTAGTTCTCCGAGCTAAGAGATGAAAACCAGGTACATTCACTGGTAGATGTAGTGTTGAGTGCAATTAAAAAATCCGGCCATTTCGCCAGGAGAGTGTTTGCAGATTACAATAACAGGCAAGTTTAATCGCATTTTGGATAGTCTCGCGTATTCTACCTCACTCTACTTGGATACCTACTATCTACACTTGAATGCGGCTTCTAGCTGAAATTTCCGTTTTCTATTTAATTACTGCAATCAAAGTGTAAGATGAGCCTCCCACTGCGCTTTCTTCCATAGTATAATGACTGAAAACAATTGCTTCACATAAATCGTGAAAAATTGATAAAAATGGTCTTATCGTGACATCAAAAATAAATTAGGCGCTAAGTAGAAGTTAACAGTGTGAATTAACCATGGCTTCAGCGTAGCTGAGCTCAAGGCAAGCTTGTGCGTGCCAAATCAATTGCCTTAACGGGTGGTCGATGACAGTAACTGAAGCGTTTAGAAAACGACTGAGAGAAAAGCAGGGAGAGTACACCGATGTTTTAAGGACAGCGCGCCGCAGCAGGAGGTGTATTCGCGGTTCGAGACCATAATACCTACATCAAGCCGAACTTTTGCTGGCATCTCAACATTCTTGTAATTTATCCTCTTGTGTTTTGTTCAGAACCAGTTTCATGACAAACTTAGAACGGAGAGATCGGAAATGATTACTGGTTGTGGCCTACTTTAATAGAATCTTTTGTCAAATTTTCGAGGAAAGAGCAAATAGACTATCACATATATTACAGAAGAAGCAATAAAGTTTCCAATAAAAGCTTCAAATCCATTGCCAGGACAATTCTAATGCCATGCTCATCACTGACAATAGAAGTGTGCACACAGTAAAGACAAAATCCTTACCCTCCGAAAGGAAATCTATCACTGTCATTTCCTAGCATTTTTCCATTATCTTTCTTCGATCTATACTGTTGATCAAAATGCCCTGATTTTATCAAATTTTAGAGGATACGTTGATGTCTTGGCGACGAAATTTATTATTCACACCATAGGCACTTTCCCCTATCCGCACCCATTTTCAACCTCTTGTAAAGAACCCGTTTTTCATTCTTTTTTAGAGTTTAATAGTTATTCGACAGCTTAAATTTCAAGAACTTAGAACGGCATACTTGTTACCGTAAGAAAATTTCTTTTACTAAGGTAAGATAAAGTAATGTTGTCACACTCAAGCAGTTTTCTCTGGACACGGCTTTTCCTCTAGTCTTTCAAGAACCATTGTATAGAATAAATTTTAATGAGTTCAGTGGTATGCTTTGTTTTTGGAAAGGTGCTCTTAGTGTGCATTTGCAGGCTAAAGGACATTGGGTTTAGCACTCTGCACGCATTTCTTGTTGGCTAAGGTGTGTGATGTTCCAAAAGCGCAATGGCTTATGCCGATGTTGTGAAACCCCATTCACATACCAGCTAAAAAAATATGCGCAGTTTGTGAAATTAATCTTGTTTTTAGTGTTACATCGCTACAAAGACTTTTTCAAAACAGCAAGTATACTATCAAGAATTTGTTGAGAATTAAGTTACCGAATGACTAAAAGTTTATGGGAAAAGTTTTGCCAGCAAAAAATGCTCGAGTGTGAAGCATAATTCTATTTCTACTGCAACAGCGTAGCAAACAGGCCATTTTGAAAATAAATGATTTCGTTGAAATTCTCGAGATTTATGCGATTGAATCACTACTGCAGTTCAAAAAAAAGCTTTTCTGAGGGGCTGAAAATGGGCACGGATGGATGAAAGGTATCGCACATTGTTGTAGATGTGTGAGAAAACATTCACACTCCTCTATATAGAATATTTCTATCATTTCTGTATAGTGCTGTTTTCAGAATCTCAAATATCGTAGTCAAAGCTCTTTCAATGCTGAGATCCTTTTCTCTTTCGATTTTTTGAACGTTTAGTCCCGTTGGGGAGGGCGTAATTTCTTTTCATAAAGGTGCCGTAAGGTGTTATGGTGATTCAGTACCTAATAATGTAACAAATTTCGATTCTTAAAATACAATTCACGGGTGTTTCCCTTACAATGTTGGGCAAACAGTTATACTGGAGTGTGCACTACATCGAGAACAACACTAGGACTGCTGGTTACAACGTTATACCTTAGTACGATTAATGCTCGTTCGTGCTTGTAAAACGTCATGCTTGACTATCCTTACCTTAAATATTTGAAGGCCTTTGGTGCTGAAGTTGTTTATGTAAGCAAACACACGAAGATACTCTCATGCCGACTAAGGTAGCTGGCACTCTTGTAGCAGCTAACGCCGCCTGGTCTTCCGAAGACGACTCCACCCTGAAAGAAATACGATGGTCCGGTATGTTTCTATCTAAGTGGCAACAATTCATTGAGTGAAATTCGAAATCCGACAAAACGTGACGTTTGTCGGATAATAAGTAACAATGGTTAGCTTATAGGCATTTTCCTAGAAGTTCTCTATTTTTGGACTCAGGCTTTCATTTTATGAGAACCTCACACTGCCCATTATGGTTTGGAAGATTTGAAATAATAAGTTTACACCTAAATGGCACTTAATTGTTGCAGAATTGTCAAAAATGGACAGAATTTGTTACTATTCATTGACCGGAATCCGATTCACTGGTATTTGTATTATACTATTCTTGTATATTTGCTCACTTAGCAACATATCAACAGCATTCAGCTTGCTTGGAAGTCGTGGATTAGGTGAGCTTATTGAGGTTTTGTCTTGTTCTTACTCAGAGATGTTCATCGACTTCCCATGAAGACATTTACATTTTGAACTAGGTTTAGTTTCAAACCAAACAATAAGTATATTATTATTATTTATTTATTCGCGCAACCCGTTATTACATTTCATTGTCCGGATCACAGTATTTCTGACATTCAATTCGCTTTTAATCTTCTTCTCAAATGACGTAGAATACTGATCGAGCACGTGTCCTTGCAATCTCGAGGATAGCCTGGCGATGGCGTTCCATAAGTCGATCGTTGTTGACCGCCGAAGAGTGCTAGAGGGTCGCGATCAGCCCCACTTCGCTCCACGGCGACCATCACAACCATTCGACCAGACCCCCTATCAATTATATTATGTCTGTTGCAAAAGTGATTGCAATATTAGGTCTTTCTGAACAACAGTTACTCTTGTAATTTGCTCCAAATGGAGAGTTATTGCAAAATGGTTGACGTTGAGTATTTTTGTAACATTTCGTGTAGTCTCAAGAGGATTAACTTCGATTATTACCCCCAGTTGCGCGTTGTGGACTTCCCATGGCTGACCACTACGTTCCTCATCTTCAATGCTCCCATCTGCTTTAACAAACTTTATGGACTGCCATTGCACTGTACATTTGTTGGCAGTTTCTGAGTCAAATGCGCTATTGATGTTGCGAGTTGTCTTTGCTGCTCAATGACCCATTTTAAACTCAAGAAAATCCCATCGAATTTGCTTTTTGACCAACATTTGTTCCAGGGCTAAAAGGAATGCGAGATAAACAGCAAGTGATGCGTCATTAGCATTAACACATAAAGCGGGAAATTAGCATTAAAATTGTAGTAACATAACTACATTTATTTAAGAATATATTCAAATATCAAACGACAATTACAACAGTGCATAGACCACAGTTACTTTGCAGCAATCTGATATATTAGAGATAAAAACTGAAGTGTAATAGTAGAAACGATAGATCAGTGCAACAAGACTCTTCGTCACTTGAGTGCCTCTACTTTTTTGATGATAAAACTCATGCCGTAAAACATGTAGCGAATCATAAAATATTCGGCACAATTCACTTCGCTATGACAATGATTTACTTCTTGTTGAGCTTTCAACTATTCATGTAACCAGCAAAAAGTGAAACACTTGATGAATCGCGTCTGTACTTTAGCGTTAGCTGTCCAGAAAATTTGTAAACGTGGCAATAATAACCTTTAAACATCTTTCCGAATATCCGACGTTGCATATATGTGGATCCTAGTACCGACTGCATTCGTTCCGTTTCATTCAGTACATGAACTATGAAGATCATCGAACATTCTGCACGTAGATTCGACCGCTGCTTGGAGATTTTGCGCTTTCGTCACGAATGTCGTTTGAACGCTAGCCAATTCAAATCTTTCTGGTTTCTTAGGATAGTCGTTCTAGGGCGCTCCCATATGCATTGGAATGGTTGAACTAAACCATAGTGATTTCGCTCCAATTGCATAACTCAAGACGTTTGAATGATATAGTCGTATAATGTCTCAGTCAAACGAGCACCTGGATGTTTGGGCCTCGCTCATAATGAACAGCATCACTACCATTATCCTACTTTCTCCTTCTAAACAATTCAAAATTTTTTGTAAAAATAGCTGTGGATCTTATTCCTGTGTAATTTTTATAATTTGAACACAGAAAATAATACCACACAGAGATGACTAATGACAATAGACCACCATTTGTATCATCCCCTCTACTATTAAGCAACTCACATGGGCAGAAGTGTAGCTACAATTTGCATCGCACAACTGAGCTTCCTTGGGCATTATGCTTGTTCAGGCGGCACAAAATCTAACATGCTCTTCTTGCAAAATCCTTCATTTTCATTGTTCTTGGAGATAACGTAACAAAAGCGCACATTGTTGGAATCTGTTCAGTAGCAAAAATAATATACCGCTACTTGTTGCTGGTACACAGGATTTTGGGTAATTTAACCCATAACATACTGCACCTGTACCAAAGACATGTAGATACGGTAATTATGACCCCTCAAAACAGTTTTAATCCTTTTCAAGATCCTCACATATTGTGAGGCCAGACAATAGAACACCAATCTTGAGAAACTAGTTCTCCACGTCGAAGATATTAGTGGTTCCTAATTCAAGACTGATTGCAATGAGGTGGTGTGATGGTTCGGACATTATGAGCTATTTGATGTAATGTAAGACCAATAAATTTAGAGGAGCCTAAAAAGGATGAAGAACAATCAAGAAGTATTACGTGGCACGCATGGCACGCAACAAACGGATATATTGTGTGTTTCGTATTTAGAACGAAGAAATTGCGCATTGCATATGTCTAACAAAACGCAGAAAAAACTTAATGCAGTAGCTGTCATGATATAGATAAATGACGGCAGAAGAAGGAGCAATCTCTTTACTATGTACTTACTATGTAGCAATGTGAATTTACTCTTTGCTGGTTCGGATCAAAATGTGGAACCTTGTCTCGACAGAGAGTCTTACTGGGCGAATAAACAATAGGTGTGTTAGACAATGCAGAATGTACCAGCGTCAGTAATTATGACAGTGATACAAACGTAATTTACCTTTACAAAGCACAATTAATGAGATGAAGCTCATCTAGTCTGTCTAAAATTATTCTTAAATATCAACAACACCTCCTTATCCTAAAAGCTGCTACTCATTTTAATATTAGTTTGCTTCTTTTAAATGAGCATGAGGTGCTTCAATGAACTTTCATTAGGTTACAGCATCAAAATTAGTCGTGTTGCTCAGAGATGAGATTTGATTGTTTGAATTTTTAAGGTAATAACTAAGTAGGAAGAGCTTTAAACGACTAAACAAGATTTCTTCTGCAAAATAGAAGTTGGAAAACCACGGCTGAATTTTTTTAGATCCAATAAATCAAAACTAACAAACTGCAATTGTTATGTTATATAACGTGAAGCCGTTGGAGAGAAAAAGCAAAAAGCAGTAAATTGTGCATTCATTTTAGTATTGGATTATGCCAAATTAGCAACAATATTGAGTTTTTTTTTTGTCAGGAAAAGCTATAAAGGAATCGCCATTGGTAAATGATCCCATATCAGCAGTGGTCGTAGGTATGTTGGCTACAGTAATTCTCCAAAGTGCTACGACTACAACGAACATTTTGGTAGGAATGATCGCTGCTGATAGTCAGTTTAACATTTTTTAATCTACATCTGTTCAGTATTACAAATCACTCTATCTATATGCATCCAAACAATAAAGTGTTTCAGTGCTAACGGTACATGAGGCCATTCCCGTGATGATTGGATCGGAGTTAGGAGGCACACTTGTTAACGCAATTGTTTCTCTAACTTATTCCCAAAAGCCAGAACAGTAAGTTGAGATGGTTTTAAAATTAGGTTTGAAACGACCATACGAATTCGATTCTTGGTCTAGATTTGATACTAGTATATATGTATATGCGCTCTATCCTTTATATGTATATATATATATATATATATATATATATATATATATATATAATGAAGCTCTTGGCGTTGATAAATCCCTGTGGGATGCGCCGTGTATTCGTCTTTGAATTTTAACTTTGTTTGAGATGATTGAATGCATATCCGGCTTTTACAATGACTCGCGGTGGTCTCTCGCTGTACCGAGTCAATGTTGTTTGCCCTCCCAGACAAGTCTGCGACTAGCTCAGTATCAGTTTATCGACCCCAGTGGGATGGATGACTTAGTGAGCCATGAGCACGAAATTAAACCACCAACCTCATGTGCGAAGCAGAGTTCCTCTAACCACTGCACCACATGCGCTCATATGTGTATAGAATGTCGAATACAGTGAAATATTTCCGTTTTAGATTTCGCCGAGCGTTTTCCGCCGCAACTCTTGGTGATGTCTTCAATCTGTGTTGCATTTTTGTCATTTTACCACTTGAACTTGCAACTGGTAAAGAATCAGTGATCTTCTTGCCACTTTTTTATTATTAACTTTGAATAAATTCATTATTGTCAGTTTTTTTCTTTGTTAGGCTTTATCGAAGAAGTCAGTTGGTTAATTGTCGATCCATTAATTGCTGAACAAGGCATATCGCTAAAAACTGTTGACCTGTTAACGGATCCACTAAATCGAATCATATTAGAGGTTTGTAATCCAATTTTATTCAAGCTTATTCAACTATATATCAACTTTGCAAATCAGTCCCCTTTTCTGATTAGATCAGCATCTTCTTATCAACTCGAATAAGTGAAAGCGTCGTTACAAATATATTTTCCCAAATCTTACATCTCATTGTTTTCCACGGAAATCGATCTTCTTTTCGCTGCATCGCCCTGTGAGTAGTAGTTCTTCTCTATCACCATAGATTCGTGCGCAGTGATATCATGATAACGCAATGGTATTTCTTGCCATGTTGGCACTTAGTCCCAAAATATGAGCCTATACCAGAGCCACAACTTGGTTGTCTACTTCTTTGGAGTTGCTGTGATGAAAGCATTCAACAACCTTCTAACAACTTGAATTTCTCCCTCTTCATTCGCAGCTTTAGCGCTCTTTTAGACGGATGTGAAAGCTGTAGCGTACTTCATAGATTATTCAATGTTTAATTTCTCGCTATTGAAAAATAAAATTTAGTGATAAGATTCTTATCAGACAATTTGAAAAGAAAGCTAATAATAAGAGATGAAGATGTTGGTAAGCTCTATCATCTTCATAGTACCATGGTCAACTCAAACACTCACTCGGAAAACGTTTATGAAGTTTGCCCTCATTGCAACTTTTTTGTGCGATGTAGCTGAAAGATAATCAGTTACTGTTTGTAAGCCTCTACTACTAATACACTCTTTTCATGTGAGCAAAAGATTTCTTAGAATAGCTTGAAGGAGGTGGTGCTTCACCTAAGTTTGGATTTTATGATTTTTGGTATCGATTTGAAAATTTTTACGCGATTTACGCGCCCCATTTGATCACTTTAGGTAAACGAAGCGGGACTGAGGAATGCGACCATTGATGACGACTATTTCGCTCCTGACCACTCTTTCGTCTATCGCTGCGTATTCCCCAACGGCTCACGGATTTATCGATGCATGTTGTTTCATTACTGTAGCAACAGCTTATACTTTTGTTTCTCGTTTATTTACAACTGTTTCTTTGATTTTTTTTTTACATGCAGAGTATATGCTACATCAGAAATTAGATTTCTCGGCACTAATTTGAGATTAATTGGCTTATAAAATTCATTTTAGTGGCTGAAGTTGCTGTAAAGCGACGTGTTATATGTTTAGGCCCCTATGGTCATATTTTTGCCTATTCTTCATTGTCGGACGCCAAGATTGGATGGATCGTTTTATTGTCGTCCATAACAGTGCTTATTTGTTGTCTTATCGGGATTGTCTACCTTATTCAGGTAACTAAAAATGTAATAGCTAGTTTGAGAAGTCTCGTAAAATACTGCGTGATATTCTAGACTCTCCTGAATGGGCCATGCGCCAAATTTGTTCGTGGTCTCTTGGGTAAAGAGTGCCCAGGAGTATGGAGGCCTTGCACCGGATGCTGTGTTATGCTCGTTGGATTGCTAATAACTATGGGGGTTAGCTTCAATCTAAAGGAAATTCGTTTTTCAATTTTTATACTGGATTATCTTTCTTCTACACACTTAAAGGCCTATAGTCTACTTTTCCTGTGACCATCTCCTTTCTTTTCAAGCGTCTAGTTTAAAAAAAACCGCTTTTTAGATTCAATCCACCAACATATTTTCTGCATCTCTCACGCCATTAGTTGGTTCAGGAGTGATCACATTGGAGCAGATGTACCCGCTCATTTTGGGAGCAAATATTGGAGGATCATTCAGTGCCGTCTTGGCTGCTCTTACCGCAGACGGCTCACGTTTCGAAAAGTGATTTTTTTTCAATGACTTTCGCTGAGCGTTCAGTTAAATCTTTTTATTTTATTATCACTGTATAGTTCACAATCACCTTGCTACTTCTACCACCTGTGATGCCGTTGATGATGTGCTCAAGTGGACGAACACCTGTAATATCTTTATCTATGTTTACCGAAGAGGAATAAAAGTGAGCCGATATCGATCAGCCGAGAGAAGTGAATACACTCACACGTTCAAATGCGTAACAATCTGGAGATGGAGAATTTCAGTACAATTGGCCCCGCCACTTGCTATCAAATGACTTATATCCCGCAGAATGGCAAAATATCGACCAAGGGATTTATCTACATTTATGTACGATTTCTAGAGGATTCAGTGCTATTCACCAGATCATAAATGATTCAGTACTATTCACCAGATCATAAATATTGGAGTTTATTTAATGAGCATTAGCACATATAAAAATCGTTCTCTAGCATACTGTAATGTAGAAGATGATGGAAGCCTCAAATAAGCAGGGCGTGCGCTAGATGCGCAGCGATGCGCTGCGGATGATTCACCTTATAAGTTAAATCGTCACTTTACAACAATATCAGCATTTACGTAACATTGTGATCCGACAAGCCCACATTATCCCGTCAATGTCATAAACTGATTAGAAGCGGCTAAATCATGTTCTGTTATTGATATTATTCTCATAGTGAGTGACCTGATTGAACAGAATTTCACAGATTTAACAAGTAAATAAGAGAGTTCGGCCATGTTCTATGGTTGCACATAAAGAGAAAGGGTCAATAAGAGAATGGCTCGTTTTCGCTTCTTTTTTGCCACTAATATAACCAAAATCCTTTTTTTTGTAACAAAGCAGTAAAGCCACAATTGCCGAGTTGCGACACTCACCCAGCGTTAAGGATTGTAAAAATGAATAAAACAATAGGCATCAGTTATGTAAATACGCTTAGCCTTGTGCTTTAATTTCAAAAGTTTGTGAGCAGAAGTAATACGAGGTCAGATACAACTAATAAACTTTCCTAATTCTAATCTCATAAATATCCAGACTTAAGTTTCTAAGGGACGGAAACTCGATCACTGAGCAACGTCCGCAATAGACAATCAGGCACACCACTGTTTACGATTGCATGGTAGTGGATCTATATTTATCAATTGGGTTTTCATACCCTACCATGAACAAAAGCAGTAAAAGTGAATCCCAGATGGCAAAATTCCAAGCCATACTATCTGAAACTTCGATTTGATTTAAACTTTTCTTGTCAATATTTTTGCAGGACCCTACATATGGCGCTCTGTCAGGTAATATACAATATCATTGGTACATTCATGTTCTACTTGATTCCGTGGACACGAAAACTACCTATTTTTCTGGCCAAACAGCTTGGAGAAACAACGGATCAGGTGGCAATACTCACTTTCCCAGCTAAAAAGTTTGCTGATTCTAAGTAGATACTGAAAAAGGAATTTATATTGTATCGTGTATTTGAAATCAGGAGCATTTTGGTCTTTCAATTTTGACTTGAAAGAAACGAAGCAAATAGCATTTAATATCTATTCAAGTAAGTAGTTAAGAAATAACAAGATATTTGTACCACCGAAGAGACCGAAGTTTTTTCTCCTTGACAAACAAAGTTTCAGTCCAAAAGGCAGGAATTTTTTACTGCATTTCTATAATCCTAAAATTCAATGTTAAAGCAGCACATATAAATGTGTAGTGGCCTATGCCGCGTATGACTGCGGTCAGAAGAAATTTGTGGAGGCAGTCTTTACCTTGGAAGTGAGAACATTGGCACACTGTCGACTTTGTTACCTCTTTATCCGTTTTGTTAAATAACCTAAAAGTTCCTTTAAACGTTAGTATTGAATTAGGCTACTGCGATGAACGAGGGGCGAAGGGACCGCATTGGTGCTAGTAATCGCTAGTGCGTGCTAAGCCGCCTTCAACCTCGCTATTGCTCAACAACTTCCAATTTATTATACTTACGATCTTAACACGATCGCGTGTATACGAAGTGCTTTTTCCGATCAGACAGGCTAGTGGCAGTCTCCTGCGATTACAGAGGTAATCTACCCAATCAGTGCTCAACTACAGTAATGGACACTGCCAAAATTCCTTAAGCAGATGTCGGACACATTCTGAAATGCGAAGAGCTTTGTGAAGAACGAGTTAAATGAATGAAGTTTAAGGATTCGCACAAGATTTGATGAGCGATCATGCAAAATAGAATACTTAAGAAATGATAAACTTTTTCCAAAGAACTGTTACTTATTTTTGTGTGGACGAAGATGAAGATTATGAAGGTGAAGAAAATATCCTAACACAAGGTTGTTAACAAAAGAGTAAATGTTTAAAAATAGATAGAGTCTTTTATAGTATCGCTGGTTTATTGTGGTCTTCATACTTTTATTCTTTATTCTGATTCCCGGAATTGTTATCGGACTAACTCTATTACCGGACTACGCCATCATTGCCTGTTTTACAGTCGTATTTATCTTTGTCATGCTGATCGCCATCACTACAGCTTTGCAGGTGATTCTAAATAGCAATTTTGTTATTTTTATGATATCATTATTGATTGTTAAGGAAATAGTACCTAATTCTTACTCATATTACGCACTTTGTTTATAAGTGATACAGTTTGCTGAGTCTCAAACGTTTTGTTCAAACAATGTTCAACGAAATATTAAGCTCCGTATTGTAATATTACTGTTTTGTCTTTATGAGACTCTTTTTCAGTCTGGGTTTTTCAAATAACTTAGGAAAAAACCTTGGGTGTTTTTTGTACAAAATCGCAAAAAGGGGCAATGATACGAACAGGTATAAGCAGAATGTTTTCTCGATAATCGGCAGGTTAATGTGAGCAAAACAAAATGTGTAACAAATCCCGTAGAGGATCAAGGCGAGCGTGTGAAAAGCCGAAGAAATGAACTGTTGCCTTAGACGACGAACATGTTGGCTAAAAAGGATGACCTAACAGTGGTTCTAAAGCTTACTAAAAACTACTTGTAAGTAGAGAGACGATTTAGGATCATTTCAACTAAATTTGGAGATAAAAAAGATCATTAGTGTTGCGCAAATCGAGTGAAATCAGTGAAAGCTTCGCTACGAAATTTTCTTTGCAAATGACTACACGAGAGTTATGATAGATGTGTTGGAGGAATATAACGCTCGAGAAGATAAATACTATATAAAAATTCTGATCAACGACTAACCTCATGTTGAGCTGGAAGCCAACATTTCAAAGATCCATGCTCTCTGTCATCGGGATTTCGTCAGCCTATCATTTTTTTAGTATCATGACAATTGCTTGTCTACTACAGTCCTCAATTAGGTCTTAAGGAGAGAAAAAAGGATTTTTGTAAGTAACGAACTAATAATACGCACTATCTCGTTATCCAACCTGCACATAGCGTAATGACTACAGGTGTGCCACAATACACACATAAACAGTATGCCTTCGTTCTCTTTACACCAAGTCATTGTATCGCCCAAAGATGCATTCAGTCATCTCTACAATATTTGATGAAATCAGATCTATGAGAGAGTCTCGAGGTCTCGACTAATCAGCTATAACCGCTTCATCCTTCATGCTTTATCTCTTTAGTGAGTTTATGTAAATTTCAAATAATTTAATCCTAAAACTACGAGCTCAGGCATTAAAATTGAAATTCAAAGATTAGAATACGGAACGGTATTCTGACATGATATACGGCGCAGCACGTGTTTTCCATTTGTTCGTCTCGTGAGTTGATCGCTTGCCAACTAAGTCTTCGCACTTTGCTGTGTCTTAATTTCTGAGTCATGCTTTCCCAAAACGCAAGTCTACATATTATTCTTATCTAGTAAATGTAAATGCGAGTGCAGCGGCCGAGGTTGTGATACTCCTTGCGGCGCGCCTGGAGTCAAGCTCCACCACCAACTCTCTTCGACAGTCAACAATAACGCTCCATGGAACATCATAGTCACGCTATTTGGCGATTGCAAGGAGGTTCGTTCAACCAGTGTTCTACGTTGTTCGAGAAGAAGACGCAGAAACGAATTGAATGCTCGAAGTACCGGGATCCGTACAGAAGAAAAACACTGTGAAGACGGATCAATATAGTCTGAAAAAGTAAATTTGAAAAAGAACTTTTGTCTAAGACTTAATAATCTAACTGGTGAACGTTCGAGAACTAGTGAGATGAATTCGCTGGCTATTTCTTTGTGTCGACGTGCTATCTCTGATCATTTCTTCTTTTTCTTATATGGTACGGAATGCCTTTAACATGATACTTCCGTATGCATTTAGTAAGGCCAACTAAATTTTCGTTTTGATTGCATAGCACCTAAAGATTCCAGGCATGGTCTGAGTGGTGTATTTTGAATTTGCTTCCCTTTCTTAAGCCTGTCTCGCGAGGCTATAAGTGCCAAAATTCATGACCTCAAAACTAGGTGATTTGTGCTATTAGTAATAGCGCTACATTGGCAAAGCAACAAGGTCACATGTGCATATGCGTATATGCAGTCGCACGACTACTAGACAGCTACATCTCAAGGTTGTGCATGCAGAACAACATATAGGCCACTACAGTAGCTTAACAATATTGTAATGGGTAAGAAGGGGCCTACATAGTGGAATAGATGAGAAGTAAGCAACAACGTGTAGCTCAATGAAATGATGCTACCTTCGCTTGGAGTGGATAAGAATGACGACGAGGTCATTGTTGCTTGTCATCTTGCATATCCATCAAGATATATGGTTAGAACTCTAGGTGAGGCCTTGTTACGGGCAATTATCATAAGTGGGACAAGCAAAAGGAGTGTCAAGAATGGGGAGTGATATAAGAATGTTGAAGCTATTCTTTGTGCGGATGGAGGAAGATTACTAAAGTCTAAAAGTAAGGCTCCAAGATGACTGTTGTTTTGTTTACTGGATCCACGACTTTTCTTTCTATCTCCACGACGTTTTGACTCGTATCTTCTTGGCTATTCTTGGAGCCAGAAATTCCCTGTTGTTGCTTCCAAGCCTCAATAAGCATATGTGTAGCTTTGGTAATGGTTTTGTTGAATGTGCGTGAGATATTAGGAATAAATATGTTTTCAGTAGAGCCTCTTTCTTTCATCTCACCAAAAAATGCTCTTTTCACATGTGCTATCGAAATCATAATGCATTTGCACTGTTCATGGTGTGGTGTTATAAGGAGAGGGGTTGTCATCAGCAAAGGTTGCTTACCTATGAACGATCGGCTTCAACTTTATTAACCCATTGCTTTTTTGTGATTACATGAAATGATTGTGTTGGGTCCACACTTTAGTTCAGACATGATGTCATAGTGTACTGAATAACGAAGTTTTGGGTGCAAAGTTGATCTATGGAACATGAAGATTTTCTGTGCACTGCTTTCACACTCTGGTTGTTTGAGATTTCTATAGTGTTTTTTAATCTAATAGAATCAAGGGTCTTATCTATATTGATAAGAGAGACACTACCTCATTATCGAAATATTTTTACGACAAAAATGGCTTTCCAAAGTTGTGATCATGATCTAATGTATTCAACTCTTTCGAAAACTATTGTTTCCCATATATTTCCATTTCCCTACTACTAATGTCCAAATTTTCTTTCTTGACGGCAAAATGGGTTAACAGTATGCAGGCAATGAGGATTAAGGTTTTAGTTTTGGATGATATGTAATTCCTTTTCGTATGTAGCCACGAAGTACCTATTTTTCATTTCATTGCTTGAATACCAAATTTTCCAAAAATACCGTTTGCTAAAGCTAGCCGGTGTATTTAGTGAGATAGATGAAGGTCGTTAAATGTTGACGTCTTATAGATGGGTGGTGCTTTGCAATTTTCTACCAATGATATCGTGTGTTCAGTTTTATATGTAAAAAAAAGTTGAGTGAATACTTATATCCTCCCGGTGATACGTTGCGAGATTTGTCTGCAGTCTACGAAGACGGAGGTCGAAGAGGTGCTTGTACGTCTGACAACCAAGATCCCAACGTTTTAATTAATGTAGTTTCAAGGGGGTATTACTATTGTCGACCATAACAACCTCACTTAGTTGTGCAGCTTTTCTTTCATGTAATCCTCTCGCATCTGTTTTTGCAGAGCTTTGTTAGTTAGTTACTGATTGCCTTCGTTGCTATGACTAAATATTAGTGTGTCAACAAATTGATAGGGAGGGTTTTGTTGGTCAGCGAATATAATAGAAGCAACAATGAAGCATATTTTATCTGGTAAAACAGTGAAATATGAATCTGTATGATGCCGTAATCGTTAAGAACTGTGCAGTAAGCGGCATAATGAAACATTTCCTCATGAAACTATCTACGGGAGAGTGATAATAAGAAATGGAAGACAAAGTACATAGTTCTCGGCGCTGGTTAATCTCTGGAGGAAGTTCTCGGCGTTTATTAATCCCTGAAGGATGTGCCTTGTAGTCGACTCTATCAAATACGTCAAGGGCGATTCAATGAGTATGTGGCTTGTACATTATTTGTGAAGGTCAATCAGTCTATCGCCTTAGTACTGTTATCCTCCCGACCGGTCTGGTACTAGTTTATCGACCCAATGGGACCTAAAGTCTGGTGAGCCATAGGCGCCGGATCAAACCCAAAACTAATTGCGTACTGCAGAACATTACTGCGCTTCACTTGTCTCGAAAGTTCAGTCTATATGAGGACAAATCTCACAGCTGATCTACTCAGATGTTACACTTGGGAAATGATGTAGCCAAGAGAATACATCTCATGTGAAATCTTTTCAAATCATTTTTTACACGATGAACGATTTCCCACTTCAGTCTTTGCGGTATTATTTGCACTGTTACTATTTTACTTAAATATTCACTTGAAACAAAACCATCAAAATTTTGGACAGTGATTGCTCTGCATAACGTGTTTTCTAGCAAAACAAAAACCAACGTTGTCGCTGGCGAACTTAAAACCATCTATTTGCTAACATTATAAAGTTAGTGGCATCACGAAATTGACTGTAACACCTTCAAAAAATAGCATACTATTTCCAGATTTGCAACAACAATATTTCATATCATCACAAGCGCAGTGAAGCATCTACAGAAATTTTGCATACTCGTTTTCTTCTATGAATGTGCATTTTAGAAATGTTATTCCGGAGCGCTTCCGCCTTTGCTTCGCACATGGAAATGGTTACCAGTACATCTTCGCTCTCTGAAGCCATATGACCAGCTAATGACCAATATATTCACTTCTATTCCACTTTTCGGTAATTTCTTCAGGAAGGGAAGTACAAACACCTCCGCAAACTCTACCGACTCTGTCAACATGATGATAAAACTGAGCGCACATAGCCGAGTTTAATCATGTTCATATATAGGAAGTTAATAATTTATGATTGAATATGATCCCGGTAATCAATCAGATGTGGTTAACGAGAAATATTACATATGACTGGTTATCTTTGTCATTTCATTGTAATTGTAGTACATATCCAACTTCAGGTTGTTTTCTTCATGTATGTGTTCATATACGAGTTTCTTACATCCATGAGTTAGAGATTGTTGCTATAAAAATCCACTTTCAAAGTTCAAACATGTGGTGGGCATTGATATGCATATTTATCAAGTCAGATCTGCACACATTCGATATTCGTTGCCTGGCATTATATTTCATTGCTTATTAAGGATAAGTTAAATATTCGCTATGATGTCGTCATATTCCTCATCAATGCGCGAAGAAATGCCTGGAAATTAGAAGACTAGAAAGAAAAATGAAAGTACGGATACTATGTATCAGCATGATTATAAACAAAGAAATAAATAAATAAATATATACACATAGCAAGAAAGATCAACGCTTTATCATCTCAAAGGCACGTGAACTCACATAACAAAACAGCCGAAAAACCAAAAAAGCAGGCACTAGTCACTGCCATGTAGAAAGACCATGATAAAATGCTCCTCTCATGACCCTGAAAATTTTCACAGTTTAAACAAGAATTTCTCCAGAATAAATACTTTATATGACTTTGCATTAATCTTCAGCACCTACAAATCGTTAGAACATGTTTTAAATAATTTCAGCAATAAAAACAATTCTTATCTGTTATCGCTCAATAGCGCATTTTCCTCTGAACATTTTGGTATACACCATGCCTATACTTGCTTCAAGATGGAGCTGTCGTGGATACGAATTCGTTTGCTACTTATAGAAGAATGGTGGGTAGAGGAAAATGCTAGTGAAGCGGCTCTCAAGAGTAATGGAGCTTTCTGTTAAAGGCCCAACGCGACTGACCCTACAGACTGTTCTCTCCAGCCTTAAACTTCGCAAACTACTTCCTGACCGCCCGTTTCTGCAGCCGTGTAATCGCTCCAAGCTCCTTTTAATCTTGCGCACCTTTTCATTAGCATTTTCCACTACGCGCCATTCGTGATTGAATAGCAAGCAAACTTGTTTCAACAACAGTTCCATCGTGAAGCAAACATAGGCAAGTCGCACATAAAATGTTCGCAAGAATATGCACAGTTGAATGATACTAAATTATGCAATTCTAATTACTTCTAGTTTATTGATTTTGGTGTTTATTGCTCTAGAGTCAAAACTTATGGAACGATTTAATATTAGAATTGTAGAACATAACACGATCTAAGCAATATGGTCAAAAGAATACTCAAAATAAGAGCAGTATACTGGGTAATGTTTGTATTGGAGCAAGACTGTTTCTTCCCTTCCACTAAGGTCATAAGTTAGTAAAAGCAGCAAACAGTTTGTATACAGAATATTGCCCATTAAAAACCCAATAACTGAATTTTAACTTTTAGCTGTGCACGAAATGCTTTTCATTAACATGGCGGTATTCGGCTCATTTTATATTTCTCTTTCGCTGTAGATGTTTCGTTTTATTACGTATTCATATGAAAAGTCATGCATTGGCACGTGTTGGAGGGTGAATGTCTGTCCTTCAAGATTCTGCTGCCAGTAGACAACGCAAGCCGTCGCAACACATACTCCTAAAACGTGTCGAACATCTAGTTGATAATAACACTTCATTGACTACTAGAAAACTGTTAACGAAACCCATCAGACTGCATAACATGGTAAAATACATATAACTAAAACTCGAATTCGAATTTTCTTGCAATTTTGCCTCCGAGACTTCCCGAAACAAGTCCGCATACCTATCAAAAGAACTATGAAAGTCGTTGGTATCCGATTTTTTCTGCAGCAGAATGGTCCGATCAAAACGATAGCGCACGACATCACTACTGAAGATCCGAGTAAGCTTGCTATCACTACTTCAAATGCTGAAAAACTTGTTATAAGTGTTCAAAAATGCCCGATAATATTGAGTGATATGCAAAACTTTGAATTCTAAGAGGGAGTCAAACCTGAATTTCGCTTCTTCCAAGACGCCTGCTAACCATTTGCACTACCAGGGCTGCTGTTCTGTTATCAGTCTTTCTATGATAACTTGCATAGATCTGTCAGCAACCAATTGTCAACGGTGCGGCCTGGTGAGCGCATTCAGTTGCGGAGCCTCGGTAGTGCAGTTACTTAGCACGCGCCCCTGGAAAGAGTGAAATGGATTCGAGTCCCTCCTGAGGTTCAAAGTGGCCAAAATGGCCCATAAAAGGATAGAGGATAAAGCTCTCGGCGTTGATCAATCCCTGAGAGATGCGCCATGCATTCGATTTCAATTTTTAACGTCGTTTGAGGTGATTGAATGCACATCTGGCCTTTACAGTGACTCGCGGTGGCCTCCCGCTGAACAGAGTCAGTGCTGCTTATCCTCCCAGACAAGTCTGAGACCTGTCTGGTACCAATTTACCGACCCCGGAGGGATGGGTGGCTTGGTGAGCCATAAGCGCGAGATCGAACCACTGACCTCGTGTGCGACGCAGGGCACCTCTAACCACTGCGCCACATGCGCTGCCAAGTGGCCTATATACCTCAATATAATCAAATTTATATTTCTAACATCATGCCAATCTTTACAGCAACTAAAAAAAAACCTCGTTGTTTAACAATATGATATTGAGATATGAAGCAAGTGGGATGCGATAAATTAAACTTGAAATGATGCTCAAACAATTTAGAGAAATTTTTGCCATGAAAGAGGAATAACATTTTATGTCACATATTAGTTGGTTTTCCTTGCATTTCAATTAATTTGTCAGCTAATATTATTTAAAAACTTCTTATTCAAGAGAAATTATGGATTAATGGGTTGAAATCATAATGCGCTCAGCACTGATCTCTCTTTTGGAAACATGACATGTATTCAAATTCGTTAAGACTTTTAAGTGTAAATTTGGCCTGTATAGCTACTTACGGACTGCTCTTGATGTATCAAGTCGATGTTTCTGCGCACGCAAACAAGTCGGCCATAAATAAGTGGACTCGGGAGAAATTGTGCTCGGTAAGTCTGGGTTATAGGATAGAACTAACAACTGGACCCTGTGACATTACTCGTAAGTTTTGATCACACGCTTCAGGCGTTTGTACACTAGGCCATGAACTAGGTGTCTGCAATAACTGAGCGAGGAATCACTGTCGTAATGAACAAATTTTTTGTTGATATAAAATATAAAAGACTGTAGAAATTGAATGGATCTATATCAGTTGAACTTGGGAGTTTGCAAAACTCTCATATGTTAGATTGATAGAGTATAGAACACATCGACAGCATTACGGAATCCGGCAATACGTGTGAAAGAGGGTACATGAAAAATGCTTCAATAGTGAATAAGGACTGAGAGAGATTTCTAAACTTACTTTGAGTGGGTAGATGCCGGTAAATAAGCATTCCAGTAGGATATAGATCATAATCCTCGAAAAACCACAGAAAACGATGTATCAGCGAAGAAAGACGCATAAAACAGTTACCGGATGTACGAGTAGTCACGCATTGCTTCAGGATACCGCGGTGCATTTGCAGTGAATCTATAACAAAATGTCCTAGAAAAAGCGACACGAGAAATCATTCTTGCGCTTGCACTCGTATTGTATCAATAAGAGGGTGTCTTTGAAAATAACGAATTGATTAATTATCATAGTGATTATGATTAAATTATCGAATGTGAACCACTCCTAAAAGATATCGTTGTGATTGTGAGAGATTACTCGTGTCGGTGTCATCTAACTGAAAACGGTAATCACTGTTTGAAAAAAAGAAAAAAAGAAAGTTTCTAAAAAATTTTTGAACAGGCGAATGGCATCAGAAGTAACTTGAAGTGATGGAAAAATTCAAAAAAAAAAGAATAGAATAAAATAAAGGATACAGATATTGGTGTTGATCAAACTCTGAGAGATGCGCCATGCATTCGCCTTCAATTTTTGACTTCCTTTGAGGTGATTGAATACATATCTGGAGCCTTTACAATGGCTTGCGGCGCCCTTCCACTTTGCCGACACAGTGCTGCTTATCCTTGCAGACAAGTCTGAGACCAGTCTGGGTCCAATTTACCGACCCCATACGGATGCATAGCCTAGTGAGCCATAAGCGCGAGATCGAGCCATTGACCTCGTGTGCGACGCAGAGCACCTCCAATCACTGCGCCACAGTGCTCTTGTGAATAGGATATGGAACGAAATATTGGAAATATGACAAATTCAAAAAATCTTTTAATGGGAACATTTTTTGAAAAGGAAAAGACATTACGTAATAAAACGCACCATACTGAGTGAAGCGTGTATGTGTGGACCAGAAATCGGACGTGAATGACGACACAAGAATACCAGTACCAAGAAGAAGTATTATCCATGCGAAGACTTGTTGCCCACTGAACTGCATTAGTATTCCTTCAAATCAAATTCAGTAAATCATGAACAATGCACACTTTCCCAAGCAGTTCGCCAAGTCCTACAAAGGACAAGAAAATCATAGTGAGGAAAGTATATTGTTAAAATCGAATGATCAGTATGGTCTACAAGAAACCATCAGGTAGAGATGGCATAAAATTAGATGGGTTCGCCAACTTTTCTTCAGACGAGCCAAGTTTTCTCTTTCTCCGAGTGGACAAAATTGCATCAGACTAGTGTAGGAAGTGTTTAACCGGTTGACAGATGCGGACTACCCTTTATGGCAGAGACTTAGAAACAATATAACATGGATATTTCAAGATTCTATGACAATCTACTTCACCAGAATTCAGCGATGTGTGGCACAGAAGGCTGAGTCCCTCTATGTAAATGAAAACCTTGATGTAGAGAAAAACATCATTAAGAATTTAGATTACTTTCATGGCAAAACCACTACTAGTAGAAAATTCGAACAACAACGAAAGTGGATAAATAGATAAATTACTTGAAAAAGTCAGAAAAAAGGAAAATCCGCACAATATCTAAAATAAAGACAGAGCAGATCCTCTGAGAGACACCTGTTAATAACAAAAAGGATTATTAAGGCTACAAATTTATACTTATTCATATATCGGAGACTATATATAAGCGATGAGCTTTAAAAAACACTGAAAAAGTTAAGCTCATGAGGATCGAGAATTTTTTCTCTTCTTTGACTTTTCGAACCGAATAGTTCAAGTATCATAACTGGTGGGGAAATTTAATGGGAACTCAGCAGAATGCAATAAAGGGATTTTGAATACGACCAAGGTACATGAGTGGCACACAAAAATTCGACCCCAGGCGAGAATTGAATCCGCATTTTCAGTCGTCTTGAGTCTATTTTTCAACATCATATCAATGCTAGGAAGCAGTAAAATCAAAGAGATTCAGGTTATACAACTATTAAACGTTGTCGTATATCATACGTAAAAAGAGCGAGATAAGAAGAAATAAAAAGCTTCACATTCATGAACACAAAAAATGGAGGTTTGTGCAGTATCTGGAAAACATTGGAATATATTATCGATAATTTAATCTACATTACGAGACACCCGTGACAATGATTATCGACCGTCGATAGCTAATAAATGAAAGAATACAAAGAAGTGGGGAGGGAGATGAGGACAAACGGCTAACAATAAAATGGTCGTAGCGTCGATTAGCATATTAGGTCGTAACTGAAACAAGAGACCCAGTTTGGAAGGTTCTAGTGGAAACAATAAACTGTAGTAATAACTCAAATATCCGAGCTATAAGAGAAGAGGAAGTTGAAGAAACGGCGAAAGAACGATAGAAAAGTCTCACAACTTTGAAAAAAAAAGTCTAGAAAAAAGGTAAACTTCTGTATGGTAATTATTGGCACGAATCCAGCTAAAATTTGATATAAAATAATCATTCATATATATTAAACTATATATTGGTGGGTACATTTTTTGCAACATCCCACTCTTTTGTATCTCATATACATAGTGGCAATGAAATAGAAGTGATCTTGATTTCAAGATAATTAAATTTATTCCTCTACGACTAGACGTGAAAACTCTGCAGCTATGATTCCTCTAGAAGCATTCTTAAAGAAAACCGGTTGTGAAAGAGTTTCCTAGTAAGTAGTTCTCAAGGGCTTAGAAAGTACGGGTCGGTAGGAGACAAGCTTGGCATTATACATGAGGAAACTTCGTATCTTAGGCCGTCTAGCTATTCCAGCTATTACAGCCCTCGATTGCGCGATGTGTTGTATTGCAGGAGGATTTGTCTCTTCATATTTGACACCTAACGCACCATCACATCACAGCGTCGCATTGTAATCAGTAACTCATTTAGTAATGTGTAAGCAGTAAGGACTCAGTGAACTCATTTCTCAAGATCGTCGTTCTGCAGCTTCAGAATGGGATAAGGCTCCAATGGTTCCAAAAGCTGGTTGCCAAATTTCAATCACAGACGCTCCACTTTTTGATTATTTCTTTATGACTTTTTTGCATTGCTGATCTATTGAGGCACACAAAGGCCGATTTTGAAGCATAAACAGCGACGCTTAGCGCTGTGAGTGTATCGAGATTAAGGCTTTTTTAACGCCTCGCAAATTCGAATTTGCATCGGAAGAATGTTGAAGCCATTTGATGTTTGCTGAACTATACTTGGATTGATCCACCTCAATTTTCTGAACCGAAGCAATCACACTGATCAAGCACTGTTTTGAATCTACGAAATTTTTAGAAAATTACTGATAATTTGTCCAAGATTTGTCAGCAAGAAGTCATCAGAACTTTTTACGTATCTCGTTGGCAAAGATCTTTGAATTCTTAAGCATCCCATTTTGATTAACACAGTTCGATCCCACATGTGCTATATTTTTTTGTATTTCGAATCCTTCGCTAAAAATCCCTTACAACTTCGTTTCAAGCCGATATAAAAGCAACAAGCCTTCTGAAGAATACTATTAATCTTCTTCCATGCTCCTTCTCGTTGCTAGGAAATGGTTTCCTATTGTCCATCCGGAATACATAACATAGCAGTCTCCTATCATCTGCTTGCGAAGATCGTCATCAGAATAGTTTCAAAACACCTCACACAAAAAACCTTATACACCTTTGCACCTCGAAAGAACCGAGATGTCACTGGCATCATCTCAGATTGATAAGAAGTCAACACAACTCCATTTGAAAGATTGCCACGATTGATAAGGCTTGTCTTTCTAGTTTGTGCGAGTTCATGCATATGTGCGTATTTATTGAGCTGATCACTATACAAAACACTGTCTACCATCCGCTAAGGAAACGTCAAAACTGATTACTTAAATCAATTGACTCATTGTTACTCTTAAATTACTTGTTAAGGTCATAATCACCAAAATGAAAGCTGGATTAGGGGGATAGAAAAGAGGAGCACAAAGTGAACAAATGTGAACAACTTTGTGTATGGAGCAGAAAAACATAAAGTGGAAACTGGAAAAAAGCAAGCTGAGATCAAAAATATCCCAATGGATCAAATTGATGTGATGGGCCTCTCACAAGTCTGACCTTACATTGACCTTACCAAGGCGAGTTTCCATGAACAGAGTTTATAGAAAGTGAATAGAGAACACAACTGCTTGCGATTAGTTGAAAATGACCAAAAGCAAACGAACGGCTATTAGCATCATATAGAAATATTTCTGTTACGCATTTTGAGGAATATGCGAATGTCATCAGCATTAAGGATTTTTTATTAATCTGCATTTCAAATGAGTGATAAATTCAATCAGAACTCCTCTATCAGCGGTGAAAAAACTCAATTAATACACATGCATTGCCAGTCGAAATAGAAGCCTCAGTCAAACGGAAGCATGTTACTGCTTCGCAACAAATCAGTAGGTGTCCATGGGGACCAATAGAAGCCCGCAAATTTCTAGACGGTGAGCGCTGCATCTCCCAATGGAATGTATAGCCAGAGACATATCCGCGAGTAGAGGACAAATCAATGCATGGAGCAAACGGCTCCCTTACTTCATTGCCAACTGCAAACTATAATGTTACGGGGACCACCATTCCACATGGGGTAGCGACCAACTCTTGAACAGTCCTCAATAGATGCGAACACTTGGATAAGTTTAGAGAGAAGTTAGTGATTGTACATTGACAAAAAAAATCAACTACTTCTCCATTTACTCGAACGTGAATTGAATTCTTTACTTTGAAAATTTCAGGTAATAGGACTTCTCAATCACAAATTCGTGAAGCACCGAGGTATAAGAACCAACAAATACATGAAAACAATTGCTGTCATCGTAATATCACATGCCGATAACAAAGACAACGTTAAAAATTCATGACTCTGCGTTGCTCTTTCTATTCCCACCAATGGTTAGATTTTTGAAAAACGCTTTCAAAGATGGTTTGGATGACGACATCTTCATAGAACTGGAACACCTGAAAAATTGTTTATAATAAAAAAAATACATCAAATCAAAATAAAGAGTAGCTGAGATAATAATCGCAAATATTTCTCAAAAAGAGAAATATAAATATTCCACATAAATCATAAGTACGAGTAAATTGGATCAGGCAACAGGAAAGCGTAAATTTCACTTCAATCACAATCATACGAAAAGCACCATGAATTTCATATCATGATTTTAGCTTTCATTTTTAGAGAACATACCACCGGGGTATCACATTCCACATTGAAGCTAGATATACCTATGAATTGACAGATGAACGATTCTCTAGTAAACGTGCTTAAGGTCGACTTCGGACCACCTTGTGTCTTTGAATCCATTGTATACAAACTTTTAGGAAGAGTTATAGAAGTGATGCAGTCGTTATCCACCTAAGCACAGAAACGTACAAACGCAAGAATATGTTTCAAATGTATTCAGAAAGTACAAATCAATTTGGAACGGCAGAACCAACATTGAATACGACTGCATTTCATGTCAAACACATTAGCCTTCATGATCGTGCTTGGAACACTTCCTTCTGATGAAGTTGGATAGTTAGAATAGTTGAAAACTTGAAAATCTAACAGACTTATAGACGAGACTACCGAGCTCTCCCATTGCAGACATGTAGCGATACCCTTCCAACGTGAAAATTTTTGAGGTATCTTATGCAGAGCGCAAAACTTATAAAGTTCGACTAGTATACGAGTTACACCGTCCCGAGTGTGCCAACAAAGTCAAACCCATCATTGGGGACGCATAGTGCATATAACCGGTACACGATTCCAAACATAAAAAGACCTATAGAACATTTATTTGAAAGTGAGAAGTTATCGTTGAGTGTATTCACATGAATTTGCCAATAAGTGGATGAAAAGTGGGAGGGAAGTGGCCAGATATCGCCTTCAAACACACCATGGCTACTTTTCGACGTACTATCAAAGCAGCAGTTCGCCAAACACTTGTCGGCTCTTTGGGAAAATGAAGGGTTTTGTGTAATCCTTAGCCGAGAATCACTCGCCGATCTCCAACAAGAATAGGGAGCTCTATAAAACTGTTCATGACCACGGCCGTTTTAAGTTGGCGTGTCTTTCGAACCATTGTCATTGAAGCCTAATTACAAGTTGTACAAAATAGTGTACATTCTCGAGATGGTACTAGGGAAAAAATAGCGGTGCATCAGTTTCCTGAGATGATCGTTGTATTACTTCATATACTTCATATTTCCCGTGTTCTTCCAACTTTTACGGTCCTTGAATGATCTCCTGCTCATGTCTTCATGGTCACACTTTACACACTCTAATCATCGTCTTCAAAGTTTTTTTTTTTCACTGTGCAGATCCCGGTGCTTTTCAATTCGCCTTCTTCTCTAACGTTGTAGAATACTGGCTGAATGAGTTTCCTTGCAATCTCGAGAATAGCCTGGCTGTGGCATTCCATAAGGAGTTGCTGTTGACCACCAGAGGGGATTGGGGGGAGGGCGGGTGGAGCTCGGCTCCACGGGCGCTGCGACAAACATGACAACCACTCGGCCACGGCGCCACCTGCATGTTCATAAACGATATCAATCTCTATCTAGTATATGGGAATAAAAACTTGTCCACAATGCAGTCATATGATGTCAGCGTTTGATGAAGTTGTTCACTATAAGAAGGAAAAATTACGATGTGTACCTTTCAGCTTTGATATGCTTTCTTTCTACACAACACTCAAAAGTTCCCATAATAACTGGAAATCTGAAACGAACAATCTAATTGCCAAAGTGATGTCAAATTTTTCGTGCGATGTCATGTCAAGAAGGCAGAGACAGTTCTGCACAGCTTTATTGACCACGCTCTCTAGGCTACATAATCTCCTCAAAAGCAGTAGTCTCTCCCCGCAAAATTACCTTCACTGGAAAAGCGCTGAGCTGCCTTTTTCGTGAACCAAATTCCTTTCTTAACACTTTAGGTACAAGAAACTTACGGCGCTAGCCCTGCCCCTCTGAGTGCGGCGATCAGCCCGTAGTAGCGCGTGTTCAGTGATACCGGCTATTGAGAAAAAAGTTGCTAGTTCGATCCTCCACCACGGTGCTTCAAACACGATTTTTAGTGTTATTTTTCGTTGACGCTTAGCATTCTATAATGCAACTTTTTATAGCAAAGAAAACGCTCATTCATCTAACATTCCACTACTTTTCGATACGAAACATAGATCCATGAGGTAGCAACGCATATCTGAGTTTTTCGCACTTCTTTCGACGATCTTTTGCAATTCGGATTTGAGAACATATTTCCTACAGTGCACGACTTTTCAAAATAACTCAAATAAAAGTAGATACAGTCAGTCGTTCTGCGGAAGTTGTTTGTTGGTTCTGTTGCTACCCCATGGATTTACGCATCGCATCGTAATGATTTGTGAGACAACTGAGCCTTTTTTTCTATAATCACGTCTGTAGAGGAACCTTCATTATTGGCATCAAGAAACTTCTTGTAAAGCATCGTGGAGGAAGATCGAACCAGCAACTTTCTTCTCGATCATCCATATCACTAACCACTCGGCACTACGAACAGCCTTCCACGGCGCGGCTGGGCTGCGTGCCCAAAGGTTTCACCTTTTTCGGACCCGCTTGCGATCTATAGATCAACTAGTAGTCAAGTTTAGTGGCTCTTTCGATGTACTCAAACTTTTACCATGTACTCGGTAGCTTAACCCTTGACAATTCCAATATTGTGTTGGATTTTTGAATTAGCCTTCTTAATGTGCTATAGTAGACAAAAGGAAAGTACGTCTCACATTCAATGCGAATTTTTTGCACGACTAGCACCTGTGAATGGCTTTTTATTTGACTACTGAAAACTATTCAATAGCACAGAGCTCAACAATTCTATGGCTGGGTCAAGCACTTGTAGAAGTCTTCAGTGAGCGCTGTAAGAGCAAAAAGAAGATTACGTTTTATACTTTGACTTTTCCTCACACTTCAAAGCCACTTATGTACGAAAAGCATACATCGCTGAGAGAAAATCATGGAGTATTGGAGCAACACAAAAAACCCAAGGTTTTTTTTTTTTTGAAAACGAGGAATAATCCATTTGAATGACGAAAATCGCGCGCCGCTCGCGAATCTCGGTGCGCTCAGCGATTTCAACGGTCGCTTGGTCAGAGAGCGATTTTCACAGCCTATTCAAAGGCTTCTTCTCTGTTCTAAGAAATGTCCAAGTTTCACAGACTAGAATCTTAGAAGAAATTCTGTTCTAAAGTTCTGTAGGTACTGTACTTTTACTTCCATTTGATATTGCCTGATGAACCTGCTTCAGAATTAAAGCAACCGGCGAACTACTACGAGTACAAAGGTAATCTTCGTTCTGCTCTTTCAACGCTTTTTGAAGACCTTTATGGAAACCAGACTTAGCCTCAGAGTCGTTGACCTCTATGCTATCGAACAAGTACCATAAGTTTAATGGTAGCCAAATACAGACGCCAGGCGAGCAAAAATTGCGCGCCGAGTTTGAAACGTAACTTTGTCCTAGCTAGTAAAGCGCACTAAGAAAGCGCTTTTGAAAAACCAAACACAACACTGAAATCACTGAGGGCCAGCTACTGAAAGAATAGTAAAAGTCTAAGGTAAAAAGGTCTGTGCACCAAAAAACCACTGAATTCCAGTGCAATTCATAGATCGTAAGTGGTCCCAAAGTGTTAATGTGTTCGACTAGTCATCGATTCATTAAGAAGTCTGGTGTGTCCGTTGAAAAAGGCCACAAAATATCGTCTGTTTACTTTTTTGGCAAAGTGCAGACAGTTATGTACAAAATAGTATACACACTGTCGTGAAAACAAAGAAGACGCTATAAACGCATCCGAGATTACCAACGAATTACTCACAATTAACCCGCACCTCGTTTTCTTGCACAAGAATAGCTATAAAATGACGTGCAAAATTATCTTCTCATTAATTCGAATTTGGTCGCCGGTTTGCCGCCTTATTCTGGCTGGAAGGTGTTGCTAGATATCCACTTACGGTATGCAACTTTAGTTTATACCGAATTGGTTATCCAATCACGAATGCTTCCACCATTTCCATGAACTTCATGTGACTATATTCTCATCTGAAAACGGTTGAAAAAAGACAAATGACATGGGTAGCCACATCAGATGAACGAGTAGACTTGACACAGAACTGGTACACATGGATATTCAACTATTGTCAAATTGTAAGACTCGATGATTAGCGAGTTCACAGCGAATATAATGGATATAGTCGTATTGGAGTAATCATTCAATAAGGAATATTTCTGAATCATTCAGTGAGCTGATACTTCCAAAACTCAGCCGGCCTGATCTACTGACTGGAGGAAAGTGATTTGAACCCTTTTGACACGAACCAAACACAGTATTGGTGGTCACCACTATGACAATGGTACAGATGTTTTTAGCAGTAACAACTTTTAGCAGGGTGAACTGATTTCTCAAGATTGGCAATCTACTCTACGGCTCAGGCAATGGGAAAACTGCCCAGAAGGCGCTTAAGGAGCTCCAAATAATTGCTTTTAAAGAGAGAATTCAAAGGACCGTGCATTTTCAAAAGAACACTTATCAACCCGAAAAGATTGAATGATGCAGGAAACAACGAAAATCTGCCATTATTTTCTGAAAAAGTGAAGTGAAGAAGTTTTTACATCGTAGCGCCAATTAGTCAAGAACACTTCGCATTGCTAACCTTCTCACCTAAAATCGCACCCTCCAGAACTTATAACATATTTTTGAAAAGACTACAACTCACTGAGCAATGACGGCAAAATCGTCTATCAACTCGTCATCGAACGCACTCACTGCTCCATAGTTACCCTGAACAGATTGCTTATGACCTCATGACATGACTAAAGCTCTTGCAAGAAGATAAGAGAAAAAAAAAAGACATACCATATGAGCACGTCCACCCGAACTTGATGCTTCCACGTCTTCAGATAACAGTTCAACCAAATGAACGAGATGAGACCTTGGTGCTTGCTGAATAGCCATACGAACAAAGTTGTGAAGCGAAATAACGAAGATTTCACGCCACTCGGTACTGTAGTACTTCCGGTAGGCTTGACATCCTTCCGGATTCGGATGATATGGAAACGCTGCAAGAAGCAAATAAAATTAAACACGATATCATCAGGTTTTCTTCTGAGTTCTAGAACTAGAGCAAACAACACCGAATTTACTAACCCGAAGTGATCAAATTTGCAGATTTTGATGTCGTCAATTGCGCATTTTTTAGCAAAAATTTTGGTGTACAACTTGCCCACACTTGCTTTGACATAGAGTTGTCCTGGGAACGAATTCGCTGCTACTCATGCACGAATGGCTCATAGGAGAACATGATACGAAGCGACGCACAAGAATAATGGAGTTTCCTGTCGACGACTCGAGTGAGAGTGAGCCTTTAGACTGCATTTTCGAGCTTTGAACTTCGCGAACACTTCGTAGCCGTCCGTTCTGCAACCGTACCATTGCCCCAAGCTCCATTGATCTTGCACAACCGCTTCATTAGCATTCTCCGCTACGCGCCATTCTCGCATGAGTAGCAAGCGAATTTATTCCCAAGACAGCTTCATCTTAAAGCACACAGGCAAAATGTGTGCTAGAATTTTTCGCAACAAAATTCGCAATCGAGCGATACCAAAATCTTGAAATTTTAATCGCTTCTGGTTAGTAAGAATGCCGTTTATTGTTCTAGCAAAAACTTATGGAGTGACCTAAAACGAATCAATTCTCCGACTAAACAATATAACTTCATCCAGATATAATAGTCCATTACCGAGCGAACTGAAGCAAACTAAAGGGGAATGCCTAACAATGAGAAAGAGAAGAAAATGTGAAAAAAAACTAAACCTACCAAACCATTCGGTCCACACTGGATTGGTTCTGAGTAATGGCTGCCACATTTGAGAAAGAACTGATTACATTTGTCTATGCGCTTATTCTCGACACATTTTACTAGATATAACCGATAGACATCAGTTTCGTATACAGTGGTTAAAACGAGCATTTTCCTGGAAATAATGAATTATGAAAGAAAGAAGAAACCCTATATCATCATTGTTCACAAAAGCAGAGTTCGAAAAAGCTGAAAATGAGGGTGCCTTTCTGTTATCGGTCAGGCACATTTGCAGAAATCTCTTTTGCTGAACAAAGAATTCATGTTAGACTATTAGTAAGCACTCGAAAGCTAAAATCTCGGACAATTCAAAAACGTACCGCTTTCAGAAAAAGGTCTCCTACAGCGCTGGGAGCACTTAAGAGAAGATTATGTTTCACACGTTGAGCATTGTCGCGTATATATTTCGCGGGTGAAAGCTTCCTTCCACAACTTCAGTTACTCAAAAGATAGCGTGGAATCTCATACACTTCGAAATTTCTTTGCTTTCTGAATATGTATTTCTATAGTGCTATGGCATGAAAAACAAGGACTGCGTTCCACACGCCTCGCGCGTTAACGCGCATTACCACAAATATCTTTCGCGGAGACAGAGCTTTTTCCTAGATTGTCAGTAATCGATCGATAGCGTTAATCTCAAAGAATTCAAAGATACACTTGGTTTCTAGAAAGACCTTTGTACAGTTTCTACAGGCGGCGCGTTAACGAGCGGGATGTTCGTTATTGATTTAAAGCTTTTTCCTCCACTTCGTCTGGTTTTCTAACGTTTTTGTATGCAAATGTAGACGACACTTTGTTCTGCCGTTCTGAGGCTTGGGCCTTTCATTTTCATTTCATATTGCTAAATAAACGTGCTATTAGACCCAAGCCTAAGCAGCTCAAGCCTAAGCGTAAAGAGTGTATTAACGTGTAGAGAACTCTTCAAGTACCAGAGTCATATTTCTTTTACCTTGATTTATAATCAAAGAGAAGAAAAACACTCAATTCAAGAACAAAAATAGCTCTTCACATGTGAATAGCGTCCTGCGCAAGCGAATACTTATCGATCTACAGATACACACACGAATACGTGACGTGTTTGAAGCTCAATAATAATTTTTCTGCTACCGTGCAAAATGGTCTTTCCACAAACCAAGCAAAGACTTGCTGAACCTTACGCTATCAAATGGTTACTAAGATTCTCGAGGAAGATATCTATCCTCGAGAAATACGCGTGTGTGTGAAACACAATACCACTCTAAGCGCTACAGCGTTCTTCGAAAAACCTATAAGAAACAAATGCAGTTCTGAAATCTGCGTGATTTACGCTAACGACTGGATACAGATAATCTAAATGAAAAGCTTGACTTGCGAGATATAAACGTGATAATGCGCCGACACATGTAAAACGTTCTGCAAGTTATGAGTCATACACCGCTATTAAACTAGCTACGGAGCAAACACATTTTTCAGTTCTTCCAGATCCGAGATTTCTAATGATTATTAAAAGTCCAATAGAAACTTTTTGCTCAGCGAAATATTTTCTCAAAAAATGTCCCTTCCAATAACAGAATAGTACCAATTAAGAACAAAACGTGAACCAGTTATAAAACCTTAACAGATTGATTGCAAATAGAAACCTAAGAAATCTTCTGCATACAATGGCCAGAGTTTCATGGTTGAGCTCTCACACTTTAGACACTTTACTGATCCATCTTCACTGCTTTTGTTAACTGAGCGGATCCCAGTACTTCTATCATTCACATCGCTTCCTTGCCCGCTTCTTGAACGTCGCAGAATATTGGCCGAGCGAGTCCCTTTAAAATCTCGAGGATAGCCTGGTTGTGGTGTTCCAGAGGGCGTTATTGTTGACTGTCACAGATAGTTAGGGGAAGGGTCTCAGCTCCACGAACTCCGCGATGAAAATCACAACCATTCGATCACGGTGCCTCTGGCTGAGTTTCTTTCTGGGTTTTCTAAGTTCCTTCTCTTCCCCAAATATTGCTAAAATACCCGGCTGACTAGGTTCACTGCTGACATAATCAAGATTTTATCAATAAAATGACTTTCTTTGGGGTCGATGTAGTGCAGTGATTAGTGATGCAGTGTACTGGGATAGATGCTCATAAGTAAGGCGCTAATCTCACTCCTTCCACTACAGTCTCTTGTACTCGAGCAATTGAACGTCTTAGTTCGGATAGCTAGAGATTAGAGGAAGAATCGCCTCGACCAGCATTCTTTGTCATACGCAAAGAAGACGAAATTCTCAATTAAAGCTACATGTGAAATCCTTGAACACCTCAATGAAGGATCCAGAAAGCGAGGAAAACGCATCGAATCGAAGAAGTGCCTAGAATCCGCCGTGCAACTGATGCCATATCGGGTCGTGTAGAACAGATAAAAATATAACAGAATGACTTTTGTAAAGCTGTAAACTCACACCTGACAATGCACTGAACACTTTCGACTTCCACAATTCCCACAGCGATTTCAATGTATCGATATCAAGATTGTCAATAGCAGATAACGTTTCAGATACAAATTTATCAACCTAAAACGTTTCAGATGAAACGGAGGAAACAATGAGGAGTAGCAAAAACCACCAAAAAACGCTAGCAATGGAACCGAAATCACTCTATTTTATGACCATCTGAAGACCTATCGTCGCTGACACGAACCTGAACCCCACCCCCCCCCCCCCTTCCCCCCGCCCTCCTTCCCTCCTTCCTCTTCCACTTCTTCCTCCGCTGCCCCCTCCCCATTATAGAAGAATATTTCGTTGTACATAAAAGCAATGATAGCGATACGTAACACTTCGAAACAGATAGACAGATGTAAATGTAAGTTGAAGCCTCACCACCAACCTGAAGTTTTAAATCTTTTCCACTCTTCAAATCTTGATCGAGCGATTTCAGAGCACCGTGTAGACCACGACATAGCAGGTGTTCCCTGACCAACGAATCAGAGATACTGGACGAGTTGATCATCGCCGTTCACCTACCATAATGAACTGACACTGCGAGAGGTCAAAGATCATCTGACTGGGAGAGAGATCACAAAGCGACAATCGGCAACAGTCACATGGATTTAACTAAGGCACTGACGAGAGAAAACGAATAGCTAAAAATGAACTTTTACAGCCACCTTTGGAAACGACGGAACATCCTCACAACATTATCGTAGACAAATGATCGTTGCGGGGACCCAATGTTGGTTTAGATACTCGGAATTTACCAAAGTTCACTGTCAATTACAGTCACGTTCGGGATGATGCTTTACGATTTGCACTTGCTAATACTTTTGTATAAAAATTGCTTTAAAATGGCTTTTTATCGAAATTCTCGAAACCTTTTGCAAAAGACACGATAATGTGCATAAAGAATGTTCATGTTCTGCAGCTTTTCCTTTTCGCCTGCGTTTTCAACTTCGTGCGATAGTCGTCAATTCATTCACTTTTGAATAGTGTTAGCAGTGAAGAATTTCTTTCTTATTTTATTTGACCCATTTCACAGTTTGTTCACTGTGGCAATCGCAGTACTTCAAGCATTCCACTTGTATTCCGCATGCTTCCTAAATGTCGTAGAATACTGGGTTGAGCGCGTCTCTTCGGGATCTCGAGTATATCCTAGTTGTGGCGTTCCACAGGACGTTCGTTCTTGACTGCCGAAGAGTGTTGGAAGTGGGGGGATCAGCTCAGCGGTGCACAACGACGAGCGTCACAAACCTCTCGGCCACGCCCTTGCCCTCCCGCGTCGAAAAACAAGTTGATTATTGTGCTCAAAAGGATAGATTATCCAGGTACCGTCTATGTGTTATACGGCTTCTATATTCTCTGTATACAGAAGTAGTCACGCCTGTAATCTTGCCTAATCAGGGGTTACAGAAGTGACAAAGGAGCAGACCATCTGTAGTATATCGTTCAAAAAAGATTGGCAAAGGGAACGATTGTTCAATAGTGTATATTGTTCTTTCTAGTACGTTCAACGTCGTGGCGACTCTCTGTTAGTGCCTAAGAGTTTTTTCCTCCTAAAATTGTCTGTTTTCGACGATTTCTTGAAAAAGCTGTGCTGTTTTATAGTTATAAAACTTGTAAATACATCCTGATAACGTATTGTAAGCCTTTCATGAAATCTGTCATGGGCACTTATACAATGAAATAGACGTGTTTCGATTGCAGCCTCGTCAATTGTACAGTGTCATTTGTCCAAGCCAATCCCTCTCGGTGGGAGAATCTCTTATATAGAGGAATCTCGAGGAACATGTTTTCACCCACGGATAAACAAATCACTGCATGTTCAATGACATGATCGCCGCACATTGCAGTAATTAACAGCCTATCACTCAAGGCCGGTTTTTTTTTTTTGATTATTAACACCTTTATATTTGACTGGCTTAAGGTGTCGAAATTTTGCTCACCACTCATTTCTCTTGGGTGTTCTTGAAATTCCATAACACTACAAAAAAGCAGCAAGTATGAGAATTCTTGAATTATAAGTGGTTAGATGTGATCGTTCACGGTAGGACGTCAAAGGATATTTCCGTAAGACTGCGGCATGTGCCTGAAATTACGCGAATTGTTCCTCACCATATTCTAAAAGACACATCTTTTAATTGTAAACATAACTGTTACAAATATTAACAATGATGGTTAGAAGTAGCGAATGTTACATGTGAACCTTACATGCAGCTTTGTGATACATAAAGGATAGGATAAAGCTCTCGGCGTTAATCTATCCCTGAGGGATGCGCCATGCATTCGACTTCAATTTTCAACTTCGTTTGAGGTGATTGAATGCACATCTGGCCTTTACAATGACTCGCGGTGGCCTCCCGCTGAACCGAGTCAGTGCTGCTTATCCTCCCAGACAAGTCTGAGACCTGTCTGGTACCAATTCACCTACCCCGGAGGGATGGATGGCCTGGTGAGCCATGAGCGCGAGATCGATTGTGATACATAGGTTTCAAAAAGTATTTTCTTTACCTCTCCAGTGGCTCACTACCTATCGTGGTCGATGTGGCGTTTCTGAATGTCCAATCACTACGCACGACGGTTGTTCATCGCACATTAGTATCCAGAGATAAGAACGAGTTCGATACAGCTGGGAGCAAACCTTTCCAAGAATGAAAAACCATGGGAATTTCGGCGAGGTTTTTATGCTTATTTTATAATCATAAGTAGTAAAAATAATTAAATATCGCATCAAGAATGATATGCAATTCTGGTCTTTTTTGAGTTTATCGTACCGCGCACCAAGTATAAATGCTTTATTGAGCTATTAAAGATAATACATGACTAATGGGAAGAGTAATACAGGGAGTGCAAGTTATTTTTCTATGAAGATGAACCGTACAGTCATGAAAGTATATGATTTTTATTATTATGCGAGTTTTCGACCATTTAGGAACAACGCGTCCTCTAATTAGATCTGGAATTTAGTAGTCATTCGATAGCGTAAAACCTGACAATTTGATAGTTACTTCTGAAAAGTGTGTTACAATGCGCTGTAGCAGTGAATATGAGACTGTGTTTTACGCCTAGCGCTTTTTCGTGGGGCAGCGTTTTTCTTAGACTTTTATTAATTATTAGATAACCTGAATCTCGAGAATTCTAGTGATATACTTGATCTTTGAATAGGATTTTCTAGTCCAATAATTGTCAAAGGAACATTAGGTTTCGCACTCGGCGCGCGTTTCTTGCCAGCCAGGGCGTGTGAGTGGCTGTGTATCGATCGCGCGATTGATTCATCGTGCAGCGGAATTCACATGCAGCGTGCGATTTTTGTTATTGAATTCACGGTTTTTTCTTTGCTTTAAAGGAACTCTAGCTAAAACATAAGACTCTGATGCTTCAAAATCTTCTTACACCTTCATATGCTTGTCTTGTATAGGCTTAGACTTAGTAGTGAGTTTACTCTTCACTATTGTGGATGGGTTTGCGATCATGTCAATACGGTTCAATCAAGCAATAAATGAGTGTCTTGACTATGCCTGTGCCTAATCGAAGCGTGAGGTCGCCTGCTTTGTACGCTTAAACACCTATCGATCACTCGGGAGCGCATCATATTGCTCAAGGTCAGGCGGCTGGAGATACCTCAAAAGCGGAGATCCGTGGTTATTACTGCTAAAGAACAGAAATAAAATGACAATTTTGACGAAGATCAAAACGATCTTGTTATGTCATTTTCGTAATAATCACTCAAACCTTGAATTACTGTTTATATGCCAATGTAAAAAGTTGTCGTTGTTATGTTGAATCGAAGGCGAACGTGTAAATCAGGAAAGCGCCTTATATTCGCCTGTTATCGTAAGGTCGCGTAAGACCCGAAGTTAATTCAGAACATTAACGTCTAGCTAACGCAAGGGAAATTACGGGTTTTTATTGAGAAAAATCTGGATCAAAGCGAGACAATTTTTTGAACAAAAACTGTGCGCTCAATAAAAGTAGATAACCTAGGGGAAAAACGTTGGCCATATTGTGAAAAACTCCACTTTTGCAGCAACCTCTTACGTTGATAGCGCAATCAAAACCAAATAACACCATTTTTCTAACTACTTCTAAACAGGATTTCACCATATCACGACAATTCAGGAAAATTATTCGATGGCGTACAGAACACACTCCATACTTTATGGTGCATCTACAATCAAAAATCCGCTCTGTAGCACAGCGAACTCACAAAACATCGTTCTAGTGAGATATTATAAGTGCATATTAAGAGGTGTTAGATCATTCCAAAATGGTGCATCACAATGCGCCTCTTTGAGAAGAAAAGTCATACATGATTCTTCTCTGGTAACTGAGAGGATCTACTTATTAGTGCTTCGATAGCTTTTTCTTGTGTTCTTTTTTTGATCAAAGTAGCTCATGCACTATGAGATTCTTGGCCTGATTGGTTCAAATGTCAGAATCAAGTTACTTTATCAAACTTGACCACTATTCGATTCTACGTCGAGATACGTTCGATTACTCACGCTGCATTCATTCATAATCATAAGGGGCATTGGACTGAAAACTCATGAGCAGCCACCTGCGGAAATGTCACCGTTGAAACTGGCACAGATTTCTTTCTGCGACAGTTGAGCACAAAAACCTCATTTGAACATCTCGTTCTCATACGAAATCATACTTAATTAGGGAGAACGCTTGTGCAGATGAACTTCTGGTGCAAGTACTTATCTGCAATTGCACAATGCGTCTTAAAAAAACAGTTATCAATTCATATTATCGTAGGCTTAAGTGGTCTTCTAGCGATGTGCTCAATGATGTTATTTACTAATCTAAATCTGTGACCTATAGAGAGTTTGAGCTTTGCTTGGTTACTTATGTACACTAATGAGTGGCCGATGCTAACATTAAACCGCTTGTGATTTGTTACGGGAGTTGTCCTGAGTGATCTAGCAGAATACTTGAAGAATATGATGTGATATTTCCAATTAACGTTTGAATGGCATTTCAAGAAGCCACACATACTCTTAGAGCGGTGAAGCTGTCATTTCCACAAGCCGGGCAGGTTCTCATGTCACAGGATTCTGTTTATATAGAAAAACCGCTATCTTCTGCTATTTGTTGAACATCCAAAAATCGAGCCTGAAAAGCATTTGTTTGTTAAAGCTTTACTTCTGATCATTTTGCTTAGTTGCGATTGTTTTGTATGACTGGCGGAAATGAGGAATGCCGGCTTATATTTTTTCACTTCTCTTGAACATAGGTTATGAATATTCTCTGGGAATGCAAGATTGTTCTGCAGCAAAAAGTGTGTTCACACGCCTTACCTTCACTTAATCTGAATGTAAGACCATAGATGCACTGTGAGAATACGCTACAGGAGAGCAACACACCGTTTTATTGTTTGTGAATTTTACTCGTCAATCCTTAAGCTGTTATACGAATGAAGAGAGAAACTGAAAGATTCAGAAGTTGATGATGCCGACTTTCTGTGGTAGCACTGACTAAATATCTGTGTTCATTTGAGATTGATAGATCAGCCAGTACGAACAAAAAAAGGCAGTACATCTTTTTCGCTTTAAATAAGGCCAATTTGAAGCATAGTTAGCAAAGCATCAGAGGAGAAGTGATTAATATTAGATCAGAGTGTAATCATGGTTGTAGGTTTTGAGAGACGGCCTGTTTTCATTTTTTTTGCCTTGTTTGAGGATAAGGTCCTCTAGAGATCCTTTAATTCAGTGAAGATTAACACTATTACTAGTCACCTATAATGCTAATGGAGCAATAATATTTCACAAATTCGTACGAATATTATTATTACTAGAAATGGAAAAAAAGTTTTGCTGAACTCTCTGCTGTTTATTAATATGGAAGCACGTTCAGTTCAAGAAACTAGCTCGTTGTAGTGGAACTGAACGGCAAGTGCATTCGCCAGAAGTTAATGTAATGTCGTAGGATTTATGAACATAGCCCAACTATTGCTCCAAGTCACTAGGTTTCCATCACAGAAACTTCGGAACTCTGTTCACTGTTAAGCAACAAGGTGTGATCAAAGGATAAAGAAGACAGCTTTCAGCGTTGATCAATCACTAAGGGATGCGGCATGCATCCGTCTTCAATTTTTAACTTCGTTTGAGGTGACGTAATGCATATCTGGGGCCTTTACAGTGACTTGCGGTGGTCTTCCACTTTAACGACGCAGTGCTGCTTATCCTCGTAGACAAGTCTGAGTACCAATCTACCAACCCCATACGGATGGATAGCTTAGTGAGCCATGAGCGCGAGATCGAACCAGTGACTTCATGTGCGACGCATAGCACCTCTAACCACTGCGTCACATTCGCTCACAAGGAGTGTTTGCCTCAGCAGATATTCAGATAGGACTCGAGGGTGATAACAAGTCGTCTGATTTTGACTTATTACATGACTCTCTATCGAGCAATGTAAACATCTAGCAGAGATACTGTAGTGAAGAAACTTTATTGAACGGTTTCCTAGCTTTACAAGCCTAGTAGACAGCGCATGCAGTGGGTACTTGAATGTTCTCAACAAACGAGACTGGGTAGTCACTTAGGTCAAGAACACTGGTGCGAGCTTTGTGAAGGAATTGTCTTGTCTCGTATGACGAGCGAGGAAGGCAAGTGAAGCGAACTTTCTTTTCGACCACATCCTCCTTCTTCTCGTTCTTCCTGCACTTACGGACCGGTTCGAGTGAGAAGCAAACGCGGTGTGGGAACTCCATTATATGGGTAGTCTTCAGCACATCTGTAAGAATTCCATGTAAGCCTTATTGGCGACATTGTAGTCTGCCTTGTCTTTGTTTTTAAACTAACCTTCTTTGGAATCCTTCCAATCATCGCTGGTGTTTTCGTCGTCATAAGCGTTCGTCCAGTCGTCTCTGCGTTCTTCATCCATTTCAACTGCGTAGTCTTTCTTATCAAAAGAGAATTCCTTCTCAACTTCACACTAAAACAGTCAGGTATGTTAGTTCAAATGAGTACCACATGAGCATATCTGATTTTTCTCAACACACCTCATCGGTCAGAAGGTATGACTTATGGAACTCCTCAACGTCGTCGGTGTACTCGTTCTTCGAGGTGTGGAATTCGTTATCCTTCTGAAAACAATAGTTCGTGTGCTTTTCTCGGAACTTCTCATAATTAATCAACCCACATCTTCGTCGAAGTGTCCACAAAGTCCGCACTGTCTTTGACTCATATGCTTGCCCATGTAGACCTTAGTGTCATATCCATCGAAGCGAACTTCCAAATCTTCGAGTTTCACGCGAACCATGTTGTCTTCAATCTTTTCGATGCTGAAAAACGCAATAGCGAAGTAGTTCTTTGATTCTGAATACAATTACTGTTTTATATTTGAACAGTTTTTGCTTACTCGTAGTCTTGCACGCGATCTCTTCCGATCTCTTGATCGTCAACGAAGATTCTGAGTCTGTTATCATCCATTCTAACTTTGATGACTTCTTGGCGTTCATTGATAATTTTTAGCTCCTATATTTGAGCATATTAGATAAGTTCATCCAAATAGATGGATCTTTGTCTCACCTTCTCTTCAGCGTTTTTCTCAATCTTCTTCAGAAGAACGGCGAAGCGTGGCTCTTCCGAACAGTCCTTAGCGATCACGGAGTAGCAGTTAGTTATTGGAGCTCGGAAAACGAGGTCATCGAAAGTTCGGACTTTGGTGCTTCTAACTTCGCAAACTTGTTCCTTCACTAACTCGTCGCGGATTTCGCGGAGCGATCTTCTGGCGATTGATGGCAGATAGAGTTGAGGAATAACGAAGTTTTTCACTTCTACGCGCTCTTGTGGTGTTTCCAAATGAACATTGAGCAGGCTACGGCTGATTGGATCAACACTCATCTTTAGGAAGAGTTTTCCTTGCTCGCCATTATTTGGGGTAAATTTGCTTTGCCAGAAAAGTGTATAATTTGATGTAGTCGTAGACGCGGTGGACGAGATTCTTGGTGAAGGGAGTAAGATCGTAGTCTGCGACAATCTTAATCTGGTTGAGAAGCGAGGATTGGCGGAGGAGATCGTACGAAGCTAAACCTTTGTATTCCTTGTCAGCCAGTCTTGTCCATTCTTTTTGCTCTTTACTTTGCTCAATTTGGAACTTCACATTCAACTCGTTGACTTCATCGGCTCCCCACTTCGAGTGTACGGATCCTTGAATTTCGCGGTGTGCTTGATTTTTGAGCTCCATCAACGATTTGGCCATTTTTGGGAGAAGTAGTTGCATAGTGGTGAAGATTTTCCAGTCACGACGTTGCCCTTCAGAAGGAGAGAAGCTTCCTTCGACAGTCATCTTGCAAAAGCGGAGACCTTTCTCACAAACAGTGACGACTTTGGCATTTCCGTAGCGCTCAACATTCGATTCCACTGCTTCAACTCTTAGGTTCAAGTGGTGTTTGTATCCTTCAGATCGTTCGATGTCGCGAGTGAATTTATTAAGGTGATCACGGCGTTTTCTCTCCTCGAACTTCTCGTATTTAGTGGGTTCAATGTCAAACTTTTGGTCAAGGAGGTGGGTGGAATCAATGCTGTCAAGTCGTACCTTCTCACATCTGTCGGTGGTAAGATGGAAGCGTAGCTTTCTAGGGATGTCTTGCGATGGTCTCATAACAATTTCCCAGTCGTAATATCCAACAGGGATGTCACGTCTATCCCAGTTACTGACCATGTTTCCACGTAGAACGGCCTTGATTCCCCAAATATTGATTGTCTTCTCGTATTCTTTGGCAGCGCTTCTCCACTTAGGAATAACAACGGACTTTTGTTCAAGTCCGGAGAAGTATTTTGGTCCGCACATCATACGGAAGAATGTTACCGGGTGCGACCAAACACGTAATAATGTCTTCTCTTCGCTGGGGACATTAATGGTGTACTTGAGTTCGATTTGGTTTTTGTAGAGCACTTCTGCGTCGAAGTTGATTGGAAGACGAGCTTCAACGAAGCGCTCAGTCTTTACACCGTGTTCGAATAGAGGGTTCCATAGTCTCATCTGCGATAGTTGTGTGGAAGCAAGAGTGGGCGAAGTGTTCAGGCGGATACGAAGTCCTGAAGAAATCGTTTCGATTGTGAATTCTCCTTCGGCGTGGGCAATGAAGGGTTGTACGTCTTTCAATGTGAGACAAAGACCAAGGGTGCTGGGTACGTGTCTTATGGTCTCATGGAGGAATGTCATGCTATGAAGTTGGAATTCAGGGTCACGGTTAAAGAGGCGGTCCAATTCTCTTCTCTCAATTCTTCCGTTGTCAATGTATTTTTCTAGCAGATCATCAATAATCTTTTCGTCAATTGGCAAAACGGCGTAGTCCATCTCTTTGTATCGGAGGTAGAGCATTGCATAAGGAGTCTTGTCGTCATTGATACGTGGACGAATGTCTAGCTTCTTAGCTATGTCCTTAAGCAGCGTCAGCGACTCCTTGATGCGGCGTCCACGGACCACAGATTGCGAGTTTTGCTCCAACTTCATTAGCTTGTTGATCAGCTTTTCTATAATCTTTTCGATGTTTTGCTGAGAAAGTCCAAGCTGGAAGAGGTTTTTGTTCCACATTCCAGAGAAGACGCTGTCGAGGGACATCATTATTTCCTTGGGCCAGACAGAGCTCTTTCCAAACATTGTGCCCAACTCGAAGTTAACACCGCTCAGTAGATTTTCACGGAATAGCGGCATGAATTTGTAAGTACTAGTGAGAGTGCGAGTATTGCGTTGATAGCGGGTTATTGAGAGTAGCGGTCGGATATCGTTTGCAAGTTTCTTGTAGCAGGTATGGGTGGATCCTACAAACGACTTCAGCAAGTCATAGGTAAAGGCAGCTACCTGCTGGTTAGAATCACGTTCCATGGTGGAGATTATCTGAGCGACGACAGATTGTTGTGGTAAGGTGTGCATGATGCGAACAAGAGCAGCCATTCTAAGCTCGGGATGATGGAGACGATTCTTGTAAACAGGCATAAGGATTGATCTTACCTTTCTAGGCATTGAATCTTTAAGCAAGCGGAGAGCGTCGATTGCTTCCATACGAATAGGCAACTCTTCATGCTTGTTAAGGATAATCTTTTCCAACTCATAGACAGATAGATCAATTCCAGCGTTTGCGAGAGACTTGAGAGCTAGCACTTTTTCGTAGATTTTGTCGGCCTTTTCAAACTGCTTCAGCAGCACGTTGAGGTATTTTTGTTTCAAACCGCGGTGATTTTCCTTGATTAGTCTCTCGTCCATGGTCTCTCCAACTACTCCATGCATGACGGATCCAATTGCGAGCCAAGTGGTTTGATGAACAACTGGTGAGCGTTTTACAATTTCGGTGTCAGAGAAGCGAAGTAGTTCTTCAACGATTTTTGAAGAAGGATATGGCATCTCTTGGATGGACTTGAGAAGGCTTACAATTCTGTGGGTCTTGACATTTTCTTTCTCCACGTGGCGAAGTAAGTGAGTGATAGTGTTCTTGGTACCAGCGATAGCCAATGCATGTTCCATTATGGCCATTAGGCGTTCATCACCCTTCGTATAAACTTCAGAGTGGACAACACCGAGCTCATGGAGGGAGCACATGCGAAGTATAGAAACGAGACGGTGCATTAGTAGAGTGTTTTCATAGTTGTTCTCCTTTTGTTCTCTGATCTCCTCGATGTTTCTATGAGCAGCATTAATTTTTTCCTTAATATGCTCAAATGGAAGAACTTCAGTATCGTCTCCATGCATGTAGAAGCGCTCAATGTCTTTCTCCATTTCGTTTGAATAGATCAGGCTCTCAATCTTTCCTTTGACTGACTCGAACTTCTCCTTGATTTTTCTGACGTCTTCGAAGACGAGCGTGGCGCGGACTTCGGACTTCATTTTAGGTTGCCTCTCGAAGGTAACGGTGTAGAAACTTACGACCTCAACTTTCTTCAGGCCGTCTTTTTCGATTACATAGTTGTAGACAGTACTGGGCTCAAAGTTATCGGCCATTTTGCAGTCGCGGCACTCAGACCGATGGCGGAAATTGTACTTGGCCTCTGGGCGGCGAGAGCATTTCTCGAAGTCCACAGACTTAGTGATCTCAGTGGTGTCATCTTTCCTCTTGAGAATCATGTAGGCGACCTCGCAGTCTCCTTCGATAGTTCTCTCGTTAACAGTGAAAAAGTCGTTTTCGCGAGAGACGAGTGCTCCATCCATGCTAGTCTTATCGATTCTTCCTACTTTTTGTAGATTGATGTGGAGCATGTTGAGAACGGAGCGCTTAATATTTGCCGACCAGGCCTGTTCTTTTTCGGCGAAGTGAAGATCATCGACCATTCCGTTCTTGTAAACGAATTCAACTGGCATCTCCAAAATTTCCAAGTGTTTACTGGATATGGTGCGCGCTTTCAAGTCATCAATAGATTTCTTGTTATCACTGCGTTCATTTTCATCAGTGGCAATGCGAACGTCCTTCAGTTTCAGTATGGTGGTACGATCATCGAGGGTCTGTACGTGGGCCATAGCTCGAATGCGAGTGACGGAATTCTCGCTAGAAACGGGGATTCCAAAGTGGACATTTCCTTCGAAGCGGAAGACGTGTTCATTGTGAGGTTTTAGAGGAAGCAAGTCCACTGATTGGTGGACAGCAAAGCACACACCAACGAGGATGAGGAGAAACCTCATGATTGAGTGAAGAACATACAAAGCGGCTTCTTTTAT
>JAHQIW010004877.1:0-55842 GCA_019055375.1 Parelaphostrongylus tenuis | reverse complement strand
TTCGATTGTTTTGCGGGCAAGTATGAATGAAATATCAAGACAATGTTCCATAAATTTTTTAAATTCAGCCTTTTCATAGTTGCTTCGTTTTCCCATCTGAAAGCCTGCATTATCGCTCGCTGTTTTTGAAAATGCTTTGTTTACCTCATTGCATCAACTACTTATGTCGACTCCAAAAGTGGATCTCTCATTTCGTTAAGCTTCTCCATTAGCTTCCTTTTCGACGTCCAAGATCAAAGCGAATCTCATGTAGTTACAATAAATACCACTAACTTTCTAAGGACCATATGGAACGTTTCGCACCAAGCCACGCGAAGTCAAATCTAACTCAACTTTGCTGCGCGTTAGTGCAATTTGAGAGACAAGACATGCGCGCCGAGTGTGAAGCTCAATGTCATTTTAGTTGCTATGACGTGCTAAAGAAACCTTTTTGAAAACCAGGCATAGTATTGAAATCATCAAGATGTAAGCCACCGAATAACTGTTGAATATCCAAAAAAGGGAAAAATACCCTGTCTCCGAAGGTTTGAAAGACTTATTGAGATAACGAAGAAATAGCATCGCAATCATGAAAAAAAAACTTTGAAAATCAAATAGCAGCTTTATAGAACCATATATGCTCTTAAATGAATGGAGCATAGGTCCTTTTATCTAATACGACGATGTTTTGAGCTCAATCATTGTCATCGCACAGTTGCAGAAGTTTTTTTTTCTAATGGGTTATCGCCTCATCGTAGCTTAAAAGTATATTAGGTGCCGGACTGTGAAGCATAGCGGGAGATTCAACCGCACAGCAGGGCCCAAGCTGAGAAATAGTTCGCTGTTTTCACTCGGAAAACCCAGCTCAGAGTAAATCGCACCAGGATTTACCGCCGTCTCGGTAGCTACTGGAGACGGTAGTCTCCTTCCAAAGTTCAAAGGCCGAGGAGTACTCTAATGTGGGTGATGACTTGAGGAAGCCCTGGCAAGGCTTACTTTGGGACTGCAGAGAAAACTAGCACAGTTTTCATAGTGGAGCTCGCACTATCAATGACGACTGGCCGTCCAAGTAAGTACTAGCAATTTACAAAAAAAAAATCGCTCTAGGCGTAAAGCATTAACGATAGGCATTTTTGCGTTCGCGCCTTGAAGAAGAGCACCAGATGCGATATTTAATGTTTCAAAACGAGTGAGTTGGAGGAAGGTAACTAGAGGTGGCCCTGCACCAGACACAAGCCTCATCCGGGGCACATCAAGCCTTTAGTCCCTGCAAGGTGGGCAGGCTGCTACCTGGTTCGGATGTAAGAATGGCAGCAGTGACTTTTCACATCATTACGCCACCGGAAGTCATTTTGTAGGTTAGATACGCGGTACGATCACCTTTACGGCTATAGATGGAGTCGAATTCACCGCGATTCCCTTACGCGTTTACTAACGCAGAATCTTCGCATTTAATAATATGTGTTCAGGAGTGCATGTGGCGCAATGGTTAGAGGAGCTCTGCATCGCACGCAAGGCCGATGGTTCGATCTCGCGCTCATGGCTCACCAAACCGTCCATTCCTCTGGGATCGGTAAATTGGTACGTTTCTGGGAGGATAAGCAGCACTGACTCGACACAGCGGTAAGTCACCGCGACTCATTATAAAAGCCAGACATGCATCCAATCACCTCAAACGAAGTTGAAAATTCAAGACGAATGCATGACGCATCCCTCAGGGATTGATTAATCCCAGGAGCTCTATCTTTATCCTTCAATATGTGCTCAACATCGTCTGGGAGCCTTGTGTACATCATTCTTTCTGGTACATCTATGAACAACGTCAAATACCTTGGATTTTTTAATGAACATTGATCATAACACAACAAAATGTTCTTGGAACACGTTGAATAAAAGTAATGTGAATATTCAAGATCGCATTATGTAAATGTCAATTGCAAAGAAAGATTTGTAAGTGAGGTGATACTCGAGATGTTCCCCACATTAGCATGATCCTTAATTATTTAATCATGATTCTCTACAAACAGCAAACAGTACCTGGATTAAAAAACTACATACGTAATGCATGAAGGCAGAGGTTGATTGCATTATTGCTATTTGCTTTCGATTACAGACTACATAGGTTCAATGAAAAATCTCTCATGGACTAAAGTGGAATGTTGTGAAAACTTTTAGTGTTGTTAGAGAAACTGGAAAAAAAGTCATGGATATTATATTTTGTAGATAAGAAGAATTAAAGGAGAAGTAGACTCAGTGGGAAAAATCAAAATATCTGGCTGAGAAAAGAAAATCTGTAAGATGAAGAAACTGTACGGAATTAATCATTCAAAGTTTTAAGCTCTAATAAATTTTCAAAACCAATCACTGATGACAGCAACAAACCCCTTTAGACTGAATCACTTCAAGAGGATTCAATTCACAAACTATCACAACAATAAGTCCATTCCTCACTTAGGTATTTTTTTCAGGTACTACTATCCTACCGAGATGGGATAAGCTGAGTTTAATAAAAACTTTCCCTTGTATGCCACAAATTTGTATCAATGAGATGAATTATTTTAGGCACAGGATCAACTCTGAATAGTATCAAGAGAAAGTTATGGTTGAAAATCAGGTGAAAACAGTTACTGATGACAGAATATACATTAAGAGTAAGCAGAGATTATTTATTGGTGATTCTAACTAGTTGGTCCAAATCTGCGAGATTTTTGCTGAAAAAAATTTGGTTCACAATTGAACTTCGTAATTGATTGTCAGCAAAAAGCGAAGAAAATAAAGCATAAGTACATTAACAGTTTTTCCTATATACTACTAAGTAGAAATGCAGTTAAAAAATGACAATGATCTGCATCATCAGATAATTTGCGTCATTAATCTTATACAAACTACATTCTATCTTCCCTTTATAACCACAGGCACATGAGCAAAATCATGTCGAAAGAGAAAACAAAGGAACAAACTTCAATTTTTCGGATAACTCTTCACGCGCAGCCGTGATGATATGTGAGTTGTTGTGTAAGAAGCGTCGACAGTCAGAGCAAATCGAAGCTGAGTGAGGTGATGTTGTTCTTGAGCATGACATCTGCTCAGTCTATGAGCATGAACTAGACCGCATACGAATATTACTGTTTGGACGACTAATCACTGCACTTGTTTCCATAGACATCTGAAATTGCATTATTCATAGACATCTGAAATTGTATCAACTAACAGTAGAACTAAAGCTCAAAAAATAGAACTCTCGGCTTTGATTAACTCTTGAGGGATGCGTCATGCTCTCAACTTTGTTAACTATTGTTAGAAATGATTGAAGGTATATTTGGGCTTTGCAATGACTCGCGATGGCCTACCAACATATCAGGTCTCTTTCGCTATTTTCCTAAACAAGTCTTTCTCCAGTTGCGACCTTGAAGGATGGAAGGCTTGGTAAGCACCAAGTGTGAGATCAAAGCGCGAACATCGATTGATCAACTACGTGTATATTGCAAGGTACCTCCAGCCACTGCGCCACACGTGCTCTTAGTTGAACATTATATTCGGAAAGACTATTCTGCGCCTTTTTCGAGTTTTGGTATTTCAGTGATTTGCGTACGTTTCGGCAGTCTCAACCGCCTCATTCAAGCCACACGCCCCCACCAGCCGCCCTAATAACAGTAGGAACAAGGTACACACAATGTCAAGACCAGACAACGTAAAATTTTGTCTGAGGAGTTTCACAGTCAATGGCTATCGGCTGTAATTAATTATACAGACATCTTAAGTCGACTCTTTCTAGAAAAAAAGTCCTTCTAAATATATCGAAGTTCTACAGCGATATTGTAGAAAAAAAAAAACAATTGACTGAAGATGTCTATAATAATATGACAACAGTGATCCATCGACTGTGAAAAGACACAGACGAAGTTTCACGTTGTTTGGTCTCAACCTTATGTATCTCCCAGTTCCTCCTATTAGTAGGATGACATATGGGAATGTGGCTCTGATGAGGCGGGCCAGACCGCCGCAACGTTCGTAAATCACTAACACATCAAGTCTCGAAAGAAGCTCAAAACAGCATTTCTGAAAATGTCGATGTTTTATAACGAGATTGAAAACGGAAAACAGTCGATGGAAGATGAGCATTGAATTACATTTTCGAATACAATATGACTACATGGTGTTTGAAGGAATACTTGTTCATAGTTTCTACAAAAAAAGCGTACAAAGAGTTTCAACTGTTGCAATCCCCAAAAATTCCAATCTAAATCATCGCAACTTCATGACTTGAGATGTTGTGTTACTCACTGCAGCTGACACTACAAATGCCAGAAAACAAATAAACTTGCAGTAATAATTGACACTTCTCCATTTATGTTACCTGTCCCAGTAAGATCCACCATCTCATAAACAACGCGATGGGCCTCTTTAATAGAAGCGGTATCGACACGAATCCAAGGGTCTTGAAAGAGAATCTAATGAACAATGGAGAAGTTGTAGTAAGTCCTTCACCAAAAGCATCAAGCCATCAAATGTCCAAACACCAAAAAAAAACAGATTGCCATAGAAAGCGTAAATTGATGCCCTCCCCCCCCCCCCCAATGTACGTCAAGTACCAAACAAATCTCATGAGTGGTAAGTGAAATCAATACTATTGAGGAAAATAGAGAAAACTAATCATACATGACAAATTGAACCTTCGAAATATCATATTTCAAAACAAATAATGGATTAATGAGGAAATTTCTTTCTGGAATTTTCGAAGAAAATTTCCGGAATTTTCGAACGTTGAAAAAAGAGCATTGAGGAAACTCAAATCAAAAATGAATTATATGAATTGCCAATCACGAACTACTCAGCATTTTTTGGTTGTTCCCAGGTCCTGATGTGCTCCGATTTAACGATTTGCCGCCCTATTACCGCTGGGAGGTTCTTGAATGCCGAACTAAGGACGTGGGTGGAAAGGGTCATTTCTAATAGCAGGCTTATGCAAGCTGAGAAATAACTTCGGCATTCCTATCCAGTAGCCTAGCTAGCAGCAATCAGTGTTCGAAATCTTTACTGTTTTCACAAAAATTTGTCTCAGGGTTACAACATCGCTTTCTTCGATTACAGCGGTAAGGAAGAACTTGTAGACTTGAGAATGCCCTACAACGGCTATTAAGAGGTTGCAGAACAAGAGAGATCGTGCTCCTCAACAATTCTCTATTGCGACAAAAATAAAAAAGTTTTGGAATCTATATGGTTCATATGGAATGCGAGTCATACAAGTCAGAAGTGCTGAACATGACATTGAGATATAAGTAACAAAGCTCAAACTACTTGAAGCGTACAGAACGAAACTAAAGGTTTAATGATGCAGAGCGATCTCGCGCTGCCACGGAAAGCTACAGACGTGGATCGAACCCATCACTCATCTATCAGGTTCTAAGTTTTTTCGTATCTCAGCATTCTTAAAGTAAACCTTTGAAGCCTAGAGAATAGGTCTTTACAAAATCAAGCATGAAACAATATCTGGTTTGAATAAGCTACGTATCATTACGTGAAGTTTCACAGTTAAACCTTTTACGACATAACAGGGTCGGAAAATGCATGTATTGGAGTCAGTGCACATCACCTCTTGAGCACTAATACTTAACATGGTTGTTGCCTTTTCCATTCAGTCAGTCGCTCTAAACAATTGCACTAAAAGTTTGATTTCACTACCCTGATGGCTTGAGAGCGTTTCCAAAAATGAATGAAGTTTCCGAGTTCAAGTTCGACAGCTTATTCTACGAAGCTGTAGTTGGCGTGATGGATACTCCAATAATCCATCTCTTACAAAAGCTTTCATCTGTTTTTTAATTAATTCGCATGAATCGTTAATGTGCTAGAATAATCCTATCCGCAAGGATATTAGCTTTCTGTTCTATTATATGACGATCGTACCCCGTTATGTGAGCTTAACAATTAAGAAAGCTCTAATATTCAACAAATTTAAGACAAGTCTCGCTCAGCCAATAATCATCATGTAAATGAGGAAAGTGGACGAAACTGTCGCAGGAGTCTCAGACGAACTCACACAACTGTTTTGGTTTTTTCTGCTTAGGAGAGAACAAATGAGAAACCGATCTTATTCCTTGGAGAGGAAATTTCCATAGGAGTCATAGTAATCATTCGGAAGCTGAGATTTCAGGCTACAACCTCGCTTTGCTGGTTTTACAAAATAACCCTTTGGAACTTTGTAGCATCTAGATCAAAAATTTTGTTCTACACTCGTCCTTCGCCTTCATTTTTATCATTCGTAGACTTTGCTGGAAGTCGAAAAGCATATCAATATGTTGAAAAAATTCTGTAGTATTTTAGTCATTCCTTGTATCTAGAGTTTTTTCAAAGTTGGGGTAAAATTCTCAATTGAATAACAAAATGTCGATGAGTCCCGCCTGTCCCGCCCTGCTACGCCCCTATCATGGCCCTCGCCTTGTCGAATAGCCTCCAATACCAAAGATGTAAAACTCGATCTTATTTTTCCTGCTAAACCGTGTTTTTAAAAAATAAGCACATTGCAAATATCAGAAAACACTATACTGTCAGCCATCGTTGCAAATATTAGCACTCTGAGGAAGGCATTTTGTTCAGCGAAATATGCGCGAGATAAGAGAAAAAAACACGTGGTATTATGAAACATGATATTATTTCGAATGTTACAGCGTAAAAGGGTGCTTGAAAAACTGGCAACTCGGAGCTGTAGCCACAAGTCTCATCTTTGAATGGTCACTCACACTCCTGTGAAAAGTTCTTCTCCAGCAAATGAGATCGCTTTTTCATTTGTTCCTTGCTAATCAGACAGAACCTTACGTTGTTACTCATCGTAGATGATGGTTGCCAGACATAAAAACGAGAAGAAGCAGTGCAAGGTAACGACAAGTGAAGACTGGATATCTGAGCTTCTACGTATTCTTTTCGAAATGGTGATTACAATGTATTCAAATATTATGGAGCGCAAAGAAAGAAGATGGAACGAAGAGATGAAGAGTATTTCATTTGTACAATCACTGCAGTGAGCTTCGATCACAGATCAATCAAAACCCATCGTAACCTCATCTCATATCGTCTATGCCGTACGGATGTCAGGAAAATCATCAATATAAATAAATACATCAAAGTCCATCGCAATCAACTGGCTTCCGCATACATTCATTGTGTGATCAGCATAAAATTCGCCTATGTAGATCTATTACAACCAAATAAAAAAACTGAATAGCGCGAAAAACGTGAATATGAAGGGATTGTTGAATGGGAGGTGCAGCCTTTTTCAACATGTGTCCCATTTCATTGTATATATGTGCTTGTGTTACAAAATTTCATTACATTTCCGATGACTCACCATTTCCACCTTCGACATTTCTATTCGGGAACTTTACTATGTGTAAATCCATGGCAAGAAGCACTGAGCTCCTTGTAGCAATCGGTTTCCAAAATGCCAAATATCTTTCCGATCCTTTACAAGCTCTGAAGACTTTCTGTAGTGATGACATGGCAAACCGCTAGCAATGTTCTCTTAAAAGACAGTGAAAAGAGACACCAATTTGAAAGTACGTTCTACTTTGCTCTTTTAAGGAAGCGCATCCCACTGAGGTAGTTCTTGAACAGTTGAGACGAATAAAAAGGTTCATAGATAGATCTTCCAGGTAACTAGTCGACTAAGAAATTCGGGCGAACATCTTCAAAGCTTATTCATAATACGGAAAGGCAAAGATTGGTAAAGAAATTTCTTTACCAATCTTTTGCATTTCACAATTCCCGTTTAAGGCCCCGAAATCCCACCTGGTGAAAATCACACAAGATTCCAGGCTCTGACGTTCGAGCTGTGATTGAAAAAAAGGTATAAAGGCACAGCTCCAGGAATTGATGATATCACAGCCGATTTCGTCAGAGCTGCTGGTCACAACCTGCATGTACTCCACGGAAAGCATATGATATCATAACTTTAGAAGGAAAAAATCCCACATCAGTGGAGGACATCGCGCGCACTCGTCCTACCTAACAAGGGTGACATAGTGATCTTTGTAACTATCGCCGAATATGCTCGTTGGGTATATTCTACATGCTTTTCACGGAGAGTATCCTTTTGCGCATATCGAACATCTTAGATGAGGCACAGTCAGTTGGACAAGCAGGATTCCGTGAGGGATTCTGCTGCATGGATCACATCCAAACCGTCTCGCGTGCCATTGAAGTGTGTCGGAAATACTGTATGCTTCTTGTGTTAACCTCTATCGACCATTAGGAAGCGTTTGACATCGTCGAAATAAATGCAATCATATCAGCGCACGCCGATCAAGGTGTAAACCTGTCTCATATCCGAACATCAGAAGACTGCTATCGAGCACCATGCCCACCGAAAAAGGAGTTCGACAAGGCAACACGATGTCGACGAAGCTGTTTATTGCAGCATTGCAATGGATAAAGTTACCTGACTGCGACCAAAAGGCATGCGAAATGATGGAGAAATCCTATTAAACATTCATTTTGCGAACGACATCGTCATCTTTTCGAAAAGTACCAGTGAAAGAGAGACGATGCTCAAGGAACTCAACGAAGCAGGAAAAAGATTGGACTACGCATAAACACGACGAAGGCACAAATTATGAAAAATCCATGGTGCCAAGGTGGGCGAATCGAAGTGTCTGCTCCTTTGATCAAAGATTCCTTCTCGTACGTGTACCTTGGAAATCCAATATATTTGAAATACAACATGCACGAGGAACTAAGCAAATGAAGTAGACCAGCGTGAGCGCCCATTCGCGCCTCTCAAAGAAGCCATCGACCATATAGCGAACCGCAAATTCCTTGCTCAACCTTCCGATTCGACTGTTCTCTCAGCGCTCTTTTATGCAGCAGAGATGTAGGTTGATACTACACCCGCCTCAGAAAGTCTGTGTACCACTCACAGGGCGTTTGTACTTCAACCGGCACTCACAACATCTGGTCGGTTTGCGTAGTCCCGATCCTCAATAACTATCTCATCTTCATGACCCAGAAATATAATACATCAATTTTTTCGAGACATCGGTGTTTGGAAATATTCGCGATTTTCATGATAATGAAAGTTAATTATTACAAAGAAACTGGATTGAACTCCTTCAACTAGGGATTGAACCTGAGACTCCCGTAAAGATCTGAGCACGAAGAAGCAATAAAACACTGATGAACGGCGGCGTATCATGTATTCTACTTCTCCAAATATCGTAGAAGTGAGTAGCTTTACATTTAGAATAAAAATTGACTGCAAGTCTTAACAATATTTCAAATGAAGTGTGTTCACTTACAAGATGATCTCAATTGGAGCCTGTATTTTATTTTCCATTGAAATGTAAAATCTGTCGATTAAAGTTAGCTCAAGCTCAGGATTGAACCAATTACCACGTAAGTAATTCAAGGTGTTTCTAACCACTGTAAATCATACACTCATTTCTATACTAATTCTACAAATACGGTTGAATGGACGAAGCGCAGTCTTTGTAAATTTTTTACGACACTCTCGAGCTGCAGCAGATAATCAAGGTTTTTTTTATCAGAATATTGCAAGAGAAATATTCCGTTATCAACCCTGATCGAACAAAAGATCACCAACAACATTTTATTGTTCCACGGTGTAATGAGGGAAAAATAGGAAAAGCTTGAAACGCTCGTTTTCGCGCTACTTTTATGCTTCTATTTATTGTGACAGCGCTACCACAGGCAAGTTTTACAGTATAGGAGAAGATAAATGCCTCTGTACATACATAATATAATTTACTACTAAAATGTCGTTTTACTGTACCTTACTTTCACCAATGTTCTACCATCATGTCTGGCGACGTCCTTAGATGTTCCGCGAGGTACAGAAATGGCATCCCACCAAAATAAGATGTGTAAGTTAAGAAAGAGTCTTAATAGTACCATCTGAGAGGACAGCTGGTAAAATTTTATGAATGTCTGATAAGAGTCGCTGGAATCACTATCACCTCCGAATAGAGAGCTTAATCATAGCAGCAAGAGACCCTCTGATGATTTATTAAGGAGAACGGTTACTGCTTGTGGTGGGACAACTTACAAACAGGCTAGCACGTTCACCTTGTGACTCTTGACAAACAAAAATTTACCCGAACAGCAACCTACAAATTATGTGAAAATTCTGCTGAAAGCCACTATGTCAATTTTTTGCATTGGTGTGTCATCCACATACCCAACTAATCTCATTATTGCTATTTTTGGTTCATTTAGAAGGTTTTTTATTTGTAATGAGAAGTATCCACTTATCAAGTATCCACTAATAAAAGTTCTTAGAGATTACTAGTAGATTGTTTAGCTTTACACTAAATGCATTGTTTCGAAATTTCAATATATGTTTCACGAGGAAGGTCCTTTTACTGACGTTGCTCCTCAACTGAAATTCTCACCCTTTCCTACTTTTGCTTCTAACTCTTAATTGTTTATAACCACTCCTTCTCTTTCTTTACCAAAATGGTTAGCAACGGTGATAAACTATCATTACTTTCGATCGACTCATGTGATTAATTCTGTGATCTGATATCACACGTAAGTGATTTCATGAAATTTCTAGACCGGATGATCAGCGGAAACTGTCGTTTTTCCATTCTTCCAGAGAGTTTGTGAAGTTCTTAGTTTTCCAGACGATTACCCTAACAGAATTGGTCAAGTGAAAAAATTAATATGAATGCAAATTAAAAAGAGGCTATATGCATAGGTATTTTAATGTTAGAACTATTGGAGATGGATTACTAAGAGACTAAAACAATATGCCTGATAGTTTTTTTGAACCCTGCAGCCAAGAATAATAGAATATAATTGTTATCCTATTATAGCTTTATGGCATGACCAATGAAACTGTTCAAATGTCTAATTTTGGATGTTCATTTGAAGGTCACTGATATGAGATCGCCGAGTGAGAGACGAAACTAGTTAGCAATGAACGGAAATTGTGACAGTATTAAAGATTTAGAAAGGAAAAGAGAGAAAGTAAGAAACCCAGGGAAATAGAAAGAACCACATGCACGACGAAAATCGAGAAAGGGACGAGAAGTTGTAGTAAGAGAGATTGACGTAAACAGACAGGGTAAATGAAAGAGATCATGCGGAATTCGAAATTCAAACGCCAGAGAGACTCTGATGAAACTATAGAGAAAGGAGAAATAGACGAATGAGAGAGACAGAGGAGAAAGGGGTGACTAACGGAGAGAGAGAGATCTTAAGAGTAGATGCTTAACTCAAAGATTTGGGAAGAAGAGAATACAACCAATGAATGCTGTAGGAGTTTTTCTCAATATCAGTGGCCGACATTCATTCATTCAAGGTTGCGAGAAAACAAATCTGAACACCCTTAAGAACTTATCAGGGAATGAAAGTAATCGTAAATTCTTAATGTGGCTTTCGTTCGAATGTACAATTTACGCACCATCACCATTCTTGAAGAGATTTTTATAAGTCTATCAATATATAGTTCACTTCATTTCCGGTTGATCAGTAAGTGAAACTAAGATATGCACTTGCTATATGGAATTAAAGTGAAAATTCTCTACAGCCTGTAGAAAACAACGAAAGAGGTTCACAAAACGATAACGCATCAGTTTTCTTGAAAAGCAGAATGTACATGGACTAAACGAAAAAGAAATTTCCCACTTTACAACTGCTGTTGTAGGAATTATAAGCTTTTGATATGGCAGGATAAGACGGGAATTTCGACATCACGGTCATCTTACGCAGAAATACATCAGTTCGGATTCGTATATTACCTAATGTCAAAAACATATCAACTAACCTCAGCGCATTCACTGCCGATGATGATATCCTGATGGCCACTGGTTTTACCAATTTATTCAGTATAACAACTATCACCTCTCTTCAGAGTATATCGTATAGCGTCTCGAAACTAAGAATAGATGAAACTGAACTGGTTAAGATAGAATCCATTTTTATTCAACCGCTTTTAGCGATGGTATGAAGTTGAAGATATACCCATTGATGTAGAGTGGTGTGCAAAGCGTTTGCGTCAAGTAGGACTCGAACAAGCATTTAGCCCAGTTAGGGTGCGCGTTCTCTTGCCATTGCACTACTGACGCCCGTTTTTCTCATCAGTTTTTCTATGCTACAACGCATCTGTCTGTCAGCAACCAACCGTCAACGGCCTGGTCCAGGTAGTCGCGATCGACGTTGGACCTAGTAACGCTGACAAATATTGGGTTTACATAGGTGTGTTGTAGCGCAGAAAGAGTGGTGAGCGAAACGGGCGTCAGTAGTGCAACGCGCTAGAGCACGCACTACCAGATAGAGCGCGATGTGGGCTTGAGTCTCGCCTGACGCGAAAGTTTTGTACATCACTCTACTTCAATGAATTGGTTCAATTTATGCAGCGTATAAAACAACACCATAGGTTTCAGTAAGATTCGAACAATTAATTTCCTAAGAAGCCAGAACTTTTCAAGCTTCGATGTCGATTCGGAAAGAGCTTGTAAGCTGTCGAAGCTTCTCCTACTCGTTGTATAAACTTATTTCAACCACTGCAATGCCAGCATTAACTTCAGCTTCTTATTTCGTAAAAGCCATGCGGTACCTCGAATTGTGTTTCATCATGACAAAAAATTACTTTCATGCAGAGCTATGCTTTTTATCGGGTCATTTATTAACGAAACTGCGTAATGTAAAAGAGTTGCCGAAGTAACGTTTGCTTACTTGTCAGAACTCAGGTAGATAGTTATCGGTCGTCCAATCATATCATTGTAGAACAATTATTTCAAGCTAGTAATTTTGCTTATTTTGATGGAAGAAGAACGTTTCTGTGATTCAGAAAGTGGACACCATAAATTCTAACATTGGCATTAGAAGAGATGAAAGAATCCAGTTAGATTGGATATTGAGGTCGTCCACAACCGTGACCACAACATATGATATCTCCAGGAACAACGTTACAACAAAACATCATCATAGTAACCGGTTAGAAAGTGCTTAACATAAATTCGCTCGAGTTGATCTTTGAAAGAAAGCATCGAGAAAGGTGAGAGAGTTGTTTGACAAGATTTTGGGACAATTTTTGTTGATCTTTGGAAAAAAGGTAATCAGGAGTGTAAACGAATTATCTAGAAATGGTGGAAGGAATGCACTTTTGGAATCCGACCAATATAAGGAATGGCAGAGTAGCGTGTCATCTGCGAATTTCTCTAGACTTCGCCTTGAATAGTCAAAGCAATTTCATCAAATATCGTTTTCAATGTTTGGGCGAATGTGGTGTTCCTTCTTCTAAGTGATAGCCTAAATTTGGGCTAGTTGCCTCACTCAGAGCTTAGACGTGTCATACCATACCATATCTAAACTTTTAGTTGACATGCCCTACATTTACTAAGAAGGTATGCAAAATTAGGCCTAATGTCTACCTATCAAAGAAAACTCACCGTTAAAATTCTTATATGGGAATGGTTGCTATGTGTTGCCATGCACTATGATTGATGAACATTACTTAATTTCTTAGATAAGGTGTCGAATCACTTGTGAGTCTCAGACGCTCTCTCCCCCTAATCGTTTTTAGACTTTTTCAAGTTTGAGGTGAAAGCTCCAATTTTCAACCGTCGTCCATTCTCTGCAATTGATGCATAAATTGATATTTTGTTATCAACTATACACAAAAGAAGGTGAACAGATGTTTTGACCTGTTGTATAAACAGTTAGAGTATATTAAGCTTACACGAAAAAAACTTAGAGAGATTTGGCTTCTGTTTTTGAATGATCAAGTACACCGCCAAGTAATGAAAACACGAACAGGCAGGGTGGGTTCTGAAAAGGATTTAGTATCATAGACCACATCCACACGATCACAAGACTGATTGAAGTTTCACGACAGTACAAAATAGTGCTCTGCCTCACTTTCATAGATCTAAAAAAGCCTTTGATTCAATGGAAAAAGAAGCGCTCATAGAGACTCTGGACAACCAGAGCGTCCCTACTGGGTACGTAACGATCGTTCGTGAGCTATTTAAAAAGTTCTCAACCAAAATATCGCCATTCGACGACAATATCACCGTCGACGATAGAAGAGGGGTTCGACAAGGCGATACAATTTCACCAAAACTTTTCACTGCCACCCTACAAAAGGTCATGCGAACATTAGAATGGGACTTAATGGGAGTGAAAATTGACGGTCGACAATTAAACCACCTTCGTGTTAGACCATCGTCCAACTTCTAACATAGTGGATGCCAGTAATCTTGTTGCTAGGACCGACTGTCTATTTATCTTGGCATAGAGACAATGACTCAGAGATTTCCTCTAATAACCATGAGCAAGATTCTTATTAGTAGGATTTATTATATTCAGTCATATACTTTCATTACCCTGCGAAAGTAAACGTGATAAATAGGTTCGGTTCTTTTCATGAGACGGCGACAACTGGAGAAACGATCCCTCTTCATTAACAAAGATTTTTCAATGCACTCTTACCAAATTCTCGAAAGCCTAAATCTTTGGCTACTGCGCTAAGTAACCGTGTTTTGAAAACGTCGTATTATAACGCTTCAGCTAAGGGAAAACATTTGTGTGCCTAAGCGCATATTTCCCACGGGATAGAACTATTGCTCTGGACAGTAATCATTTAATAGCCTAAGTTTTCGCGATTCCAATGCTGTGCTTATTTTCTGGAAGGTTCTTTTCCTCGCAATGGAACAGGAATAATAAAATCGAGTTTCACATCTTCCACGCGTTTGTTTACTGGCAAATCTACGGTCAGGGTGTATGGTCGCTGTAGATTTAATGCGGTGGCCCACCATTGTTTGATAGAATTACGTCGGCTCGGAACGTGAAAAGTAAGGTTTTTGTCATTCAAATAAGAGTTCTCTTTCTCTGCTCTAAAAGAGACTCTAGACTTAATGTTTGACTCTCACGCTGCTATATGTCATTTGCACGACCATATGTTTCTCGTGCTTTCAGCGAGGTAATAATAGAATTACGTTGCAGATGTAAGACATATTTCGTTTTGAATTTTACGACATCATTAAAGGGTGCTTTCAATAGCAACCACGTAGCCCGATAGCCAGAGATTTAAGCCTTAGTGATTACTAGCACTATTATTAAAAGTTTATTTCCCAGCGAAAGGGATCATTTGTCGCCCTTCAACGGAGACGATCATAATTTCTTAAGTAGCACCTAAGCAGCCTCATTGACCCTTTAACCTTCAAAGACCCAATCCCAACTACGATACACAACATTACATCTAGAACGAAAGCTTTCACATAGTTCTTAGTATTCTCATCGGATTTGATTATCTCTAGCGCGAATTCATGTTGTTTATTCGCTAAACGATCGGATCTAGATGCCTCTAGAAGTACTAGGAACAACACCATAAACAGACAGCATTAATTCGTGCTAGAGATAAACAAGCCCGACGGCACTATTAAAGGCTATGTGGAAGCTCGCAGTCTAGATGTAATGTTGTGTGTCATTAACTTACCATAGTTGGATAAATCCGACGGCACCACTAAGATTTGTGTGGAAGCTTGCATTCTAGATGTAGTTCCGTGTGTCCTAGTACGGACTGGACCTGTAGAAGACAGATGTAAAGACATTCACCGCTCGGTTGCTCTAAGTTTTCCAATTACTGATCGAATTCAAGCCGCCCACAGTTCTGCGTTCAACAGATCAAGAGGCACTTTCAAGAAATGGTGCTAATCTCGGCAGAAGCGATGAGTGAAGGGCTTCGCCAACGAATGGCATGTTTTTGCATCGGCTTAACTGTCACGTAAGGAAATGTTGGCGTTCTATCTTGTCCACACTGTCGCACGTGAATACCAAGTTGCTACGTCCCTCATCCTTAACCGTCCAACTCAGTGATTTTTCAATACTGTGACTTTACGTATTCAAGATATTTCGAGTCCTAAAAGCTTTGTTTTTGCTGAAGCTGCGATTTCGATATAAGCTGTATCATCTGTGGTTCCACTGATCGTCGAGTGACTCGAGCGAGGCACCAGCAACACTTCGACTTTTCCCTATCGCGTGTAATAGTAGCCCAGTGAGTTTCCCTTGCTCTAAGGATTCGCTTAGCATCATGTCTTTGTTCTAGTTTCTTGTGAAGAAATCGGACCATCGGATCATTAGTCTTCCTCTAGAGCGTTTGATATCTCGAGAAATCCAGTCGGTAACGGCTCTCGTCCATCGGTTCTCGTTGAAGCACATCACGTGTCCAGCTCACGTTGTTTTCGATATCCTGGCATGTAAAACGGCATCTTTGATTTTCAACCGCAGACGTAGGTCGGAACTTCGGATCCCTTCTCCCTTTGGGAGATACGGGATACTCCTAGCATCGACTTTCGACTGTGCGTACCACAACGCCAAGTGATCTTTCATCCTGCTTACGTGGCGACCGGGTTTCTGCTGCACACATTAGGGCAGGGATAATCGTCGAGTTGAAAAGGTGGGCACGAATTCGGATGTTTTTTATCCTCTTCACTGTATCTTCGATAATCTAGAAAGTTCCTCAAACCGCTCGTTTTCTCCTGCTCAACTCTGAATCTAGGTCATTCATCATGTTGAGTTCACGACTTAGATAAACGTACCTGGGAGCAATCGGAAATGTTTGTTTCGTCGAGCGTGAATGGGGCATTCAAAGCCCATCCGTTTCTCATGAACATCGTTTTCGTCATATTTAGTTGAACGCCAATCTTTCCACAAGCGTTGTCGAAATTAGTCCAACATTCGTTCTGCTTGACTGATGCTTGGTGTTATGAAGACGATATCATCAGCAAATCGAAGGTGTTCATATTGTCGACCTTCGATTTTCACTTCCATATCGTCCCGTTCTTATGTTTCCATGACATTTCGGAGGATGGCAGTAAATAATTTTGGCGAAATTGTATCGCCTTGTCGAACCGCTCTTCAGACGTCAATGGTGATATTGTTGTAGAATGTGGATATTTAGGTCGAGTAGTAATAGCTCAGAAACGATCGTTACGTACCGTCTAGGGACGCCCTGATTGTCCAGAGCCTCTGTATGCGCTTCTTTTTTCATTGAATCAAAGGCTTTCTTCAAATCCATTAAAGTGAGACAGAGCGGTAGTTTGTACGGTGAAACTTCAGTCAGTCTTGTGATCGTGTGGATGTGGTCTATGATACTGAATCCTTTTCGGAACCTTGCTTGTTCGCATGGTTGTCCTTCTTTCAGTGTTCTATCAACCCTGTTTAGAACGACTCGAGTGGAGAGTTCATAGACTACGGACAGCAAGCAGATTGGGCTATAAATGCCTATGTCGTGAAGGTCTCCCTTTATGAACAGCAACACGGTCTTGCTGGTTCTCCACTGAATGGGAATCTTGCATTCTGACAGGTGGCGAGTGAAGAACCGAGCCAGGGTGTTGATGGGAACTGGCGGTGGGTGCTCAGCTGTTCTGGTCTGCTTCTGTCTGTGCCGGGTGTTGCTCTGTTCTTCACCGATGATACAGCATGTCAGATTTCAGAAAGGAGTGCCAGTGGAACAACAGGAACATCCCCCTTCAAGTTATACGACGTTAAGAGGACGTGGCTAGCGAAGAGATACAAGAAGTACGGTGGATAATTTTTCCATTGCCCTTCTGAAAGCTGTAAGTGTTCCATCAGGACGTCGGAGTGCAATCATCTTACTCGTGTAATTGACGAAACTTCGCTGGGCTTTGCGAATGCTCTTCACAGCTTCTGCAGCATCTGTCAGAGCTGCTGCTCGTTTCTCTTTGAGGTCTTTTTCTATCGCTTCTCTGCAGCATTTTGCAAGTTCGAACGTAAAGTTCCGGTTGCCTGTAACTAGCGCGATTCCACCTTAACGTATCAGCTCGAGTGTCCGCAGAGGCGAGCGTCGCTCCGTGATCTTCGGACTCTCTACTTTCATAGCGCTAACGTGAGCGTAATCAACGAGTCGAAGGTATTCTTCGTCGATGTTTCGAAAACGGTATGTTCCCAACAGCCGACTAGTGTCATGAATACATCCCAGTTAATGGTGGTTCTGGGACCTCGTTATTTGAACTTAGCTGCTTTCTTTCCTTTAGCGAAAAACGGAACATTGCGCGAAGGAGCCAATGACCTGATCCCGTGTAGAACTTAGGAACAACAGCGACATCGGTTAGACAACACTTTCGATTTATTAAGATGTGGTCTATCTCGCTATGGTGCTCTCGACTGAGAGACTCTCACGTCCATCGTTGAGAAAGTGGCTTTTGGAATTTTGAATTACCAAGGATGGTTTGGATCGTAATGATAAACTCTAATAGCCTCCCACCCTGTCCATTCCATTCTAGCCTGTAGGTTCCAATGTGACGTTCCTCAGGAGTTCTTCTAGGTCCAGTTTTCGCCTATAGATCTTCAGCAATAATCTTCAAGAATGCATGGTCTTCTTTGAAGAACTTTCCGAGGTTCACATAGGAAGCTTCGACTTCGTCTTCGTCATAGTTTGATGTTGGTGCGTAGACAATGAAGATGGTCAGAGCCAGCATTGATTCACATCGTTTTAATCGCAAACCGCGATACGGGTTGGTAGTTGTCCGAATGAATCGATGCTCACGGTCAAGTTCAATTTGACGAGGACGCCAACGCCGCTGACACCTCTGCAGTCGCATTTTCCAAGAAACAGTTCTTCTGCGGTGTCATAACAGCGTGAAAAGTGTGAAGTCTTCTCGTCTCGGCCAGGCGATTGACGTCGTACCTTATCCTTATTGCTTGAACCAGTAGATCTTCTACAGCGGATTCGTGAGCAGTGTTTGTGCATTAAGTACAGATCGTCATTTTAGTCCGTTTACATGTTGGCAAGCTATTCGGACCTGAGATTTTAGTAGCCTCTCCGTACTCGTCCTACACAGCGCTGCCGCACCGTGGGCTCTCTCCAGGTCAGGGGAAGAGGCCCATATTTATTGCTGTTTTTTGTCATTCTCACACTCAACGGCTAAACGGCCTGCTAGGCTCTAAACGTGGGGGCTGACTTCTCACGAGTAGCTTGTCAGTCTCTCTCGGAGGAGCGGAAGAAGCTTACTTGTTGGAGGCGACTCCTGCCCTCCTCCAATGTACTTCCCAGCCGCTTGATTGCAGGCTTTTGGCCGACTTGACTCGTAGAAATGAAGTTTTTCAGATCGGCGTTGTAGAAGCAGAGAGCTCATCCCCTAAATCAATCTGCGTTTTTGGGAAGCACACGGTCGCTTTTGGCTCTCGTTCATTCTCCTATCCACCACTTGGGGACGCGCCACGTGCCCTCGCGACTGAACGGGCGGGATCCCTCAAGTAGGGTGAGGCGTGGTTTTAATATATAGTCTGTAATGATATATAATTTTCAGAAATGATTTTAATCATCTTTTCAAGGTTTATGCAAATTCATCCGTGAGCAGCTGTTCGGCAGACACGCATGTTTTAGCATTTTCCTATCGTCAGTGGCGTTTTCGCGTTCACGTGCTCCCTGTTATAGGGATTGAGCCTCGAAGATTATCACTGACAGTTTGCTTACAGTCCATGCCTTGCGGCTGGTATATGCTCGAAACAAAAGCTAAAAAACATTGGACAAAATGCGGTTGAAAACATTCTCAAAGATTATATACGATTGTTTTAACGAGGTTTGTAAGAAATTCTCTGTGTCAGTCGTTTTCGAGGTACACGCTATATGTTCGTCTCGTGGCTTATACGTTGCGATTTTGCTCAGTTTCTTGTGTTTATGTGCTATTTACTCGTGTACGATTACCAGTCACCAGAAACGTTGCTGTAGCCTCTTTTTATAATATAATACTAAAAGACTGCTGACCAAAAATTGAACATTCTTTTTCTCACGTAGTTATTTACCTTCGAAATGCTAATATAATTACGATGATCTTTTCCAACTAAAATTCACAATCCTCTTCTTGCTCTGTGACAGTTCAAGAGGTTATGGGCTTGAATAATTTTATTCGTCTGTTACGCTAACTGTTTTTATTGCTTTTGTGTCTAGCTGCTATGAATTCATTATTATTTGAGCCAACATGTCATGTGGTCTGGTAAAGGCTCTTGTACAGCCCGAGACACGTGCTTCGTCCTTACACACTCATCAGCCGGGCAGAACCCGTCGTCTGTCGATCTTTTCATAGTCAGTTCTCTCGGGAGCTTCACACTCCTTATATATAGTTATCGACGACCTGAAAGGTATAATATGATACAAATACCAGCCGCTAGCAATCGAGTGCGAAAACACTCAGTGTTAGGTGAATGTTTCACCTGACAAAGAGTGTAAAGCATAGGTCGACCTGAAAGGTATAATATGATAAAAATACCAGCCAGCTAGCAATCGAGTGCGAAAACACTCAGTGTTAGGTGAATGTTTCACCTAACAAAGAGTGTAAAGCATAGGTCGACCTGAAAGGTATGATATGATAAAAATACCAGCCAGCTAGCAATCGAGTGCGAAAACACTCAGTGTTAGGTGAATGTTTCACCTGACAAAGAGTGTAAAGCATAGGTCGTCACTCGAAGGAAAGGTATGCTATGAATTCAATTTGTACATCGTTGTGCTTCGCTCTCGTTTTCATTTTGATTTGTGCATCTTTCCTTTGCAATTTGGTGCTTGTTCTCTTGTTTCTTATTTCTAATTTCTCCATCACTTTGCATTCACAAAAGAACATCCGCTAACATTTGAAGCGCTGAGTGCCCACGCCATTTGTCAAACCAAAAAAGTAAATGGCTGTCTTATTTCGTCATGATTGTTTTTACACTGAAAGCCTTTCGTGATATTTGAACATCTTTGCTTCTCTGCGATGTTTACCAACATCTTTACTATAAACAGTATCTTCGTAGCGCCATAAGCAGTTCATGAAGCAGAAACATTGCAGACATGAGTATCATTTTTATACGTTGAACCACCTCAAAACCGAACGGAGTCCTGACGAGGATAATTAGATACGTAAGCCTAGATATCTAAATAAATACTCACTTTTTGGTCAGAGCAGTTTGCAAATTACCGCTGGTTTTCGACTCTCAAAGGGACAAATGGAGGCAGTGTGAGAAATTGCCGCTCAAAGGAGTCAGCAGGTATTCATATCTTACCTTCCATGGTATTCACGGAGATTTTTACACAATCTTCAGAGAGAAAAACTGTTCTTTCACTCAATCTCCTAGCGATTTCTGGACACATAAAGGGACTATTGTGGCTACCTGCACTTAACTGTGGTCAACAAATTAATGACCGAATTATTTTATATGGTTAAGATCTTGCGACATTGGTCCTGAGTCACCGCGCCCTTTGCAACATATCCATTAAGTGCAAGACGTAATCTTTTTTGGTTGCTACGGTAAAATAAGTAATCTAATGATAATCCAATGTCTATCGAAAAAGTTTTGCTTTGCGATAAAAGCTGAATGTGAAAGATATTTTTATATCTACCTAAGAGAATTGAGTGGTGAGCAAAAACATGGCCTCAGGCGGGAATCGAACCCCTTTTTAATCCACACCGATGACACGTGCTGTACCATTACACCACCGATTCACATTTCCACCGCAAGCTGCCGATGTTCAACACTGTGAACAGTTCTTCAGATCCATACGACACAATACACATAACCACACATCAAAGTTTGAGACCTCGTTTAACTTGACGTACATTATGTACTACTTTAAGTTGTCCTCACATTTGTTGTCTATGCCAATAATCACGGCAGAGTGATATACGAAAAAATTTCTATTATCAATAAGCCTAAGTAACACCTATTAAACTAAGTAATACGTTTCACATTCACCATAGAACAAAACGCTATGTTTCTAAGGTTGTCTATGATATGTTTGTTTTTAATGCGAAGAACAGGGCAAAGAATCAGTGCACTCTCTTTTCTCCAATATAACCTGCTCTGCATCAACATCTATCGTCGTCTCAGCAGTCTTAGCGCCTTCACCATCTTTGCCATTCTGAACTCCTTTCTTCTTTTTCACCACAGCAATGATTGTGTTAGGTCGGTACTGTGTCCTACAGACAGAACCTGTAATGAACAATGATCACACTTATATCTAATAGAAAGATGGTTGTTGGAGTCAAGAAATGACTATCTCATTCAGCCAACGTTGTTGTAGGCGATGAATTTGAGAAAAAAAACGCTGCAGAAAGGATGGTTTTGTTGACAACAGGTCACTAATTGGATTCGCATTACCGTAGCAAGGTTAGAACTAGTTGGAAGGCACCTAACATTCAATTGACGAAACAAATCGTTCTATATAGCCACATCTTCGAACGACTGATCACATAGAACGACAAGGCGGACCTGGGAAAGGATTAGTGGGCTAATGTTTAGAACAGTAGATTTGACGACTTGTAAAAGATATGAAAAAGAAAGTTAGTTACAGAACTGTTAATGATTTTTCCACTAACCCGTAAGTTCACCTTCAGGTCAAGAGATTGAGCCTTCATGTAAGACACTAAGATGTCCATTATAACGAGCGATCGAAGCTCACATAACATCAGATTTGAGCAATTTCTTCTCCTACACCACATATCCCGGAAACAGTGCACAGCAACATGAAACCTGAATATGACCAAGTTCCACAATGAACATTCCAACACACTGATCACTAGCGCTAGGTGCCACAGTCCCAGCGGACTCTTTCAGTACCACTTGATATATTCTGAACCAGCACCTGCGACGTCTCCTCTCTCTCTCATCTATTGTATCAGCGCTGCTTCCTCGGTGCAACGCAGCAAGGCAGCATCTGCAGGCGCGATCCACCAGCAGATGCTACTCGCGTGTGACTGCCGCACGACTGGCTACCGCGACGCCGCTTTCTATCAACAGCGGTACTGGAAGCGTTAAACAGTCAGAACACCCACTTATTTCCGTGCCTCTATTCCATATAATCGTATTTGGTTATCGCAGAGTTCCGTCTCAGCTTTGCTTAATCCCACAACGCTGCCATTCAATCTCCTTAGTTCAACAGTGATATTAAATTAGTCTCGGTTCCATTTTATACTCTCCTTTACAATAATCGCTTAAACTGTTTAAATCGCAGTAATACAGCGAAAATTAGCAACTGGCATTCTATTGGGTGGAACTCTTCGACTTCTCAGTAATTCCCTGCTCTATAGAGGATAAGGGACAATGCTCTTGCTGCTGATCAATCCCCGAGTAATGCATCATGTATTCGATTTCAATGTTAAGCTTTGTTTCAGGCCACTGAATGCATATATGGCCTTTACAGTGACTCGTGGTATCCTATCGCTCTATCGAGTAAGTGCACCTTTTCTTCCTAGACAAGTCTGCGACCCACTCTTGTACATTAGCGACTCCGAAAGGATGGATGTTTCGATGAGCTATGTGCACGAAATGGAATCATGGACATCCTGCGCGGACCCATAGCCACCTCTAACCACATGGCATAAACGATATATGCTAAAATTTTGAGCGAAACGCAAATCTCGGGCAAGAGTTCAATCCGCATCTTACCTTTTGCTTGTGCACGTGCTGACCACTGCAACCAGGACACCTGTTCTGCTACCACTCTTTCTCTTCAACAGCTAATGCAGGTTCGTTTATTACCGGTGTGGGTTCTAATCCATTATTGGCTATCACTTCCAGGCCATCAGGAACGACGGTTTTCTGCTCTAATTGATGTTTTTAGTAATCAAGAGCAAGTAATCTTAACAACAGCTCTATCAAAATATCACCTGGATAATATGCCAGATAATCATTTTTAAGCCACGCATGTCATGTGGTTTGTTAAATGGGCCGACTTATAGCGCCCAGTAGACGTGTTTCGACCGTGATGGTCTAGTTAAGTCAGCTCATTTACAGACCACATGACATGCGTGGCTCAAAAATGATTATCTGGCAAATTGAAATTTGAGCTGTGGTCTTAAGAAAACACTCGAAAAGAAAGGCATTTGGATAATGTTTGTCTGGAGGGGAATCGCTGATGCTGGCGTCTTCGTTAACCGAGTTCGGCAATGAATGTTTTCCCGTAGAGATGGTGAGCATTAGAACCTGATCAGTCTGACTATCGAATGTCTGTGATTAGGTTAACACTTCAGTTCATTAGATTGCGTCAAAATGGTGTGTTTTTAAGCTAAATTTTAGTTGACGACTTCTTCTCCACGACTGTGAAAATTGATCCACTGATACAGTTATCGTATAGTGGAGTGAATGGAATACGAGGGAAGAAAAATGCAAAAGCAAATTAGTTGACATAAAAAGATGAAGGATAAGTCTTTTGGCTTCGTTCAATGCCTGAGGAATGCGCCGTGAACTCGTCAGCAGTTATTTACCTTCTTTAAGATGTAAAGAATACATATCTGGCTTTCACAACGACTCGCAGTGGCCTCCCGCTGAACCGAGTCAGTGCTGCTTATCCTCCCAGACAAGTCCGCGATCAGACCGGTACCAAATTGCGAACCCTGGAGGAATCGATGGTTTGATGAGCCATGAGCGCGAATCATGTTGCGATGCAGAGTGCAGAGCACCTCTAACCGCTGCGCCACATGCGTTCAGTTGACATGAATGGTCAATGGCCTGAGAGGGAGATTATCATAAAGGACAAGCACCCATACGAGGCATAGAAAATGGGGAGAAAAGCCAACAGTCGCCATTACTTCTAGAATATAAGTTATGTTCGAAATATCGTTGATATGAAATTCAATGACCTAAACGGAACTTCCATTTTGAGGCCACATAGGTGCGATGCGTAGTCGCAAAACAGAGGAATGTTGAGCAGTATGTAAACTTAACAGACATGTCCGTACTGTTGTCATTTATCGCTCCTGTTTGCTTGATTCATATTGTCCACTTTCCTCGTTCTCAATTTCTCAATTTTCTCTGAACACAGCTTCTTTCAACGTCTTCGGTAAGTTAATGCTAGTGTACAGTTATTGTTAAGATGGTTTTAGGGCTTCTCGCATCGATGGTTTGAGGAAATTTACGCAACCGTGACTATTGCAACTGCTAATAAAAATGAAATGTCCAGAAAAGACAGAGTGGCAGTGTAGCAAACACTAGTTTTGCTCAAGCGGCATTTTCACTCTGAGAACACGTGCATGGTGCTAAAAACGTAACAACATCAGTTGTCGTGATAGGTGAAATACTTAACAAAATGAACTTATAACAGCTACACGTTAAAGTCGTAAATGTACACAATTCCCATCGCAAAATGCTCGTGCAACAACTTTCCCTCATTACTACTAAGCATTTGCAAGATTACACTTAGCGAGCTAATCAATGAGTCAATCATAGCACTCACCGCACGGAAAAGAAATCATGTATCAATGGATATCTCAGCACCACCGCCGATTTCTAGACACTTAGAATGCAGAGAAGAAAACAACTTCTTGCATGAAGCTTGCGCGTTTGGGAACTCTGGTGAGCGCGATAGCGTGTATTGTCAACTGAGAACAACCACACTATGTGCACATCGCATTTTCGTATGCGTGCGTGAGACTGATCAGGTAATTAGGAAGAACATATATTTTTGGCCATCGTCAACTTCTCCAGAAACGGCAACACCACTTTCCTAGGTTTTGACCGAGCAAAAAAATTCTACGCTAAGAACGAAAAGTTGCTAACAAAGAGTGGAACACGTACATGTGGTGCAAATCAAAATAATCTCCCGAGCAACCTACTATCATCAGGTTTATAATGTAGCATAGGAATAACAAAATAATCTCGTAAAGTTTGTTAATGTTAACTGATTTGATCCGCAAAAAATATTAGAAAACTAGACTGGCCAAATATAGATCGAAAAGTAAGTTTGATCTTGGATTTTATGTATTGAAACCGAAGTTGTATGATGTAGCACTACGACACTGACTCTTCTCTTGTACTTCGAAAATACTATGATTAACATCGTTACAATCTAGTGGTAGAGGAGAAGCAATTCCAGGAGATACAGCGCAATAATACGCAATTATTAATCGCATAATTATATTGAACAGAAAGAAAAGCAAGCTATCCCTCTTTCTGCGAGAGCAAATAAATATCAAATCTGTTTGGGAGCGTATTTTCAGCTACAGAAAGGCTGTACACAGCTTTTGATAGAGAGCCAAGGTAACCAAGCAGAAGGATCTAATGATCTATTATGGCAGGGCAATTCTACTGCAAGACCACATGTGTTGAAATATAAAAATTCAACAGAAAACATCCAGAAGAAGCCACAAAAATTTTTCGCTCCCTACATATTCTTTTGCCTCGGTACCACTTCAGATCTTGCTAAATTTTGTTGTCAACTTTTTGCATACACATAGATCATTGTAATCACTTGCCTAAGACATTGTGCTTACTTACTCCAACAAGTTAGAGAAGCAGTATTTGTACTTCTGAATAAAGACACGGTCCCTAGTATATCTTGATTTTTTTCATATATATATATATATATATATATATATATATATATATATATATATATATATATATATATATATGCCTTGCAACACAATTACTCGAGGGATTAGAAAGAACGAGAATTGATTATGAAGTCAAACACACTGTCGAAATCAGATAGAAGTGTCCTTTTAATGATTTTTGAGGGTGAAATTGAGTAGAGCCTAAATTTAATGGTGCCAGCACAAAGTATCGCTTTGTTGGATACTTTTACACTGTTTTTTCGTACTTATGATTAGCAAAAGGAGATGCGGACAAGAGGTTATGATCTTTGCGCCAGTTTCGCAGGACTCCAACAATAGACACCAATAGAGTCCGCGGGATAGTAAAAAGCACTTGTTAAGTGTTGCTAGAAAGAAATTTCAAACGTAGCAAAATAAGGTCACTTTACACTAGTTAAAGCCTGAGATCCGAAAGAAAAGGATCGAAGTTGGAACGAACAATTCGAAGCTCGTCAAGTTGAGGTCTAAACACTTGCTAAGTTTTCGAGCCATCTATACTCCAGAAGTGAAGGTCTCAAAGCACAATCTCAAAGTGTCCCACGTTCTAGCACTTCGAATGCGCTTGAACATCAACTCAGTCATCATCCAAGGATATGAAAATACGCAAAAATTCAACTTCAGGTGGGAGTTGAACCAGCATTGCCTATACCAGGAGGGCGTATCACTACAGTACAACTAAGAATACCGCTCTACTACCACTCTCTCGTTGATATGTACTATTACACTATCACCAAACAGCTCATAAGATATTGCGGACTAGGTTAATAGGCAGGCGGCGTCGCCCCTCACTTTATCGCGAGATGCGACAGTTCCACGAGAGGCGTCGCCGCCATTACAGTACTTGAGAGGGACCTATCGTAGCGCGGTGAAAAACAGAAGGACTCATATGATCTTTAGAGGGTTAACGAGTTTGGGCGGATATATCGGCATGAGCCCCCTCATGAGCTGACAGTTATTTAAAATAAAAAAAAATCTAAATGGAATCATGGTGTTTACCATCCACATTCAATTGGTTGAAAAGTAGGGCTGTATAAGAAATGGCCCCTGTAGTGCAGTAGTAGCACTGATTCAGTAAAGTGGTTAAGACGTGGGCTCAACTCCCGTTTAAGGTCGAACTTTTGTATACTACTTCGGTGATTTGGGTGAACGATATAAAATGATGCTATTTCTTTGAAAAACACATAAGTTTAATTATTACTGTTGACATAGAAAGCAGAATTAAGTGACTCTTTCCTCAGCAAAAGCCCATTCCACAGAGCACCACTGCAACACAGAAAGCTGCTTCAGATATGGCAGCATCCGTAAGTTCAATCCAAACTGGTGAATCACCAAGATCGGCTTCAAACCTCGCCAAATCGTGAAGCACTGAATTTTCTCCCAAGAAGTTGTTTCCTCTACCTTTGTTCACAAACTATAACAATGACATGAAGAGTCGATAAAGCAACATTGTATGATACGAAATGTCACGTCTAACACGTCTAGCACCTCTAACAGTGGCAGGCTGTTCTGTCCAAAAAGGCACGCTCCTGTGCGCGACAAGGGAACGCTGGGGATTGAAGACGGAGAGCAGGTGGAGCAGACCGACCAGATCTATCAGTAAGAGATGCAGAGAAGGTGCAGCGGACCGTCCAGAGTTGCCATACAAAGATGCAAATGCCACTGCTTTATGGTCCTGAAAGGATGAACATCCTCAGTTCTCTTCGGATACAAGGGAACAGGAAAAAACGATCTTTCTCGGTGGCCAAAAACTCTTAATAGAAGTGTAAGTAATTATTCGAACGATGAAATCTCTGACTAGACCCATACTTGGCCTTTTTTCGAGAAGACCTTTCATAACGGTGCAAAATCCGAAATGAAATTATGTCACACGCGCGCATTCCTCGCCTTACAGAGCTTTTTTTAGACTACCGGTAATCACTCGATAATGTAAGTTTCAGTGATTCCGATACTGCGGTTACTTTCAGCAAAGACCGTTTTCTGCGGTGCAGCAGGGAAAATAAGGAATTTGCATGGTTAAGCTAGTGGTCTTTGGCCTATCCCTGCTGGGTGAACTGGACACAAGGGCTAACGCGATGATGGATCGAGTTTCAAACAATTGAACGCGTAGAGAGGGTCTCGGAGTATCCGAATGCCTTCTATCACTATCATTGTTGGATCAACTAGAACGTTCTGTCTCCCTAAATCCATCAAAGTGATCATAATGATGACTAATTTATTCGTGTACATAACAAAACAAAAGCACTTAAAGTCGTTTTATAGCCGGAACAAGAGCTCAATCTTGAGTTTCTCTACTAAAGCGGAGAAGCAAGTCATAATTGAATAAGGACCGCACTTTCATAAGAACGGCCAAGGATCGATCGAGCATCCCGTTAGCTCACTTAGCCGCCTCACCCGGAGGCCCGTGATCTGGTCAAAGACCACTTGCTCGCACATGCCAATTCAATCTTATTTCTTTGCTGCACTACAGAGAAACAGTCTCTTCAGGAAACAAGCACAGCGCTAGATTCCCTGAACCTTTCGCGATCGAATGCTTTCTACTAATCTGAAAAAAGACCTCTGTCTGACGACAAATATGCGCGTGTAAAAAATATGACCTCATTATGGATTTTACACCGTTATCAGAAGGTCTTTTCGGAAAACCACCACGTAAATGCGAACAAATCGGTATATAACTTGCCTATACTTGCTTCAAGATGGAGCTGTCGTGGAGACAAACTGGCTTGTTAGTCATGCACGAATGGCGCTCAAGGTTAAATGCTGATAAAGTTGCACATAAATCAAGTGAAGGTTGGGGCGATGACATAGTTCCACAAGGGACGGCTAGAAAGTCTTTCGCAAAGTTCAAAGCCGGACACCCTGTACGACCGGTCGCATGCGGTATAACAATCATTCAACTGAATAATTGTTATTTTCTTCCTCCTACGCAGAATCATGCGCATATCTCCAAATTATTAGTGTTCTAATTATAAATAGTAAAATTGGTCATGAATAAGTCTTAGCGTTTATTAGTTAGCAGAGTCGGTGGATGGACGTTTGTGGCATGGCAGGTGGCAGTTTGAACGGTTTCCAGACAAACGAACGGACTCAAAAACTTTTGAGCGACAGACAAGTGCACGCTTCCGATGAAACTTTAGTCGCCTCAAATGACTTTGAAGCACCAGCCGCTTTTCAAACCCTTTCCTTATATTCTTGGATAATCTTATTCAAGCACTCATCCCAATAATCTCTTCTTGTCCATTTGAAAATAATCGCAACCTCTAAGTCACTCCAGTAACAGTTTCACGCTTCTCAAGCCACTGTCAACCTCTCTTGGCCGCTCAAATACTTCTCCAGCCTCCTAAGCACATCTCCATAACCTCAGTTACCTAAATGCTCTTTAAACATAAGTGACTAATCCGTTCTTACGTTCTTTATCTCCAGTTGGAGCCTCAGATGCCCCATCGAAGTCGCCAACATCCGGTCTCATTACTTGCTCTCTTGCCTTATGTGTTCATCTCTACATTGATAAACTTAATCCAAAAGCATGCTAAGTTGTCTTAGCAAGTGATCTACATAATTCTGTACTGCCAATCAGTCCACTTCTTGAGCACTGTATCAGGTTTAGCCTGAATAGCCTCTATATATGAATCTGTTTGGTTGCTTCATGACCAGATGCTAAACATATGTCGCAGACAGTTCAAATTGCGCAGGCTCTGCTGATTCATACAGAGGCATTTGATCGACACCAGACTTTGTATTGGCAAATACACGAGATTTATTAGACATTACAATATTCAATAACTCTCTGGTTCACCTCCTCCGCAACTCTAATTCCCAACGTGGAAAAGCTGGTCACCGTCTGCCTCACTCCCCATTGCCACTCAGCACAATGGCACGCGACGAGCATTCCGTAGTGAAGGTTGCTGGTTCAATTACCTACCACAACGCTTCATTGTACGTAAAGAGCATCTACGGTCTCTTGAGTGCTAAAGAAAGCTGTCAGTTGACACAGACTTCCACTTTGCTCGAAAATTTTTAAAAAAAAAAACAAATACAAGATGTGTTCGATGTAAAAATGCATAGGTGTAGTGGTAACACGCGCTCACGCTGTGAGTGAAACGCGGGTTCAACTCCCGTATGAGGCCGAATTTTTGCCCATATAACTCCAGAACACCTCTGTAGCGACACTACATAGTCAATGTTTGCGATCAACCAATAGATATTTCTTGAACATTATTGTATTTGTATCGCATTAAATGTATTATTGCATTATTTCAACTGTTCTATTGTTGTTATTTTTCTATGTTATGTTGTATATGAATATATCATGTTGTTATAAGTTGCAGATGGTGATAAATAAATTACATACAATGATTGCTCCTGTTACAGTGTTACTATGCGAGATAAGATGAGATATGGGGTACCAGTGATTCGAGCATATTGTCGTGAGAACAAAAAGATAATACCAAAAAAAAAAAAATAACTACAGTGAAGCGTCTTGGTAGGGGATCGGACCATCAACGTTCATCGCGAGCTGCTCGTCGCGTACCATTATGTCAAGTGGCAGAGAGGAGTGAAACAGATATTCACTCTCAAGCTGGGCTTAAACTCGAAAAGAGCTAGAGCAGACCGTCCACCGTTCTCACGGTAAGGGTTGGAGTCGCAGAGGTGGAGCACACCGTCCACCGTTCCATGCTGAGGGTTAGAATCGCAGAGAAGGTGAAGCAGACCGACCAGCCTTGCCAACTAGACTCGCAGAGGGTTGGGTTCACGGTCCCGTGAGGGCTAAGCGGCGCGCCAGTACAACTTCGTCCTCAGAAGCGACGCCGCGCGTTGCGGTACTAATCATAAACAGCGGTACCGAAAGATTTAATTCTCAACCTTCTTACGCTCATGATAAGACGCCACTTACTTGCACGCAAGAAGTCCATTCACACGTCGCCAATATGCTCCACGGCTTTCTCCACAGTAAGTGCACCGCTTCGTTTCCATGAACCAAATTCGAATCTAAAAAGCACAAGTAGGAAACAAGGCACAAGAACACGACAGAAACGAAACAAGAATTAAGAATGACCACTCTGTAACTGAGAAACGAGAAAAACAAAATCGAACTAGCCAGAAAGACGAAGAGGAGGTTGGCAAGACTACTCGATTTAACACGTTGACAACGATCTGAGCTGTTATTAGCTCACACCGCACACCGCGCGAGCGGCGGCGCGGCGCCACGTGGAGTCCTTATTATCGCGCCTTGCAATGGAGATATGGGAAGGCTTTGTTAGGTAATCTGAGGTACTAAGGAGATCATGTGTGATAAAATGATGAAACATAGTAGAAGAGACTTCTATAGAAACTTTTATAATCAAAAGAATGTCCACGTTTCGCAAAATCATCCGTATTTCAACGGGAAAAGCACAACGGTTGTCAAAGGGAACGAACATGTTTCCAGCTGTTATATAGCTTCGTTTCTTCCTTTTTCGTCCATGTTTTTGCAGTCACTCGATAGCCTGAGAAATGTCCATCCTCCTACTAAGTTTGCCTTGTGAAATTACTTTTAATCTGTTTTCTTCTAACGAAAAAAGATAACGCTTTGCAAGTAGAGTTTGTTTTAGTGAGCAGCTACATTTTCCGTCGAGATTCGAGGTTTCAGGAGAAAGCACAGCCATTGTTTCTGCTACGGATAGCTTTATCGATGTCTCTTCAACCATATCTTACCATTTACTGGCGACGAAATTCCCTCTAGCGACCTTAAAAATCCACATTTGATTAGAAAACTGCCTCAACGTCATCGTAGCCGCCACCGCGTGACGCACGGGTTTTCAAAGTCGTTGCCAACGTGCGAATCGCTCTTCAAGTGGTGGCGTGATGTTATAACTTTGAATCCTATTGAGTTGAATGATCTGCACAACTTCGAAACTCAGTCGAAAATCGAATCCATAAAAACCGATTTCGAGGGCACGTGCTAGAGAATTGCGCCATCGGGGTGCGCCTATACTACTATCACTCTTCTCGCGATACAAGGTATCGATCTGTCAGCAACCGACCATCTACAGTTCAGCCTGGCGACGGCATATCGGCCCTGAATCCGGTTACGACAGATTTTGGTTAAATTTGGGAACGTTCTGCATACCACCCAAGATTAATGCGAATAAGATGTTTACTTCTGCCCCCGGGTCTGCTCACGAGTGCTGGGTGATTAGAACAATATCTGATACAAGCGATTTACTTCCGTGGACCCAAATTTTTGTGTGCCCAGCTGGCAAGGACTTAGGTTACCACACCGCTTAGAATGAATCGGCGCCGCCGAGTGCTCTTCGCAGGCCACCGCCGTCACTTCGTTGCGGAACCATGCGCAGACCCGCTGCGTATCGTCGATATGGCGCGAATTTTGAATGGCTGTTTTTTCACTAAGATAAACGCGCTGTGAAAAAGTGAATATATACACTATTTTAGTAGATTAGAGATTATATAACGATTATTATGAGGTAGAGTGATTCTCAAAGATATATGAAGGCAGTGGATTTGATTTAAGTTTAAGCTTGACCTGTTATAATTCAGTTTTTTGATCTCTTGAAGTCTATGACGCATTAAATCTCAATGAAAGTTCCAATTAATTTCAATTATTATGTAAAAGGAACCTCTGAATCGAGTGCTCTTAACCTCCCCTCCCCCCTTTGCGACATCACATGACCTCTGTAGGAGTCACATGAAGCAGCAATAGCACAGATCACTTTCACCTTCAAATCAAAGTATTTCGGTCCACAATGAATTTGATTGGTTTTATAGATTTTATTTCAATTTTCATCTATTTTAGATTGCATTTCAATTTTTTTAAAGATTTTATTCTAATTTGATTTCAATTTCAATTTATCTTATTTTTACTCTTTGCCTGCAGCTGGAAATTCTTGCTGTTTCATCGCGACATGAGTCTGTTTCTCTGCAGCCGATGAAGTACCTTTTCTTTCTAAGTCTGCTGCTTCAGAGCGCATGTGGCGCAGTGGATAGAGGTGCTCTGCATGGCTCACAAGGTCGATGTTTCGATCTCGCTCTCATAGGGCTTATCAATCCATCCATCTCACCGGGCTCGGTAAATTGGTACTAGCCGGAGTGGTGGCAGACTTGTCTGGGAGGATAAGCAGCAATGGCTCGATACAGCGGAAGGCCACCGGCAGTCATTGAAAAGGCCCCAAATATGCATTCGATCATCTCTAACAATGCTACGAATGGAACAGAATGCATGGCGCATCCCTCAGGGATTGTTGATCAGCGCCGATAGCTTCCTTTATCCTTCCTTTTGATCTACTGCCTTAGGGCTCTTCTTGAATAATCAAGCGGATTCTCAGGCAGTAGAGCGCGATGAAAAAGCTCAAGGATAAAGCACTCGGCGTTGGCCCATCCCTGAGGAATGCGCCATGTATTCAGTTCGATTTCTTTCGTAGCGTTAACAGTGATCGAAGCATGTCTGCACTTTACAATGACTCGCGGTGGACACCCGCTGTATCGAGTCAGTGCTGCTTATCCGCACAGACAAGTCTGAGACCAATCCGGTACCTATTCTCCGACCTCATGGATAGCTTGGTGAGCCATGAGCGCGTGATCGACCCATTGACCTTTTGTGCGGCGCAGAGCACTTTTAACCAATGCGCCACATGCGCTCTTAGGAAAAAAGTCCTTAATGTATCGCGTAAATTAACATTTGCCATTTTTTGCTAGAAGTTCTAAGATTTTGAGTTCGTTTACAATTCTTCCAGAAACTCAATGACAAATGTTACAATTTGCATATAAAGGAAGGAGGAGGATGGCCGAGTGTTAGTAATGCTCGTTACACATTGATCCCCGCCCAGCCTCGCTAACACTGCGGCAATCAGTCAGCGAACCACCCAGCCTGGCTATCCATGAGATAGAAAGAAGATTCGCCCGCCAAGCGATTTACGACATCTCATCATCAACATCGGTTAGTCAGGCTCGTTTGAGGCGCAGTGGCTAAAGGTGCCCTGCAACACGCGCGTGGTCGATAGTTCGATCCTGCGCTTAGTGTTCACTAAGCCTCCCAACCTTCCGGGGTTGGTGGATTGGTACCAGATTTCTTTGGAGACAGAGCAGCACTAGCTTATGTATCAGTAGACCGTCCAGAGTCATTGTAAGGGCCTTCAGAGATGCCTTCAACCATCCTCTCACGGTTCTTGTCGAAATCAAGGAATGACTTGTTCCTCAAGGATTAATCAAGAGCGAAAGTTACAAAGCGTTTAGCTCTATCGATTAACCACCTTTGCCGTCAAATTTTCGGGGTGATATGACATTATAAATTCAGGTATCGCTATGCGGCGTCGTGCACTAGACGCAAGGTTGTCGGTTCGACTCCGCTCACAACAAGTTGGCGCTTACGCGGGGGTGTAGAAGCACTCACTGATCATCGATAGATCCTCGAAAGTCATTCGTAAGAGGCCAAATATACATTCTACCACTCCAGGATCGTTTGATGCTGTATCATTGAGTTCCAGCTTACTGCGCCTGCAGTTGGAGCAAGCGATGGCCTCGGGATGGTGCAGCGGGAGCGTGTGCTCGGTGTGGGTAGGACACGGGTCTAACTATCGCCTGAGGTTCACAGCCTTGCAACCTCTCAGCTTTCGTGGATTAGTCTATGATAGTTCCAAACTGTTGCTCCAACTTCGTAGTTGATAATCTGTGTGTACTGTAAGCTAGCACGGTTCAATGCCGATACGTGTCTGCTAGACCAAATATGTCAACGGATGGTTGCTAACAGCTTCGATGCTTTACCTAAAGCAAAGACAAAGACAAAGGCAAAGCGTGGTCGCAAAGGTATAACGTGGGTTCAACTCCCGTTTCATGTCGGAAGTTTTCAATGTCACTCAACATTCCTGCGTAAATCACTATGAACTCATTTTGCTGCTCTTTCCTGGACTTTTTATTCCTGAGCGTCTCTTTACATTTTTGCTTCGTCCATTTATGTTCCTATAGACAATCACACCTCATAAAGGAGTACCATGACTCAACCACGGAAAACTATGCGCAACTATGCCCACAGATGCAAAAGTTTTACACATTACTCTGCATCAGTGAGTACATTATAACATTATACCGCCGCTAAAAGTACTCAAGTCAGGTTGATAAGTCCGTAGAGATCAACGATGCTTCTTGCTAGAATGCACATGGTGAAAAACGACCCCCTTCACTGGATAACAATTCTTCAGAAGAGTGTTCAGGACCATTCGAAAACTTAGATCTCTGGCTACTGCGCCACAAGGTTTTTCTTTTCTGATAAAGTCTTCTCATAACGCTGCACCAAAAGAAAACATCTGCGTTTCAAACACACGTATTTCTCACAAGGCAGAATTTTCTCCGTAGAATATAAGCAACCATTCAATAGCAAAAGTTTCCACGATTCCAACAATATGCTTATCTTCTGAAAATACCGTTTTACTGCAGTGAAGCAGGGAAAATAAGATCGACTTACACATACGTGGCGTATTTGCTTGTCGACTAGTGAGTGGGCTAGACGTTGGTTGGACGTGAATTCGATACGGCGTTCCGCGATCAACGGATCGATCAATCGCGTCGACACAACCACATGCGAAGTGCAATTCTTGTTGTTTGATTAAGGATTCTTTCTTTGCTGTGAAAAAAAACCAAGACAAAACGTCCGACTCGGACATTACAAGATTTCCTATACGAGTTCTTTTACTCGTGGTTCGATCAAAGCAATAGTGAACGCGCGCGACGAGTGTAAAACATAGCTCTATTTTGAATGCTAAAAGGTTACGTAAAAGTCCTTCCAAAAAACGACCACGTAGCGCAGTAGCCAGAGATTTAGGCTTTCGAAAATGGGTCGTTTCTTCACTCCGTGCTGCCTAACGGAAGATAACCAGATCAACAACACACTGCTAAGCATTCAGGGCTATAATAGAGAGGAGAAGCGAGTAGTCGACGTTAAGGATAAATTTTTTAAGCCGTAGTTCCACTAGTGATCGTCAATAGCACAAAAACACATTTATTACTTATATTACATAAAGCATATGAAATGACGAGAGGGTCATGCTGTGTAGATAAAGTGCACTATAAGAGATCACAGAATGACACCTCGACTTACAATTCATCCATGAACCTCTTGCGAGAAAACGACAGTCACCACTGAAAGAAAAAAGTGCTTTCATGCTCAAGCATTGAGCTGTTTTCATAGAGCCATGACAATTCTACATCACGATTTGGATCGATAAGTAACGAAGTAATCAGAACTACATAGGGCCAACGTGGAGAACACGAACCACAGCTCTATAGTGTCTCTAAATCTACGCTTTACCGAAGACTAAAACAGCGGATGTTGCCCCAAGAGAGTCACTGATCCATTCTCTTGATCTTTTCTCCTTTTCGTACCACCAGAACTTGCAATGGTATTTTGCAAAACATTAGTGGAAAAACTACTACCTTGCTTGGCTTCGTTGTAGGATCAAGAGACACTGTATCGCACAGCCGAACTCCAAGTTCTTGCCTCAATTGCTGTAGATACGCACGCAATGTTTTTCCCTCTTGCTTATTTGCAGGTGCTTTGAAGGAGAAGAAAGAACTTGATAATTCGATTACTTGTTTGGAAATAGTGGTCCCGCTGACTCTGCTAAGACATTCAAGTAGGTGATCAGAATATAAACAAAAGCTAAAGCTCTCGGCTTTGATCAGTCCCCTAAGAAATACGTCATGCACTCGACTTCAACAAGCATCTCTAGAGATTGATGCATGACATCTGGCCTTTACGATGACCCCCGGTGTCCTACAGATGGATGAAGTCATTGTTGCTATACCCTCTGTCAAATCTGACAAAAGCTTGCCGATCACCCAGGGATGGTTAGATTGTTTACCGAAAACTCGCAATAGCTTATATAAATTGGATATTGTGTCCTACGTGCTAGTAGAGTTGAACCCTCAATCGAAAACCCCAAACATGTGCATCAACAATGTAAAAATTTGATTTTTCTTTAGAAAAAGGAATTCCAGCCGATGCACTCAACTATTCTGAGGTCTCGTTCTAGAAGACTACAAACTGACAATGTTTTTGGAGCCTTTTATGAGGTCTGTTATGGGCACTTCTACAATGCAAGATGCGCGTTTAGGCATTCCAGCTTCGTAACCTGCACAGTGTCCTTTCATTCAGTCAGTTCCTCGGGGATCTATCCCTTACGTAGAGGAATCGATGACGAACTTTCTACACTAAATGTATGGAGAAAAAATCGCTGCGATGTACCTTCAGAGCGTTTGATTTTCGAATGCATACGTATGAAAGAATAGAAGAAGTTAGAAACTAGAAATTAAAGAATATCAATAAAATACTACTCAACAATTACACCCGCCTAACAAAAACGACTATATATCTAAGGAACGGCAATGCATTTAGAACTCCAGCAAAAGGACTAATATTCGGTTAGAAGACTACTTAGGAAACTAATAGTAAAAAAAACCAAATAAGTACTTCTTCAGAATTGAATATTGCAACGTGAGGAGGTTAGGAGTGATAGATCTAGGAGTACTGAGTTGTATGCAAAACAGAGCAACCACGATAAGATTTATCGAAGAAGATTGGTAGCAAAGTGATGACCTCAGTCGTGTAGAGGTGGCCCCCTATGGGGATGAAACGCCAGTTCAACTCCTGACTACGTTCTAATGCTCTGCATACCACTCATTGCCCTTATATGTACATTCGAACATCATAAAAATGCCTAACTTTTATGGATTTGAAAAGCATTCTAAAAAAAGGCCACTCAAAGTACATCTGATACATACCCAATGATGCAGAGTGATGTGCATAACTTCTTCGTTACATGTGACTCGAACCCGCAATTCGCCCTATCCTGAGGCGTGTGCCCGAACCGTTGCACTAAACCAACCCTGTTTTGACATAACTCTTTCTACGCTCAATGCATCTAGTTAGAGTTGCATAGAAAATCCTGTTTGATTATCCAACACCCAGCATCTGTCACCGTGAACGAGTTGATAGCGAATATCCAAGCCAGACCATTGGCGATTGGTTTCTGGCAAATAGACGAGATACAGCGCAGAATGGTTAGTGTCAAAACATAAGTCAGGTTTGAGCATGAGCCCTGGATAGGATGAAATGTGGGTTCCATTCCCAGTTGACGCAAAAGTTTCACACATCACTTTACATTACCGGGTATATAGTAGCATCATACCACTGCTGAAAAGCAGTCAAATTAGGAAAACCCTACTTGAACATCTGACACACCTGGCCTGTGCTCCTCTTGGTGCGTCACCACGTCGACCCGTCATACTCGGCCATCCCGATGAAAAACTGCCATCTCGCTGAGTGGGTCGACGAGCTTCTTCAATCCTCCCTTTCTTCTCTTTCTCCTTCTGCTCGGCCTTTGTACCATCACAAAGATTTGACAACAAGGCAGCACCTGAACAAACTCAGCGAAATCGATAAATAATCTTTATTCGCTGTTTGTTGGAACAAGTCTTCTATTTGCACACTGATTCACCGATTAGCTGACTTTGCGTTCGTTAAGTAAGTGTTTCCAATTATAGATAATATGCTACTATACGCGGACCAATGTCTCCTATGAATACAGCCAATACAATCTACAAGAATTTCCTGAATCATCTCGAGTCCGCGTATCCAAAACCCCTGCATCCCTCACTGGCGACTCCGCACGGTTAGCATCACCTTCTCTGCATCTCTAACCTCTAGAGTGCTGCATCAAATGCAATGCAGAAGCTTTGACTGCACGGTCACGAGAGTACAAATAGTGCTATGATGTTATAGCCATATATGTAGCAATACTGACCGACAAACAGAACTACCAACCCCAGGCAGGAGTCAAGACCGCCGGTATGGGTGAAAAGCGCGTTCAGCTCTCACTTGGTTCAAGAGTTTTGCATATCACTCGGTTTTCCGAGAGAGCTACTATGATTTATACAGTACACAGAGAGGGACTTTCACTAGTAGAATGTGCATTAGAGCAAAAACTGGCAATCACACGCTAGTATAAGCCTTATCTTTATCTACTTTATCTATAGCAACTTTGAACGAAAAGATGGACGAGATCAAAAATGCAAGCACGCATAATTCAGTAAAACGGTGACCAGATTGGCCTGGTGCCTTCAATGATGGGACCTTATATCTGTGCTTATTGAAAACAAATTACGCTACCATATTACAAAATTGTAGATCATCATATTAATAAGATTTCCAACAACCTACAACTTGAAAAACTGAACAATTTGAAGAATCTATCGGTAAAGGAGAAGAGGAAATCAAATCAACTATCCAGAAATAAATGAGGTATTTGAAAGAAAATGACATGCGTGCTCCGTCAAAACAGTACATACATCAATATCATTACTGCTAACAATATTGCACACTAAAATAAACATACAAGAAAGTGAAAAACTGAAGAACATCACTGTCAACAAAGACAACATTTTATAAAGATCCTCGTAGAAGAGCACTTGACAAACCATTACATACTCGACAAATTACTAAAATAGCACTGAAAAGTAGAAAAGAATGCAGAGAAGTACTTGAGTACTAAGCTTCGTGAAGAAAAGAAAAGATTAAGCTGCTAAAATAGGAAAGGCATTGCCAGCACAAACAAACCAACAGTGCAGTACGCCAGGTTGAACACATGTGAACATAGGCTGAAAGATGACTTAGCGTTTTTCTCTCCCAACAGATCTTCATGTTGTACTTCCCCACTCTAATCCAAAACTTCCATACCATCTTCATATTTGACGTTTTTTCCAGGCCTCACTCACAACGTTCTAAAACACATATTACAAACTTGAAAATACATTAGTGCCTTTATCTATGTTACGGCGAACAAGCAGTGTGTCACTGTTATTAGCTTGTCCAAAGAAACATGCTGTTGATTCTTAGTCAAAGTAACCTATAATATCTCGCGCACCCACCCAAGTCGACTGAAGATCAGCATATTCACGAGACTACGCCATTTCGAAATTACACAAGAAGAACCAAGTAATTACACACCGTCTTCCGTCTGTGATACATGAGCCACCACGAACTCTTGCTGCTCCTTGTCCTGCCTACTGCTTTCCCACAAGATTCTCTACGTGACAAATTCCTGGAACTCAGACATGAGACACCGGTACAGTAACCAACATACGTGAAACATTTTCAGAGTGTGCTAGAAAAACTATAGGGGGTTAACAATATAAATTGCAGTCGCGGTAAAAACACTAACTGCGCAAGAGTTCTTTCTTTTCAACCGCTTCTTTAGTTGCGCTATGATGCTACAAATAAACCCTATAATGCTGAGAGTTGTGCAAAGCTGTGACGACAGGGGGAGGGGGCTGGAACCCGCATTTCACCCTTGCGGTGGGCGCGAGTTCAACCTATTCCATTACCGACGTCTGTTTTGTCACCATTCACCACTCTGTCTGAGCCACAAAGAATCAATCTGCCAGCGAATAACCGTTAACGGTTCGGCCTCAGAGACCATATCGCCATCAATCCCAATTGCGCAAGGAGATGTCGGATATATGTGATGAACAATGATTCTACCTATTTGATGCCTTCGTGCTAGTGGTGGTACGATATAGCACATATATCTAAGAGATAGGAGACAAAAAGATAAGTAAAATTACTCCTCTTAGGAGCGTACTAAAAAAGCCTCTTATCGCACTTGAATAGACTAACCTTCGCGGTTTTCCGCCAGGCTATGAGATCCGGAGGCCAAAATGACCAAGGTGCACGACGCGCTTGTTAATGCACTTCTGCAGTTGCCTAACGAGACTAATAACTGGAATGACGTCATTTGTTTGCGGGTTCGAGTCCCGCCTAACCTCAAAGTTTTGCACTGCACAGTTTGCTGACACATTTTATTTTGAACTGGAATGCCATAGAATCAAAAAAAAGGCATCGAAGATGACAGCATGAATTCGTTCCTCTTCGAGTTGTGAGTTGAATAGATGGTAAGCTTTTGACGCTTTGATACTACAGGTGTGAAGACAGGGCCAAGCCGAAAATGCCCCACGCTCAAGCGCTCTAACTATGTTTCTCATTGCCGACTCAGAGAATGAAAGAAAATAATAAGGTATCCCCAACGAAAACTCATTTTCCACAGAGACCACACGAACAATGAAAGGTATGCACCGGATATGGCAGCATCTGCAAGTCTATACCGAACTGCTGGATCATTACATCTGGCTTCAAACATCGCGAAACTATGGGGCACTGTATCCCAGCGATTCTTAAGAGTCCTTTCCACAAGGTTTCCGCAGAACGGATGAAAAACCCACTTGAAGAGTCGAAGATTCAACGTTGTCCGAGACAAAATGTCACAACGTCATGGCTGAAGAATGGAAAAGTGAACAAAGCAGAAATGCATACAAAATCTGTGTAGTTCGAACCAACAAGTCACATATTCTCATATGTATGCACACGTGCGCATGTGGCGCAGTGGTTAGAGGTGCCCTGCGTCGCACACGAGGTCAATGGTTCGATCTCGCGCTCATGGCTCGCCAGGTCATCCATCCCTCCGGGGTCGGTAAATTGGTACCAGACTTGTCTGGGAGGATAAGCAACACTGACTCGGTTCAGCGGGAGGGCTCCGCGAGTCATTGTAAAGGCCAGATATGCATTCAATCACCTCAAACGAAGTCAAAAATTGAAGTCGAATGCATGGCGCATCCCTCAGGAATTGATCAACGCCGAGAGCTTTATCCTTTTTATTTTTATGCATATGTGCAATATATGTATACATACGCAACAGAGCAGTACAAAAGTGCAATGAAGTCAGGGAAGTTTTTTCGAAGTAAAATAAACTATTAGGGGTAATTTCTCAAACCTTGACGTCATCCACTCCTTCGTGATGTTCTGTACGGAAGAATATTCGGACTTACGACAGTCAAGCACGCCAACGACCGAAGTCATCGTCCGAATTGAGAAAGAGAAGGCACCAAACTAAAAATGGAAATAGGAAACTATAGAACATTGTAAACTTATTCGTCTGAGAGAAAACAATAGAGCACCCCACGGTACCAATAAAAATTAATGACAGGTTGTAAATATTACAAATAGAAGAGAAGTGCATCAACTTGGCCTTGAAATCAGCAACTACTTAGAATGGCAGATGCAAAGATTCCGAACAACGATAAGCCAGAAACGATTGGCTTTTTGATAAATGTCAAAAAACATCCGTTTGAAGATCATAGAAACAATCGATACGTCCACATAGAGCCTGATAAATGAACGGTATAACCTATGGAAACTTCCCAGCGTTCAACCTCTGGTAGTTCGCGCTTGTTGAATGGAGCAGTGGCACCGACTGGAGCGTCCTCTGCAAACCCTTTCCTCTCTGACCCCCAGCGGGATACTGTTAGACGCAGCGTGCTGGGGTTTAGAAATCGAGGGGTCAGGGGCGGTATAGCAGACCGTCCGGCGTTCCCATTCTGGAAGACAGGGATCCAGTGGCCGCGAGTCCACGGTCCCGGAATGGAAATACTATACATAACACCAAATATACTAATACACTTACAATGTTAGGAATGATTCCAAGATTATGACGCAATGGTGAGAAGTGCTCTGCGATACACACCTCGATCAATCGATGTCGATGGTTCGATCCCCGCTAAGGACTGACCAAGCCTTCTATTCGTGCGGGATCGCTAAATTGGTATCACACTTGTCTGGGAAGTTATCAGTACTGACGAGATAGATCGGTATGGCATCGCGATTCATTGTAAAGGCCCTACATCAAATCGAAAATTCCTGTCAGGAATACGATTCTTGATCATTCTTGATCTGTAAATGGGAACACAAACAGAGCGCTGTGGAATCTCTTACATGTACCTGATTAAGAAAACGACACTCGATAGAGTATCGCACTTTTATGTTTTAGTTTTCGATGTGGCTCGTCATGTGAAGGACTGTGATTTTAGTCGTCCACTCCATTGTCCTATAGTGCAGGCAAACCAAGAAGGACATATTGAACGAAGCACGATGACATGCCTTAATGAAATGCTTAAGACAAGTCCTAAAGAAGTTGGTGTGAGTTGGATGTTGCTTGGAGATCTTAATGCTACGTTGGAGCTAAGCTTTCCTATAACTTCATTACTCTAGTTTCACCCGAGTCATAGTTTTTGTTTCGATGTGCGGATCCCACTTCTTCTAGCTTCTAACTCGTCAGCTCGCATTTATCGCTGCCGTGAACTGCATGAGCGTCGTAGAATACTTGTCGAGTTCACCTCTCTGCAGTCTCGAGGATAACCAGATCGGGGCGCTTTGTAAAGCGTTCGCCGACTGATTGCCACAGAGTGTTGAAGGAAACAAATTTGCGTTGAGCCACGTCGAGCATCACTAGGCACTCAGTTTCAATCACTTCCATAACTTTCCTCTTTTTCGTTATATAGAAATAATTTTATAGGACAAACCAAGAAAAGTAGCGGAGCATGGAGCACCATTGCGGATCGCCATTCAAAAAAGGACGAATTCTCAAATTTAAACATTGTTTTGTTTTCGTGCGACATGAATATGGTTATTTCGAGTGCGTTATATTGTTGAGGTATTGTCGCGAAGTAGTGGCAACCTTTATCCCACTTCAGGGTCACAACTTTTGTCTGATATTGAGGAGAGAATCGCAAGCATTCGGGAATTTTGTTAATAATGATTTCAGTTGTGTCGGGAAGAAATGATGATATGAACTATAAAGCTGCTGCTCCAAGTGTTTCGACTGCTTATTTTTGTCTGACTAAAGAAGTGGATGCTGTTGGCGAAGAAATTGTAGGTAAATATACTGAGACGTTCGAGAAAATACCTAATCAATCTCCACCTATTAACAATCGTGTCTCTCACTTCAAATAAAAGGGCCCTAACCTCTACGGAATTCCTTCACATTGGCGTATTATACAATGCTACGCTCCTCTCGGCTTTGTAGAAACGAGCAAATGTAAGGAATCCATTGGAAAATGTGCTGGGTCCCGCTCAATTCGTGAAGACGGACCGTCCAAATATCCAAGTAATACATCGTGTTGCATTTATTTGTCTATACATTAGTTGATTATCGCGTTGTTATTCACGTCATAATTACTGACGTAGAAATTTGACTGGACAAATCTAGTATTGCAGTACTCTCGGTTTGGTAGACTGGTCGACTGTTACAGTCGCCGCCATAAGCTACGGCTGGATTTTTGAAAAAAAAAAGTCCTTCCTTCCTAATTAGGAGGAGACAAATGGATATCCACCTCACTCGCTGGATAAGAAGTTTTCAAAGGAGTGTTAATAGTTCGAAAGCTGAGACTTGAGGCTATAGCCCCACGTCGCAGGTTGTCGAAAAGAACTTTTTTCGACGTTGCTACAGGATGAGATTTCCTGGCTTTAGACACACAAATTCCTCGCTGATTAGAGCTCGTTCTTTGGACTGTTAGTAATCATTCAATAGCATAATCGAATTCCTTCCAACGCTGTCTTATACCGTCAAAAGACTGTTTTTCTTAAACGCAGGAGATAAAATACGTCGAATTCCCACCAGCGATGAAAGGTCAGCCTGGACAATTCACGTGCGACTGGCTGACAGCAACGTGCGATAACGCGATGACCATCGATTTTTCGGGTTATGAACGCGAACAGAAGTATTTTATCAGCAGTTCACGTGGTCGTTCCAAGCATGTGAATTGGCCAAATTGGCCCTTGATCGCAGATGGGAATTTAACTTATTTTACTTGTTGCGTCTAAAAAAACCGTCTTTTCAGGACACAAGCATAGCGTTGGAATGAGATTCAACTACGCTATCAAATGATTACTGATAGTCCAAAGAAATAGCTCTATCCAGCGAAAAATTTGCGGTTTGAAGCGCGAAAAATCTCCTACTGTAGCAACGTCAAAAAAGTCTTCTTCGAAGACCAGCGACGTGAGGCTGTAGCCTTACGTCTCAGCTTTTGAATGGTTACTAACAGTTCTACGAAAATTTTCTCTCCAGCGAATGAGATCGGTTTTCATTTGTCCCCTCGAGATCAAAAATAACCAAAGAAACACTTATTAATTATTTAATCTGTGGTGACATTTAGAGTACCCATCACTCTTTGCATTCGATTAGCTTCTGCACATTAGTCGTCACGAAGTTACTTAGTCGAGCTAAAGCATTCCCACGCGACTATGAGAGAGCGTAGTCCTTGATATTTCCACATATATGCACCAGTTTGCAAATATCTGCCATGTGCTCAGACTTGTATCGATATCGTGAATGGAAAAAAAAACTGTCTGTCCACACAAGACTATACGGTGTTAGATCACTGATTTCTAAATCCATCAAAACCATCACTATAGGAATCTTCCAGTTGACATCATTCAGAACCTTAATAGTATGGGAATATACATTATATATTAAAGGAACAATTGGTACTCAAATTATCTGAAAACAACTTTGGAGACACTTCGAGTGCCGAGTAAGAACGGTGTATCACTGATATTTCACGACTTCAGAAAGAATCGACTCGACCACCATTAAATGCCATTCATACAGAAAATGACAACTATGAAACAACATCTGAATCTACACGGAAAAAAACCCGAAAACTTTTGTGGATGATTGCCGCCAGGAAACGAATTGAATGTAAGAACTGTTAAATCCGCGTAGCTTTGGTAAGATTTGTCAAGTTCGCACTTTTGAAATCCTAAAATCGTCAGAAAGCGGCATATAATTTCGGAAATCACCGGTTTATCGAATGCTGACATCGTCGTGCCGTACAATCTTTCCTAGCCGACCTCATACTAGACCATAAGCTGCGCATATTTGATCACTTCCATCAGATCAAAGACACGATTGTGTATCTTTTCATCTGTGCAGGATGTTTTCAAACCAGCACATCATAGCTAAACTTCCCGTTCTTTAGATCTGTTTTGATAGCATTACAATATTATCATAGCTTGCAAGTGAAGGGAAACGAAAGGTTGCTGGCATAACACATTTGCTATCCCAAGATATCTGTCAAACGTCTATTTCTAGTAGTCTCCAAGAACGAGATAGTCATTTCTGAATTCTTACCAAACAAGGAGATTAGTTGTAATGCACTTCCGCACATAGTGCTCACTCTCGATTACTTGTTCTCACCTGAACTGTGATAACAACGGTCATCGCGCAACGCAAGAACAAGGAAATAGCAGGTTATCATTCCCACAGATAACATTCCAGCGATTTCGTCCACACAAGCAAGCTTTTCATAGTGACGCAGAGATTAATCTGACTGTTTTTAACTTCGCTTTAGAAATTCAATATAGTCTATGAGAACGTTTGGAGCGTTTTCGAGATTGGTACGCCAGTGGCCTTCGTTCGGTTCGGCGATATAGCCCACTTCATCATTGGCCCACGCCTCACATCGACTGAAAAAATAGAAGAATGGTGACAACACAATAATACGTGCTATCGCCATAAGTAACGTCTCTCCGTCCCTGTATATGGTAGGGTTCAGTGTGAGGCGTGGGCCACTGATGAAGCGGGCGACACCGCCGAAACGTACGTATGGCTCTGACGTACTAACCTCAAAAGGCTCTAAACATTCTCACAAGCTATTCTCAGGGTCACACCACAAAGCTACCAGTCACATGCATGAACATCCTGAATGAATAAGCGAAGTACCAATTCAAAGAACTACCAGGACTCCACGATACATTTTTGAATAAGTTGTATCACAATACTCGAAGAAACTAACCCATCAATTTCTGGCGGTCGGTGAAGTCAAAACGAAGAACAACAATAGTGGTTTTCAGTTATCCAGCCCCTAGTGAGGGAATGAAGAAACTAACGATTCGGCTGGACAAAGACGATTTTCCATTGCACTTTTAGTAATCACTCGAAAACTGAAATCTCGTGCTACCGTTCCACGTGCTTGATTTTTGAAAAGCATTTTTACAGCGCTATAGCATTTAAAACAGGATTACGTTTCACACGCCGCGCGCTTTCACTATTAATGCGCTTACAGAGTTCGCCGCAAGCACGAAGAGCATGATAACTTTAACTTTGAACTCTAGAGAACTTAGACGTTAGATTTAGATTCTAATTTAGACGTTAGAGAACTTTGTAATAACGGAGTCAAACGTTTATCTGCAGTTTTCTTCAAAGCGGAGAAAACCAAATACAAAAAAAAACCGCACTTTACATCTGAATCTTGCATAGTCCATAGATTCAGCGTAATCAATCCACAGCCACCACACACCGTAGCAACAAGCAATGCGCGGTGTATATGAAACAGAAATCTATTTTCCCTGATACACCGTAGTGAAACGATCTTTTCAAAGAATAAACAAAACGTTGGAATTGGCGAAACTTGTGCTACTGAATGTCTACTTATGATTTGAGGGAAGATCTCTGTCTTGCGAGAGATAAGCGTGTGTGAGACACAAATCTATCGTTTTACTACAGCGCTGCACAAAAAACCTTCTAAAAAGCAAATATATTTTTGGATTCTTCGAAATTCCAGCTATCGAATGATCGCTAGCAACCAGCATTTTAAAAGCTACAGCGTTAAAAAAATGTCTTTTCAAAAAACAAGCACGTGGCGCGGTATTCAAGCTTTCGGTTGGTTACTAACAGTCTCACCGAAATCCTTGTCCACTAAGGACGGTAGTTTCTTCATTACCTCTCGGATAACCGAAAAGAATCACACTAAGATTCTTGCCGTACCCTACAAGAAAAAATTAGCAGGAAGCTTTTCTGATTATTACAACAAAAGCGATAGTCAAAAAAAGGTATACATAAGTTTTATCTCAAGTAGGACATTCAAAAATTTTTGGAACAGAAAACAATCGCCAAACAGAAGAAAACAAAATGTAAACCGAAATGCTGTAGAGACCAAGTCTCTCACGTTTATGAAAAAAATGGAGGTAGGCAAATAAATAAAATATTGAAACCGATTTTGAGAAATAATCAATGGTGTGGAAAATCAGTAGCAAGTAGTACACGTCTGTCACTAATAATTATTCGTGCACTAGTCATTGCTAATAAATACAGAAAAAAACCTCAATAAAAATGGAAATCGAGATGATCATTTGAAGATATTGGGAATAGGTATACCAAGAAGATCAGACTTGCGATGAAGAATCTCCATCATTTCCGATCTCATCTGAAATGTCTCTTTAATATAAGCGAAAAGGATATGTTCATACCTTAAATTTTTTTCATAAATTTGTCTATTGATATAGTGAAAACAATGAAGTTGGGTGAATATAAACAGCTTCAAACGCAGACACACACTTGCCAATGTAAATCCGAAAATAGATGATTTCCCTAGCCTACAAATTGAAATGTATAGCAGATATGAGGGAAATACAGCAAACGGGCTCTCGTGAAAGTTGTGGTTCCACCAATTTTTATAAGCCTAAGCTTACGCCCTAAGCCCACGGCCTAATTCATATTCAAAAAATTGATGGGACCATAACTCCCCACTAGCGCCAACAAATCATTTCAGCCGCAAATTTCCATAACTGTCCCCTTGCAACAACATAAAGACTAAAGACGTACCCTTTGAAGATCAGAAGTCGCTTCAGACAAAGCCTTTTGAAGATTCTCTATCTTCAACGTCGCTCCATCAATTTCATGTCCTTTCTTCAATTCAGCAACGGCCAACAACCAAAGTTGTTGACGTTCCTGCAAAGCCAAGCATCATCATCGCTCAATAATAATCAAAAAAGAAGAAAATTTAACCTACTTTCTCACCGCCACTGTTCCCTTCAGCAGAACTAGTTGGACAAGAACCCTCAAAAAAAAATATTGTTATGATAATTATATGGAAACAGTCAGTACAGATGAGAAACGCTTTCTAACTATAAGAAGTGCCCACCGTTTGATCGTTTTGAGGTGGACTTGGAAAGCGATCAGGTGTCAGACCTTCTGTAGGCTCTTCCTGAAGCAAAAGTTATTGACGAACGCGACGTACATTTTTGAAGAGAGTTACCGTGTGTCTCCCTGCATTGTTATCAAGCCAAAACATGACTACCTATACAAGAATACATTTATGAAAAGAACTGGTGTAATCCATCCTGACGTATTAGTGCGCCCGCTAGAAGGATATGTAACCTAGTCAGCAAATGAAGCGCTCTTAGGATGACATGAAGGTTATGTCGGTTTATAGGGAAAACTTCATCGTGCTTTAAGTTACTATTTCTTTTTGCATTAGCCAACTAATATTTTCGCTATAATAACTCGAAAAGTTGTCTATACAAAAATTTGTAGCCAAACTTGATTGAGACGAGAGAATTATCCTGTATCATATATGTTGATACATAAATACTATATGCATACTTTGGTCCTAACCTATTAAGACTGTGCCAAAGCAAATTTGTCGTGGCAAAGCTCCATCTATTGGCCATTGCAGACAATTGTATAGAACAAACTTAGTGTTGAAATACTCATTGATCAGCACTGGATTAAAATGAGACTATACCTTCACTGTCAGTAAGCACGGAGAGTTGGTGGCATTTGCAGGAGGCCTTAGATCCACACGACTTTGTGATGAAAGACTTTCGTGAGTTACTGAAGAGTTCGCTAGAAAAAGTTAAACCCTTGAGAACTTACAGGTCAGTTTTTATTCGTACTTTTTACTAACTCGAATTTCATACCGTGAGTCACCACTTCATCGTAGCTCTGACGTCGAAAATAAACTTACAACATTAGGCATAAGCTCAGCGGGATCTTAAGCTTTAGAGTCGCGCATTTCCTTTCCTGCTGAAGGCGAACTTGAGGTATCGGATGGTTCTGTGATCCACAATAACCAACCTCTAGCTGTAGGATAACATGATAATGCTCTATAAGAGATAGCGCGAAAAAAAATGACCGAGGAATGTATAGTATTAATGAGTCCCTCAGTAACAGGCCAAGTATCCAACTTTATTATGCATCGCTGAGGCTACTATATGGTCATCTGACTTTTACAACGGACAGGGCTTATTAGTACATCAGGTCAGTGTGCTTAACCACGAAGAGAGTATGAGATCAAACAGGCGACTCCGGATGAATTTACAGTTTATTTCCCCAAAAGTATAGAAAAGTCGACATCAAAACACCTGCCATATGGAGATTAATATCATCAACTGCAGTCGACGACCCGTGAGAATGAGAAGATGGATTAGGCGGGATTTTATACCGATGTAAGAGACTAATGGTCAAAGATAACTCTCCTTGTAGAAATGTTAATGAAGATTTTACAAGCTTACACGAACTTGGAGGACAGTAAAGGCAGAAAGATCTAATGGAAAGAAGTGATAAAATTTTTTGCTCCTGTTGAGATGCCATGAAAAGTGAACTCCGATGTTATTCTCCCATTAACATCAGCAATCGCTAATACAAGTCGTTCAAGGACTCATAATTCCTCACTATTCCTATATCACATCATTTGACTCTACAGATAATATACCTTTTTTCGAGTGCTTTATTAAGACCACGCTCAAATTTCAATAGATCTTTTCATTATTATTTGAGCGAGCTTGTCATGTGGTCTGGTAAGGGCTCTTGTACAGCCTGATACACGTGTCTGATCCTTACAGACTCGTCAGTCGGGCAGAACCCGTCGTCTTTCGATATTTTTTAATAGACAGTTTTCTCGGGAGCTCTATTCCGTTACAGACAGTCATCGAAGACGAACGTTTTACACTCTATATCAAACGAAATTTTCACCTAACACAGAGTATTTGCGCACTCGATTGCTCTTTGGCTGGTATTTTTATCATAATATACCTTTATTTAGAGCACTTTAATTCGAGTGCCGAGAGAACTGACTATAAAAATTTCGAAAGACGACGGGTTCTGCCTGAATGAGGAGTCTGTAAGAACGAAGCACGTGTATCGCGCTGTACAAGAGCCCTTAGCAAACCACATGACAAGTTGGCTCAAATAATAATGAAAGGATCTACAGATAATTGATAGATTTTTATTAGGATCACTCCGCTTGCGAATGCGAATTTCAGAACAAAAAGAACCTGGAGGAGATTCCGATGAACAGTGAAGATCACATTTCATGTCTCTTCCATTCACTGCTGATGACGAATCACCAGATGTTTCATTGAGCTGTATAACCTGTAGAAAGATATATAACTAATAAGCAACATGTTGTTAGGAAACACAATGAATTCTATGACACATAACGTTCAAAGTTGATTTTTCGACAACGCTCGTTGACATCTGCGTTACAAATCTAACATATCTAATGGCAACTCAGGTGATATTGTATTATTTATGTGTTTACTCGCTGCTCTATTCGTATAAACATTTTCGTACAACATTCATTCAATTTGAAAGCACTTTTTCTGTGATTGAATACGAAAATTCGGTACTTGTCCACTATGAGGCATCAAATGATTATCGACCCCATTCGCTAGAAAAAAATTCTTTCATAGGAGTGTTAATAGTCATTTGAAAGTTTGGATCTCTAACCAGAGACGTACGAGGCCGGTTTTCCAACATCCTTTTATAACTTTGTAAAATACATAATGAATCAAACTTCACACGATCCGCTTTTTTTCCATTTCGCTTATATTTCGCTGTATAAAATTCTGCCCTTAGACTGAGAGCATTGTTTAGATAGCTTAAGCCACAAAGAACTCAAAAATTCGCTCGTTTTTTGAAAAGCTCTTTTGATAGCGCTGTAGGAGAAGCATTTGTGTTTTACGCCTCGCCCTACACAGAGCTTTCATTAGACTATTTGCAATCACTCGATAGCGTAAGATTTAAGGATTCTAAAGCTGTGCTTATTTTCTGAAAAGACTGTTGTTCACTGCAATGTAGCAGTAAAAATGAGAATGATTCACAAACGCGATCACGCGTTCTTGGTCAAATCACTGGCCGCGGGACGACATGGCAAGGAGGTTGGCGCGATGATCGATCGATTTACTCAAATGAAAGTGAGATGTTTGTTATTCAATTAAAAATTGCTTTCACGCTTGGAAAGAAACCCCAGATTGAATGTATGACTCTGACACTACAACATTATCTCTACACGCTCTCATGTGTATTTCGCTGAACAAAACTCTTTCCTTAGAGTGCTTGTACTCCTTCAATAGCACAAACTTCGAAAAACTCCAGAAAGCATTTCCTTTTTGAAGGAGCTCTTTTGATAGCGCTGTAGGAAAAAGAAAAGGTTTGTGCATTGAACCTCGCCAGACAGAGCTCTCTCTTCAGATTATTAGTAATCATTCAATGTCGTAATTCCAATAATTCTAACGTTGCGTTTATTTCCTCGAAATACCGTTTAACAGGGAAAATCGACCGAGTTTCAGATTTTTGACGACCTTGTTTGTCGTCTAATTCACAAAACCGGCAGGTAGGGCGGGACCGATCGCTTTCGAAATATTGTTATTTAATTGGGGGATTTTCTTACCGCATCGACAGGAACTTCAGATAAAAACGTATGATTCTGATGATACGGAAAATTCTCTACACGCTGATCTGCTGTTCGTGCATCCAGCGAATTATACGAGTGTCAAAAATGAAGGCAAAAGGCGAGTGCGAAACACAATTTTATTCTGAATTTTACCGCGCCGAAAAGGGATGTCCTGGAGGACCGGCGACGAGGGGCTGCAGCCAGCGATTTAAGAATTCGAATAATTACTAACGCTCCTATGAAAAGTACCAGTTCAGCGAATGAGATCGGCTTACAAAATTGCCGCCGTCTAGCATATAAGTCTTCGAATTTCTTTTGGAGTTCCTAGGTGGTGCCACAACCAAAACAAAAGCAACAAAAGCAACAAAAAGCTATCGTTCCAATATCAAAACGATTTATTCAAATCCTTGAGAACAAGGCTTGCCGCTGTTCTTTAAACTTAAGTTTTACACTTTGCACGCACTATCACGCATATTTATTTATTTGACTCCTCTTTCGCCGCTTCGCAGATTTTGAGCTCTTCCGCGTTTGAGAAGTAAGAAAAACTCTTCTCTGTTGTTTTATGTGTATGAACTTCTCATTTCCATTCTATTACACTAGATAAATCCGAAACTAAGTCTTGCTTAGACCATGAGCCGAGGAGTACGAAAGTAATGTTCTTTTCGCTTAGCGTCACAAAAAATCTGATTTATGCTATCAATAACTACTAAAAGTCTGCTAGGAGACCATGCACAAACCATAGTCACCTCGGAGTCCTGTGTTGTGAATATTGCAAAATTCCATCCACACATTCTCTTACACTTCAGCCTAGTAAACACTGCGCGCCAAGTGGAAAACTCAAATTTAAACTCGCCACATATAGGAGACAAATGAAAAACCAATTTCATCCATCAAATAGGATTTTTTCATAGCAATCTAGTAGCCGTTCGAAATCTTACAGTTCGGGCTAGATTCCCACTTGGCCGTTAAAAAAAAAAGTTTTTCGACGTTGTTAGAGAACAAAATTTCTTGCGTTTCAGACGCGCATAGTTCTATCCGGACAGAGCTCTTTCTTTGGACTATTAGTAATCATTCGACAGCGTAATTTTTGCTGATTTCAACTCTGTGCTAATTTTTTGGAAAGATCCCTTCTCTGCATCGCAACAGAGAAAATAAGTTGAATTCACATACGTGAGCAAAGCCTTAAGTCTTTGGCCAATTCACGTGTCGCTGGATAAGGCGGCACATGAGGCGACGCGATGATCATCGCCTTTCGAGCATAGGAACGTGCAGAAAAGCATCGCACCGGCAGTTCACGTGGCCGTCTCACCCACCAGCATGTGAATTGACCAAAGACTCTTCTGTGCGTATGTGAATTCAAGGCATTTTCCCTGTTGCATTGTAGAGAAAGGGCCATTCCAAAAAAATAAGCGTTGGAATTAGCAAGTATGACGCTATCGAAAGATACTAATATTCTACACAAACAGCTCTGTCCGGCGAGAAATATGAGCGTCTGGAATGTCAGTAATTTTGTTCTCTGACAACGTCAAAAGACTTTCTTCAAAAATGGGCTATGTTGGGCTCTGGCCATGACTCTGCGCTTCCGAATGATTACTAACACTCTTTTGAGAAGTTCTTGTCCAGCGAATAAAATTGGTTTTTCATTTGTCGCCTCATGATGGACAACTATCAAGTCTTTTTAGGAATCAACAATGTTGAAATCTCCTAGATCGGAGCTATTGAATGATCACCAAAAGTCTGAAAAAAGGTAAAAGATTGTGTTTTCTGAATATTGAATAATAAATTGCGATAGCATAATAGTACCAAGGAACACTAAAAATAAAAGAAAGAAACACTTGGAAAGCAGAAATAAAAAATTACCTGACTTTGTGGATGTCCAGCTAGACGCCTTTCTTCTCTCAGATATCGTCTTTTACAGGGTCTAAATTATATAGGATTAGTCTTGAATCCGTTGAATAGGTCTAAATTTTCTTTTCGTAGAAACTAACCTGCACACTCTTTTTCCTTGGTTATATCGCCAGCTTTTTCCTCTAGGCTCACCAGCACCACATTCACTACACATTTTAACAGAGTCCTAAAACAAAAGCTATCTCATTTCGGAATCCTTAGGCTACAACCAGAACAACACAAGAATTCTTTGGAGACCATTGTAAAAATTGATAACGAGGAAATGGTTGGAATGCAAGAGGTGCTGCGATCCGGATTCGCGCAGTAGTCAATTGTAAAATAAAAATAAAGAGATACTTATCAGATGCAATTTTTATCGAAAATCTTAGGACAATATAAAAAAGAATAAAAATTTACCTTGCGTCTTTTTGCCCTCTCAATTAGCCATTGTGGGCGTGCTGTTCCATGATTACGAAAATACTGTCTGCATGCGCTAAATTTCACACTCATAAATTGAACACGACCAATAGCCGTCGTCAGACTCTAAGCCTTTGGGTACCGCAATCAGCAGGAAGCGGAGCCGCATTGAGTTTTCGCGCGCACGGTTTCTATCTCGAAAATATCATACTTCAGGAGCTGAAATCGCTACTAAATCAAGTACCCTGCGTATTTTTTTTCACTGAATGTCCTCGGATTCCTGGATTTCTCAGGATATCAAGCGCTCTACACGAAGACCACCAATCAGATGGTCCGATTTCTTCACGAAAAGCTTAGAAGAAAGATATGATGCTCAACGAATCCCTAGAGCAAGGAGGACCACCGGGCTATTCTTGCAAGTGACAAGGAAAAATGTAAGTATTGCTGGTGCCCGCTCGGGTCACTCGACGATCAACGGGACGACAGGTGATGCAGGAAAATGCTCTCAAGACGACTTTTTGGACTTCGTCCACTTCCAAGCTCTTCAGACAATCCACGTGAGAATACCTGCAGCCGAATGAGGCTGTCCATAGACTTATGAGCCGCTCGGATGCTGAGCCATTATCAAGCATTCGTGATTTTGCTGTGAAGCTTGGTGTTTCGCAGCGGACCGTTATCACCATGTTAGATCAATCTCTGTCCAAAAAAAGAAAAAAAATAATGGCACAAAGTGTTGGACAATGATGCTCTATACATTGAGGAATAGTTATTGTTTAGTAGTTGATTTGCGCAAGAGAACGAAACTTTCAAAAACTACCCAGAACTTTCTGCTCAGTCCTAGTATAATAACCTTTACGGTCGCGAGAATCCAACCCCCTCTATGTCTAATTGACAAGGCCGAACTCTC
>JAHQIW010004876.1:0-40736 GCA_019055375.1 Parelaphostrongylus tenuis | reverse complement strand
ATTTATGCCAACTGAACGCATGGCGCAGCGGTTAGAGGTGCTCTGCATTCTGCATCGCAAAATGATTCGCGCTCATGGCTCATCAAACCATCCATTCCTCTAGGGTTCGCAATTTGGTACCGGACTGATCGCATACTTGTCTGGGAGGATAAGCAGCACTGACTCGGTTCAGTGGGAGGCCATCGCGAGTCATTGTGAAAGCCAGATATGCATTCTTTACATCTTAAAGAAGGTAAATAACTGCTGACGAGTACACGGCGCATTCCTCAGGCATTGAACGAAGCCAAAAGATTTACTCTTCATGTTTTCATGTCAAATAATTGGCTTTCGTAGTTTTTCTTCCTCGTATTCCATTCACTCCACTATACGATAAATGTAACAATGGATCAATGTTCATAGTCGTGGAGAAGAAGTCGTCAACAAAAATTTAGTTTGGAAACACACCATTTTGACGCAATCTAATGAACTGAAGTATTAACCTAATCACAGGCATTCGATAGTCAGACTGATCAGGTTGTAATGCTCACCATCTCTACGGGAAAACATTCATTACCGAACTCGGTTAACGAAGACGCCGGCGTCAGCGATTTCCCTCCAGACAAACATTATCCAGATGCCTTTCTATTTGAGTGTTTTCTCAAGGCCACAGCTCAACTTTCACTATGCGAAGTAATCATTTTTGAGCCACGCACGTCATGTGGTCTATCAAATGGGCTGACCTATAAAGCCCGATACACGTGTTTCGACCTTGATGATCTCTTCAGTTGAGCAGTTACTCTTTGTATTTAGCCAGTTCTCTCAGGGCGCTCAGCCCTCTATACTAAGAGTAGACGATGACGAACATTTTACACTCTATGTCAGGCAAAATTCCCATCGAACACCCAACGTTGTACGCTCGATTGCTCTTGGCTGGTATCATTAGTATATCATACTTTCCGTATCGAGTGTTTTCTTAAGACCACAGCTCAAATTTCATTATGCCAGATGATCATTTTTAAGCCACGCATGTCATGTGGTCTGTAAATGAGCTGACTTAACTAGACCATCACGGTCGAAAAACGTCTACTGGGCGCTACAAGTCGACCCATTTAACAAACCACATGACATGCGTGGCTTAAAAATGATTATCTGGCATATTATCCAGGTGATATTTTGATAGAGCTGTTGTTAAGATTCCTTGCCCTTGATTACCAAAAACATCAATTAGAGCAGAAAACCGTCGTTCTTGATGGCCTGGAAGTGATAGCCAATAATGGATTAGAACCCATACCGGTAATAAAAGAACTTGCATTAGCTGTTGAAAAGAAAGAGCGGTAGCAGAACAGGTGTCCTGGTTGCAGTGGTCAGCACGTGCACAAGCAAAAGGTAAGATGCGGATTGAACTCTTGCCCGAGATTTGCCTTTCGCTCAAAATTTTAGCATATATCGTTATGCCATGTGGTTAGAGGTGCTATGGGTCGCGCAGGATGTCCATGATTCCATTTCGTGCACAGAACTCATCGAAACATCCATCCTTTCGGAGTCGCTAATGTACAAAAGTGGGTCGCAGACTTGTCTAGGAGTTCGCATGACCTTTTGTAGGGTGGCAGTGGAAAGTTTTGGTGAAATTGTATCGCCTTGTCGAACCCCTCTTCTAACGTCGACGGTGATATTGTCGTAGAATGGCGATATTTTGGTTGAGAACTTTTTAAATAGCTCACGAACGATCGTTACGAACAAAAATGTAAAACTCGATCTTATTTTTTCTGCTAAACCGTGTTTTTAAAAAATAAGCACATCGCAAGAATCAGAAAACACTATACTGTCAGCCATAGTTCAAATATTAGCACTCTGGGGAAGGAATTTTGTTCAACGAAATATGAACGAGATAAGAGAAAAAAAAACACGTGGTATTATGAAACATGATATTATTTCGAATGTTACAGCGTTATAAAGGGGTGCTTTGAAAAACTGGCAACTTGGAGCTTTAGCCACAAGTTTCACCTTTGAATGGTCACTCACACTCCTGTGAAAAGTTCTTCTCCAGCAAATGAGATCGCTTTTTCATTTGTTCCTTCCTAATCAGACAGAACCTTACGTTGTTACTCATCGTAGATGATGGTTGCCAGACATAAAAACGAGAAGAAGCAGTGCAAGGTAACGACAAGTGAAGACTGAATATCTGAGCTTCTACGTATTCTTTTCGAAATGGTGATTAAAATGTATTCAAATATTATGGAGCGTAAAGAAAGAAGATGGAACGAAGAGATGAAGAGTATTTCATTTGTACAATTACTGCAGTGAGCTTCGATCACAGATCAATCAAAACCCATCGTAACCTCATCTCATATCGTCTATGCCGTACGGATGTCAGGAAAATCATCAATATAAATAAATACATCAGAGTCCATCGCAATCAACTGGCTTCCGCATACATTCATTGTGTGATCAGCATGAAATTCGCCTATATAGATCTATTACAACCAAATAAAAAAACTGAATAGCGCGAAAAACGTGAATATGACGGGATTGTTGAATGGAAGGTGCAGCCTTTTTCAACATGTGTCCTATTTTATTGTATTTATGTGCTTGTGTTACAAAATTTCATTATATTTCCGATGACCCACCATTTCCACCTTCGACATTTCTATTCGGGAACTTTACTACGTGTAAATCCATGGCAAGAGGCACTGAGCTCCTTGTAGCAATCGGGTTCCAAAATGCCAAATATCTTTCCGATCCTTTACAAGCTCTGAAGACTTTCTGTAATGATGACATGGCAAACCGCTAGCAATGTTCTCTTCAAAGACAGTGAAAAGAGACACCAATTTGAAAGTACGTTCTACTTTGCTCTCTTAAGGAAGCGCATCCCACTGAGGTAGTTCTTGAACAGTTGAGACGAATAAAAGGTTCATAGATAGATCTTTCAGGTAACTAGTCGACTAAAAAATTCGGGAGAACATCTTCAAAGCTTATTCATAATACGGAAAGACAAAGATTGGTAAAGAAATTTCTTTACCAATCTTTTGCATTTCACAATTCCCGTTTAAGGCCCTGAAATCTCCACCTGGTGAAAATCACACGTGATTCCAGGCTCTGACGTTCGAGCTGTGATTGAAAAAAAAGTATAAAGGCACAGCTCCAGGAAATGACGATATCACAACCGATTTCGTCAGAACTGCTGATCACAAGCTGCATGTACTCCACGGAAAGCATATGATATCATAACTTTAGAAGGAAAAAATCCCAGACCAGTGAAGGACATTGCGCGCACTCGTCCTACCTAACAAGGGTGACATAGTGATCTTTGTAACTATCGCCGAATATGCTCGTTGGGTATATTCTACATGCTTTTCACGGAGAGTATCCTTTTGCGCATATCGAACATCTTAGATGAGGCACAGTCAGTTGGACAAGCACGATTCCGTGAGGGATTCTGCTGCATGGATCACATCCAAACCGTCTCGCGTGCCATTGAAGTCTGTCGGAAATACTGTATGCTTCTTGTGTTAATCTCTATCGACCATTAGGAAGCGTTTGACATCGTCGAAATAAATGCAATCATATCAGCGCACACCGATCAAGGTGTAGACCTGTCTCATATCCGAACATCAGAAGACTGCTATCGAGCACCATGCCCACCGGAAAAGGAGTTGGACAAGGCAACACGATGTCGACGAAGCTGTTTATTGCAGCATTGCAATTGATAAAGTTACCTGACTGCAACCAAAAAGGCATGCGAACTGATGGAAAAATCCTACTAAACATTCATTTTGCGAACGACATCGTCATCTTTTCGAAAAGTACCAGTGAAACAGAGACGATGCTCAAGGAACTCAACGAAGCAGGAAAAAGATTGGACTACGCATTAACACGACGAAGGCACAAATTATGAAAAAACATGGTGCCAAGGTAAGCGAATCGAAGTGGCTGCTCCTTTGATCAAAGATTCCTTCTCGTACGTGTACCTTGGAAATCCAATGAATTTGAAATACAACATGCACGAGAAACTAAACAAATGAAGTAGACCAGCGTGGGCCGCATTCGCGCCTCTCAAAAAAGCCATCGACCATATAGCAACCCCAAATTCCTTGCTCAACCTTTCGATTCGACGGTTCCCTCAGCGCTCTTTTATGCAGCAGAGATGTAGGCTGATACTACACCCGCATCAGGAAGTCTGCGTACCACTCACAGGGCGTTTGTACTTCAACCGGCACTCACAACATCTGGCCGGTTTGCGTAGTCCCGATCCTCAACGATTATCTCATCTTCATGACCCAGAAATATATACATCAATTTTTTCGAGAAATCGGTGTTTGGAAATATTCGTGATTTTATGATAATGAAAGTTAATTATTAGGAAGAAATTGGATTGAACTCCTTCAACTAGGGATGGAACCTGAGACTCCCGTAAAGATCTGAGCACGAAGAAGCAATAAAACACTGATGAACGGCGGCGTATCATGTATTCTACTTCTCCAAATATCGTAGAAGTGAGTAGTTTTACATTTAGAATAAAAATTGACTGCAAGTCTTAACAACATTTCAAATGAAGTGTGTTCACTTACAAGATGGTCTCAATTGGAGCCTGTATTTTATTTTCCATTTAAATGTAAAATCTGTCGATTAAAGTTAGCTCAAGCTCAGGATTGAACCAATTACCACGTGAGTAATTCAAGATGTTTCTAACTACTGTAAATCATGCACTCATTTTTACTAATTGTACAAATACGGTTGAATGGATGGAGCGCAGTCTTTGTAAATTTTTTACGACACGCTCGAGCTGCAGCAGATAATCAAGGAATTTTTTTTTATCAGAAAATTGCGAAAGAAATATTCCGTTATCGCCCTTGATCGAACAAAAGATCACCAACAACATTTCATCGTTCCAAGGTGTAATGAGGGAAAAATAGGAAAAGCTTAAAACGCTCGTTTTCGCGCTACTTTTATGCTTCTATCTATTGTGACAGCGCTACCACAGGCAAGTTTTACAGTGTAGGAGGCGATAAATGCCTCTGTACATACATAATATAATTTACTACTAAAATGTCTTTTTACTGTTGAGTTACTTTACTCTCACCAATGTTCTACCATCATATCTAGCGACGTCCTTAGATGTTCCGCGAGGTACAGAAAAGGCATCACACCAAAATAAGATGTGTAAGTTAAGAAAGAGTCTTAATAGTACCATCTGAGAGGACAGTTGATAAAATTTTATAGATGTCTGACAAGACAGTCGCGGGAATCGCTATCACCTCCGAATAGAGAGCTTATTCATAGCAGCAAGAGGCCCTCTGATGATTTATTAAGGAGAACGGTTACTGCTTGTGGTGGGACGACTTTCAAACAGGCTAGCACGTCTACCTTGTGACTCTTGACAAATAAAAATTTACCCGAACAGCAACCTACAAATTATGTGAAAATTCTGCTGGAAGCCACTATGTCATTTTTTTGCATTGATGTGTCATCCACATACCCAACTAATCTCATTATTGCTATTTTTGGTTCATTTAGAAGGTTTTTTATTTGTAATGAGAAGTATCCACTTATCAAGTATCCATCAATAAAAGTTCTTAGAGATTACTAGTAGATTGTTTAGCTTTACACTAAATGCCTTGTTTCAAAATTTCAATATATGTTTCACGAGGAAGATTCTTTTACTGACGTTGCTCCTCAACTGAAATTCTCACCCTTTCCTACTTTTGCTTCTGACCCTTAATTGTTTATAACCACTCCTTCTCTTTCTTTACCAAAATGGTTAGTAACGGTGATAAACTATCATTACTTTCGATCGACTCATGTGATTAATTCGCTGATCTGATATCACACGTAAGTGATTTCATGAAATTTCTAGACCGGGTGATCAGTGGAAACTGTCGTTTTTCCATTCTTCCAGAGTTTGGGAAAGTTCCTAGTTTTCCAAACTATTACCCTAACAGAATTGGTCAAGTGAAAAAATTAATATGAATGCAAATTAAAAAGAGGCTATATGCATAGGTATTTTAATGTTAGAACTATTGGAGATGGATTACTAAGAGACTAAAACAATATGCCTGATAGTTTTTTTGAACCCTGCAGCCAAGAATAATAGAATATAATTGTTATCCTATTATAGCTTTATGGCATGACCAATGAAACTGTTCAAATGTCTAATTTTGAGATGTTCGTTTGAAGGTCACTGAGATGAGATCGCCGAGTGAGAGACGAAACTAGTTAGCAATGAACGGAAATTGCGGCAGTATTAAAGATTTGGAAAGGAAAAGAGAGAAAGAAAGAAACCCAGGGAAATAGAAAGAACCACATGCACGACGAAAATCGAGAAAGGGACGAGAAGTTGGAGTAAGTGAGATTGACGTAAACACGCAGGGTAAATGAAAGAGATCGTGCGCAATTCGAAATTCAAGCGCTAGAGAGACTCTAATGAACTGTAGAGAAAGGAGAAATAGACGAATAGAGAGACAGAGGAGAAAGGGGTGATCAAATGAGCGGAGAGGGAGATTTCAAGAGTAGATGCTTAATTCAAAGATTCGGGAAGAAGAGAATACAACCAATGAATGCTGTAGGAGTTTTTCTCAGTGTAAGTGGCCGACATTCATTCATTCAAGGTTGCGAGAAAACAAATCTGAACACCCTTAAGAACTTATCAGGGAATGAAAGTAATGTAAATTCTCAATGTGGCTTTCGTTCGAAATGTACAATTTACGCACCATCACCATTATAGAAGAGATTTTTACAGGTCTATCAATTTATAGTTCACTTCATATCCGGTTGATCAGTAAGTGAAACTAAGATATGCACTTGTGACATGGAATTAAAGTGAAAATTCTCTACAGCCTGTAGAAAACAACGAAAGAGGTTCACAAAACGATAACGCATCAGTTGTGTTGAAAAGCAGAGTGTACAAGGACTAAACGAAAAAGAAATTTCCCAACTTACAACTGCTGTTGTAGGAATTATACGCTTTTGATATGACAGGATAAGACGGGAATTTCGACATCACGGTCATCTTACGCAGAAATACATCAGTTCGGATTCGTATATAATCTAATGTCAAAAACATATCAACTAATCTCAGCGCATTCACTGCCGATGATGATATCCTGATGGCCACTGTTTTTACCAATTTATTCAGTATAACAACTATCACCTCTCTTCAGAACATATCGTATAACGTCTCGAAACTGAGAATCGATGAAACTGAATTGGTTGAAATAGAATCCATTTTTATTTAACCGCTTTTTGCGATGGTATGAAGTTGAAGCTATACCCATTGATGTAGAGTGGTGTGCAAAGCGTTTGCGTCAGGTAGGACTCGAACAAGCATTTAGCCCAGTCAGGGTGCGCGTTCTCTTGCCATTGACTACTGATGCCCGTTTTTCCCATCGATTTTTCTATGCTACAACGCATCTGTCTGTCAGCAACCAACCGTCAACGGCCTGGTCCAGGTAGTCGCGATCGACGTTGGACCTAGTAACGCTGACAAATATTGGGTTTACATAGGTGTATTGTAGCGCAGAAAGAGTGGTGAGCGAAACGGGCGTCAGTAGTGCAACGCGCTAGAGCACGCACTACCAGATAGAGCGCGATGTGGGCTTGAGTCTCGCCTGACGCGAAAGTTTTGTACATCACTCTACATCAATAAATTGGTTCAATTTATGCAGCGTATAAAACAACACCATAGGTTTCAGTAAGATTCGAACAATTAATTTCCGAAGAAGCCAGAACTTTGCAAGCTTCGATATCGATTCGGAAAGAGCTTGTAAGCTGTCGAAGCTTCTCCTACTCGTTGTATAAACTTATTTCAACCACTGCAATGCCAGCATTAACTTCACCTTCTTATTTCGTAAAAGCCATGCGGTACTTCGAATTGTGTTTCATCATGACAAAAAATCACTTTCATGCAGAACTATGCTTTTTATCGGGTTATTTATTAACGAAACTGCGAAATGTAAAAGAGTTGCCGAAGTAACGTTTGCCTACTTGTCAGAACTCAGGTAGATTGTTATTGGTCGTCCAATCATATCATTGTAGAACAATTATTCCAAGCTAGTAGTTTTGCTTATTTTGATAGAAGAAGAACGTTTCTGTGATTCAGAAAGTGAACACCATAAATTCTAACATTGGCATTAGAAGAGATGAAAGAATCCGGTTATACTGGATATTGAAGTCGTCCACAGCCGTGACCACAACATATGATATCTCCAGGAACAACGTTACAACAAAACATCATCATAGTAACAGGTTAGAAAGTGCTTAACATAAATTCGTTCGAGTTGATCTTTGAAAGAAAGCATCGAGAAAGGTGAGAGAGTTGTTTGACAAGATTTTGGGACAATTTTTGTTGATCTTTGGAAAAAAGGTAATCAGGAGTGTAAACGAATTATTTAGAAATGGTAGAAGGAATGCACTTTTGGAATCTGACCAATATAAGGTATGGCAGAGTAGCGTGTCATCTCTGAATTTCACTAGACTTCGCCTTGATTAGTCAAAGCGATTTCATCAAATATCGCTTTCAATGTTTGGGCGAATGTGGTGTTCCTTCTTCGTAAGTGATAGCCTAAGTTTGGGCTAATTGCCTCACTCAGAGCTTAGACGTATCATACCATACCATATCTAATCTTTTAGTTGACATTTCCTACATCTAGTAAGAAGGTATGCAAAATTAGGCCTAATGTCTACCTATCAAAGAAAACTCACCGTTAAAATTCCTATATGGGAATGGTTGCTATGTGTTGCCATGCACTATGATTGATGAACCTTACTTAAATTCTTAGATAATGTGTCAAATCACTTGTGAGTCTCAGACGTTCTCTCCCCCTAATCATTTTTAGACTTTTTCAAGTTTGAGGTGGAAGCTATAATTTTCAGCCGCCGTCCATACTCTACAATTGATGCATAAATTGATATTTCGTTATCAACTATACACAAAAGAAGGTGAACAGATGTTTTGACCTGTTGCATAAACAGTTAGAGTATATTAAGCTCACACGGAAAAAACTTAGAGAGATTTGGCTTCTGTTTTTGAATGATCAAGTACATCGCCAAGTAATGAAAACACGAACAGGCAGGGTGGGTTCTGAAAAGGATTTAGTATCATAGACCACATCCACACGATCACAAGACTGATTGAAGTTTCTTATAAAGACTCTGGACAACCAGAGCGTCCCTACTGGGTACGTAACAATCGTTCGTGAGCTATTTAGAAAGTTCTCAACCAAAATAGCGCCATTCTACGACAATATCATCGTCGACGTTAGAAGAGGGGTTCGACAAGGCGATACAATTTCACCAAAACTTTTCACTGCCACCCTACGAAAGGTCATGCGAACATTAGAATGGGATGAAATGGGAGTGAAAATTGACGGTCGACAATTAAACCACCTTCGTGTTAGACCATCGTCCAACGTGTAACATAGTGGATGCCAGTAATCTTGTTGCTAGAACCGATTGTCTATTTATCTTGGCATAGAGACAATGACTCAGAGATTTCCTCTAATAAGCATGAGCAAGATTCTTATTAGTAGAATTTATTATATTCAGTCATATACTTTCATTACCCTGCGAAAGTAAACGTGATGTGTAGGTTCGATTCTTTTTCATGAGACGGCGACAATTGGAGAAACGATCCCTCTTCATTAACAAAGATTTTTCAATGCACTCTTACCAAATTCTCGAAAGCCTAAGTCTTTGGCTACTGCGCTAAGTAACCGAATTTTGAAAAAGTCATATTATAACGTTTCAGCTAAGGGAAAACATTTGTGTGCACAAGCGCATATTTCTCACGGGATAGAACTCTTCCTCTAGACAGTAATCATTTAATAGCGTACGTTTTCGCGATTTCAATGCTGTGCTTATTTCCTGGAAGGTTCTTTTCCTCGCAGTGGAACAGGAATAATAAAATCGAGTTTCACATCTTCCACGCGTTTGTTTACTGGCAGATCTACTGTCAGGGTGTATGGTCGCTGTAGATTAAATGCGGCGGCCCACCACTCTTTGATAGAATTACGTCGGCTCGCAACGTGAAAAGTGAGGTTTTTGTCATTCAAATAGGAGTTCTCTTTCTCCGCTTTAAAAGAAACTCTAGACAATGTTTGGCTCTCACGCTGCTATATGACCTTTGCACGACAATATGTTTCTCGTGCTTTCAGCGAGGTAATAATTGAATTACGTCGCAGATATAAGACATATTTCGTTATGAATTTTACGACATCATGAAAGGGTGCTTTCAAAAAACAACCACATAGCCCGATAGCCAGAGATTTAAGCCTGTGAGTGATTACTAGCACTATTATTAGAAGTTTATTTTCCAGCGAAAGGGATTATTTGTCGCCCTTCGACTGAGACAAACATAAATTCTTAAGTAGTAGCTAAGCAGCCTCATTGACCCTTTGACCTTCAAAGACCCAATCCCAACTACGATACACAGCATTACATCTAGAACGAAAGCTTTCACATAGTTCTTAGTAGTCTCATCGGGTTCGATTATCTCTAGCGCGAATTCATGTTGTTTATTCGCTAAGCGATCGGATCTAGATGCCTCTAGAACTACTAGGAACAACCCCATAAACAGACAGCATTAATTCGTGCTAGGCATAAACAAACCCGACGGCACTATTAAAGGCTATGTGGAAGCTTGCAGTCTAGATGTGATGTTGTGTGTCATTAACTTAACATAGTTGGATAAATCCGACGGCACTACTAAGATTTGTGTGGAAGCTTGCATTCTAGAAGTAGTTCCGTGTGTCGTAGTACGGACTGGACCTGTAGAAGACAAAGGTAAAGACATTTACCGCTCGCTTGCTCTAACTTTTCCAATTACTGATCGACTTCAAGCCGCCCACAGTTCTGCCTTCATCAGATCAAGAGGCACTTTTCAGAAATGGTGCTAATCTCGGCAGAAGCGATGAGTGAAGGGCTTCGCCAACGAATGGCATGCTTTTGCATCGGCTTGACTGTCGTGTAAGGAAATGTTGGCGTTCTATCTTGTCCACACTGTCGCACGTGAATACCAGGTTGCTACGTCACTCATCCTTAACCGTCCAACTCATTAATTTTTCAGTACTGTAACTTTACATAATCAAGAGATTTCGAGGCCTAAAAGCTTTGTTTTTGCTGAAGCTGCGATTTCGATATAAGCTGTATCATCTGTGGTTCCACTGATCGTCGAGTGACTCGAGCGGGGCACCGGCAACACTTCGACTTTTCCCTATCGCGTGTAATAGTAGCCCAGTGAGTTCCCCTGGTTCTAAGGATTCGCTGAGCATCATGTCTTTGTTCTAGTTTTTCGTAAAGAAATCGGACCATCGGATCATCAGTCTTCCTCTAGAGCGCTTGATACCCGAGGAATCCAGTCGGTAACGGCTCTTGTCCATCGGTTCTCGTTGAAGCACATCATGTGTCCAGCTCACCTTGTTTTCGATATCCTGGCATGTAAAAGGGCATCTTTGATTTTCAACCGCAGACGTAGGTCGGAACTTCGGATCCCTTCTCTCATTTGGAAGATACGGGATACTCTTATCATCGACTTTCGACTGTGCGTACCACAACGCCAAGTGATCTTTCATCCTGCTTACGTGGCGACCGGGTTTCTGCTGCATACGTTAGGGCAGGGATAATCGTCGAGTCAAAGACGTGGGCACGGAGTCGGATGTTTTTTATCCTCTTCACTGTATCTTCGATAATCTAAAAAGTTTTTCAAACCGCTCGTTTTGTTCTGCTCAACTCTGAATTTAGGTCATTCATCATGTTGAGTTCACAACCTAGATAAACGTACCCTAGATAAGCGTACCTGGAGCAATCGGAAATGTTCGTTTCGTTGAGCGTGAATGGGGCATTCAAAGCCCATCCGTTTCTCATGAACATCGTTTCCGTCAGATTTAGTTGAACACCAATCTTTCCACAGGCGTTGTCAAAATTGGTCAACATTCGTTCTGCTTGGCTGATGCTTGGTGTTATGAAGACGATATCATCAGCAAAGCGAAGTTGTTTTTATTGTCGACCGTCGATTTTCACTTCCATATCGTCCCGTTCTAATGTTTGCATGACATTTCGGAGGATGGCAGTGAATAATTTTGGCGAAATTGTATCGCCTTGTCGAACCGCTCTTCTGGCGTCAATGGTGATATTGTTGTGGAATGTCGATATTTAGGTCGAGTAATAATAGCTCAGGAACGATCGTTACGTACTGTCTAGGGACGCCCTGAGTGTCCAAAGCCTCTGTATGCGCTTCTTTTTTCATTGAATCAAAGGCTTTCTTCAAATCCATTGAAGTGAGACAGAGCGGTAGTTTGTACGGTGAAACTTCAATCAGTCTTGTGATCGTGTGGATGTGGTCTATGATGCTAAATCCTTTTCGGAACCCTGCTTGTTCGCGTGCTGTCCTTCTTTCAGTGTTCTATCAACCCTGTTTAGAACGACTCGAGTGGAGAGTTCATAGACTACGGACCGCAAGCAGATTGGGCTATAAATGCCTATGTCGTGAAGGTCTCCCTTTATAAACAGCAACAAGGTCTTGCTGGTTCTCCACTGAATGGGAATCTTGCATTCTGACAGGTGGCGAGTGAAGAACCGAGCCAGGGTGTTGATGGGAACTGGCGGTGGGTGCTCAGCTGTTCTGGTCTGCTTCTGTCTGTGCCGGGTGTTGTTCTGTTCTTCACCGATGATACAGCATGTCAGATTTCAGAAAGGAGTGCCGATGGAACGACAGGAATATCCAGCTTCAACTTATATGACGTTAAGAGGACGTGGCTAGCGAAGAGATACGAGAAGTACGGTGGACAATTTTCTCCATTGCCCTTCTGAAAGCTGTAAGTGTTCCATCAGGACGTCGGAGTGCAATCATCTTACTCGTGTAATTGACGAAGCTTCGCTGGGCTTTGCGAATACTCTTCACAGCTTTTGCAGCATCTGTCAGAGCTGCTGCTCGTTTCTCTTTGAGGTCTTCTTCTATCGCTTCTCTGCAGCATTTTGCAAGTTAGGACGTGAAGTTTCGGTTGCCTGTAACTAGCGCGATTCCACCTTAACGTATCAGCTCGAGTGTCCGCAGAGGCGAGCGTCTCTTCGTGGTCTTCGGACTCTCTACTTTCATAGCGCTAACGTGAACGTAATCAACGAGTCGTTCGTATTCTTCGTCGATGTTTCGAAAACGGTATGTTCCCAACAGCCGACTAGTGTCATGAATACATCCCAGTTAATGGTGGTTCTGGGACCTCGTTATTTGAATTTAGCTGCTTTCTTTCCTTTAGCGAAAGACGGAACATTGCGCGAAGGAGCCGATGACCTGATCCCGTGTAGAACTTAGGAACAACAGCGACATCGGTTAGACAACACTTTCGATTTATTAAGATGTGGTCTATCTCGCTATGGTGCTCTCGACTGAGAGACTCTCACGTCCATCGTTGAGAAAGTGGCTTTTGGATTTGTGAGTTACCAAGGATGGTTTGGATCGTCATGATAAACTCTAGTAGCCTCCCACCCTGTCCATTCCATTCTAGCCCGTAGGTTCCAATGTGACGTTCCTGAGGAGTTCTTCTAAGTTCAATTTTCGCGTATAGATCTTCAGCAATGACCTTCAAGAATGTGTGATCTTTTCTGAAGAAATTTTCGACGTCCACATAGCAAGCTTCGACTTCGTCCTCGTCATAGCTTGATGTTGGTGCGTAGACAATGAAGATGGTCAGAGCCAGCATTGATTCACATCGTTTCAATCGCAACCACGATACGGGTTGGTAGTTGTCCGAATTAATCAATACTCACGGTCAAGTTCGATTTGACGAGGACGCCAACGCCGCTGACACCTCTGCAATCGTATTTTTCAAGAAACACTTCTTCTGCGGTGTCATAACAGCGTGAAAAGTGTGAAGTCTTCTCGTCTCGGCCAGGCGATTGACGTCGTACCTTATCCTTATTGCTTGAACCAGTAGATCTTCTACAGCGGATTCGTGAGCAGTGTTTGTGCTTTATAAGTACAGATCGTCATTTTAGTCCGTTTACATGTTGGCAAGCTAGTTCGGACCTGAGATTTTAGTAGCCTCTCCGTACTCGTCCTACACAGTGCTGCCGCACCGTGGGCTCTCTCGGGGTTAGGGGAAGAGGCCCATATTTGTTGCTGTTTTATGTCATTCTGACACTCAACGGCTCAACGGCCTGCTAGGCTTTAAACTTGGCGGCTGGGTACTCACGAGTAGCTTGTCAGTCTCTCTCGGAGGAGCGGAAGGAGCTTACTTGTTGGAGGCGACTCCTGCCCGCCTTCAATGTACTTCCCAGCCGCTTGATTGCAGGCTTTTGGCCGACTTGACTCTTAGAAATGAAGTTTTTCAAATCAGCGTTGCAGAAGCAGAGAGCTCATCCCCTAAATCAATCTGCGTTTTTGGGAAGCATACCGTCGCTTTTGGCTCTCGTTTATTCTCCCATCCACCACTTGGGGACGCGCCACGTGCCCTCGCGACTGAACGGGCGGGATCCCTCAAGTAGGGTGATGCGTGGTTTCTAATATATAGTCTGTAATGATATATAATTTTCAGAAATGCTTTTAATCATCTTTTCAAGGTTTATACAAATTCATCCGTGAGCAGCAGTTTGGCAGGCACGCATGTTTCAGCAGTTTTTCTATCGTCAGTGGCGTTTTCGCGTTCACGTGCTCCCTGTTATAGGAATTGAGCCTCGAAGATTATCACTGACAGTTTGCTTACAGTCCATGCCTTGCGGCTGGTATATGTTCGAAACAAAAGCTAAAAAACATTGGACAAAATGCGGTTGAAAACATTCTCAAAGATTATGTACGATTGTTTTAACGAGGTTTGTAAGAAATTCTCTGTGTCAGTCGTTTTCGAGGTACACGCTATATGTTCGTCTCGTGGCTTATACGTTGCGATTTTGCTCAGTTTCTTGTGTTTATGTGCTATTTACTACGGGTACGATTACCAGTCACCAAACACGTTGCTGTAGCCTCTTTATAATATAATACTAATAGACTGCTGACCAAAAATTGAACAATCTTTTTCTCACGTAGTTATGTACCTTTGAAATGCTAATATAATTACTAATAATTAATATAATAATTAATATAATTAATATAACAATTAATATAATTGAAATGCTAATATAAATGATAATTAATTATAATAATAATTAATTATATTAATCACTCACTCACTCACTCCACTCACTCACTCCACTCACTCACTCACTCACTCACTCCACTCACTCACTCACTCCACTCACTCACTCACTCCACTCACTCACTCCACTCACTCACTCACTCACTCCACTCACTCACTCCACTCACTCACTCCACTCACTCACTCACTCCACTCACTCACTCACTCCACTCACTCACTCACTCACTCACTCACTCACTCCACTCACTCACTCACTCCACTCACTCACTCACTCACTCACTCCACTCACTCACTCCACTCACTCACTCACTCCACTCACTCACTCCACTCACTCACTCACTCACTCACTCACTCACTCACTCACTCCACTCACTCACTCCACTCACTCACTCACTCACTCACTCACTCCACTCACTCACTCCACTCACTCACTCACTCCACTCACTCACTCCACTCACTCACTCACTCACTCACTCACTCACTCCACTCACTCACTCCACTCACTCACTCACTCCACTCACTCACTCCACTCACTCACTCACTCACTCACTCACTCACTCCACTCACTCACTCCACTCACTCACTCACTCACTCCACTCACTCACTCACTCACTCACTCACTCACTCCACTCACTCACTCACTCACTCACTCACTCACTCACTCCACTCACTCACTCACTCCACTCACTCACTCACTCCACTCACTCACTCCACTCACTCACTCACTCCACTCACTCACTCACTCCACTCACTCACTCACTCACTCACTCACTCACTCCACTCACTCACTCACTCCACTCACTCACTCACTCCACTCACTCACTCACTCCACTCACTCACTCACTCACTCACTCACTCACTCACTCACTCACTCACTCCACTCACTCACTCCACTCACTCACTCACTCACTCACTCACTCACTCACTCCACTCACTCACTCCACTCACTCACTCACTCACTCACTCACTCCACTCCACTCACTCACTCCACTCACTCACTCCACTCACTCACTCACTCACTCACTCACTCACTCCACTCACTCACTCACTCACTCACTCACTCACTCCACTCACTCACTCACTCCACTCACTCACTCACTCACTCACTCACTCACTCCACTCACTCACTCACTCACTCACTCACTCACTCACTCACTCCACTCACTCACTCACTCACTCACTCACTCACTCACTCCACTCACTCACTCACTCCACTCACTCACTCACTCCACTCACTCACTCACTCACTCCACTCACTCACTCACTCACTCACTCACTCACTCACTCCACTCACTCACTCACTCCACTCACTCACTCACTCCACTCACTCCACTCACTCACTCACTCACTCACTCACTCCACTCCACTCACTCACTCCACTCACTCACTCACTCACTCCACTCACTCACTCACTCCACTCACTCACTCACTCACTCACTCACTCACTCACTCCACTCACTCACTCACTCCACTCACTCACTCACTCACTCACTCACTCACTCACTCCACTCACTCACTCACTCACTCACTCCACTCACTCACTCCACTCACTCACTCACTCCACTCACTCACTCACTCACTCACTCACTCCACTCACTCACTCACTCACTCCACTCACTCACTCACTCACTCACTCACTCACTCACTCCACTCACTCACTCACTCCACTCACTCACTCACTCCACTCACTCACTCACTCCACTCACTCACTCACTCACTCCACTCACTCACTCACTCCACTCACTCACTCACTCCACTCACTCACTCACTCCACTCACTCACTCACTCACTCACTCCACTCACTCACTCACTCACTCCACTCACTCACTCCACTCACTCACTCCACTCCACTCACTCACTCACTCCACTCACTCACTCACTCCACTCACTCACTCACTCCACTCACTCACTCACTCCACTCACTCACTCACTCACTCACTCACTCACTCACTCCACTCACTCACTCACTCCACTCACTCACTCACTCCACTCACTCACTCACTCCACTCACTCACTCACTCCACTCACTCACTCACTCCACTCACTCACTCACTCACTCACTCCACTCACTCACTCACTCCACTCACTCACTCACTCCACTCACTCACTCCACTCCACTCACTCACTCACTCCACTCACTCACTCACTCCACTCACTCACTCCACTCACTCACTCACTCACTCCACTCACTCACTCACTCCACTCACTCACTCACTCCACTCACTCACTCACTCACTCACTCACTCACTCACTCACTCACTCACTCACTCACTCACTCACTCCACTCACTCACTCACTCCACTCACTCACTCACTCCACTCACTCACTCACTCCACTCACTCACTCACTCACTCACTCACTCACTCACTCACTCACTCCACTCACTCACTCCACTCACTCACTCACTCACTCACTCACTCCACTCACTCACTCACTCCACTCACTCACTCACTCCACTCACTCACTCACTCCACTCACTCACTCACTCCACTCACTCACTCACTCCACTCACTCACTCCACTCACTCACTCACTCACTCCACTCACTCACTCACTCACTCCACTCACTCACTCACTCCACTCACTCACTCACTCCACTCACTCACTCCACTCACTCACTCACTCACTCACTCACTCACTCACTCCACTCACTCACTCACTCACTCCACTCACTCACTCACTCCACTCACTCACTCACTCCACTCACTCACTCACTCCACTCCACTCACTCACTCCACTCACTCACTCACTCCACTCACTCACTCCACTCACTCACTCCACTCACTCACTCACTCCACTCACTCACTCACTCCACTCACTCACTCACTCCACTCACTCACTCACTCCACTCACTCACTCACTCCACTCACTCACTCACTCCACTCACTCACTCACTCACTCACTCACTCACTCCACTCACTCACTCACTCCACTCACTCACTCACTCCACTCACTCACTCACTCCACTCCACTCACTCACTCACTCCACTCACTCACTCACTCACTCACTCACTCACTCACTCCACTCACTCACTCACTCCACTCACTCACTCACTCCACTCACTCACTCACTCCACTCACTCACTCACTCCACTCACTCACTCACTCCACTCACTCACTCACTCCACTCACTCACTCACTCCACTCACTCACTCACTCCACTCACTCACTCACTCCACTCACTCACTCACTCCACTCACTCACTCACTCCACTCACTCACTCACTCCACTCACTCACTCACTCCACTCACTCACTCACTCACTCACTCACTCACTCACTCCACTCACTCACTCACTCACTCACTCACTCACTCACTCACTCACTCACTCCACTCACTCACTCACTCCACTCACTCACTCACTCACTCACTCACTCACTCCACTCACTCACTCACTCCACTCACTCACTCACTCACTCACTCACTCACTCCACTCCACTCACTCACTCCACTCACTCACTCACTCACTCACTCACTCACTCACTCCACTCACTCACTCACTCCACTCACTCACTCACTCACTCCACTCACTCACTCACTCACTCCACTCACTCACTCACTCCACTCACTCACTCACTCCACTCACTCACTCACTCCACTCACTCACTCACTCCACTCACTCACTCACTCACTCACTCACTCACTCACTCCACTCACTCACTCACTCACTCACTCACTCACTCCACTCACTCACTCACTCACTCACTCACTCCACTCACTCACTCACTCACTCCACTCACTCACTCACTCCACTCACTCACTCACTCACTCCACTCACTCACTCACTCCACTCACTCACTCACTCCACTCACTCACTCACTCACTCCACTCACTCACTCACTCCACTCACTCACTCACTCCACTCACTCACTCACTCCACTCACTCACTCACTCCACTCACTCACTCACTCACTCCACTCACTCACTCCACTCCACTCACTCACTCACTCCACTCACTCACTCACTCCACTCACTCACTCACTCCACTCACTCACTCACTCCACTCACTCACTCACTCACTCACTCCACTCACTCACTCACTCCACTCCACTCACTCACTCACTCCACTCACTCACTCACTCCACTCACTCACTCACTCACTCCACTCACTCACTCACTCCACTCACTCACTCACTCACTCACTCACTCACTCACTCCACTCACTCACTCACTCACTCACTCCACTCACTCACTCACTCCACTCACTCACTCACTCACTCACTCACTCCACTCACTCACTCACTCACTCACTCGCTCGCTCATGTTCCGTAATCAAGGGATGAACCATATTTTTTCTCGTACCTGAAAAACAACGCCCCATCACATGTTGCACAATTCCTACTGCTTGGTCACTTCGGCGTCCCGTTTTCACGAATTGTAGGAGCCCCAGCTCAGGAAAACAATGCTGGTTCATCTGCTCTGTCCCCAAGAGTCCCTTGGTAAGCTTAACCGAGATTCCCCTCAGGTTGTCACCACATTAAAGCAGTCGCCTGCCATTGTGGATTAGAGGTATATTACCACCTTGCGAATAGGAGCTAGCTATCTGCCTAGACGGCCATGATTCCTAGTATGGTTCAGTTTGCTCTTACTGGCATTTCCAGATAGAAACGCCGGATTCTCTATTCTCAGCTTAGTTGGCCCTGCTGAGGGATAGAACCACCCGCTGCTCCTCGCAGTCCGACACCCATGAACACCTCCCAGCCAGGATGAGGCCGTAAACGATTTGAGGGTGGGGAGCTGCGCAGATAACACTGCAAAAACCGACAAGACTGGGCTTCAAAACCTTTTCGTGGATAACGGACAGATCCTCTTGCCAACCATACTGCACTCTGCCGCCAAGACATCGACAACTATTCTTTGAGAGGAAATCAACAAGCTAGTCCTTACCAAAAACGTCTTCAAAAGACCCTTAAGAGTACGATACAATAATGAAAGCCTCGTGATGGTAGAACGACATGTGTAAAAGGTTGGCCTCCTGTGATCAACAGGAACTCTCCTTATTTAAGCCCTTCTTTTGGCGGTGGATAATGTTACAAATTAGATCCAGTAATGTTGAGTAATGAGCAAAACTTTAACGTCAGGCAAGAATCGAACCTGCATTTCCCTTTCCAAGTACACGTACTAACCATCTGCACTACCGGCACCTGCTTCGCCACCACTCTTTCTACGTTATACATCACTCAGCATCATTGGCTTCACCTTCTGAATATCTTATGAAGACCGAGTGGCCTTTGAAATATAAAACTGACAACACTTTTGGAGCCCCAATTTTACTTATCTAGCAAACATTGTCTCATAGAAACCGTATATCGGTTGAAAAACGACTAAGCTATTCAGACACTCAACTCGACGCAGCGTCAGACTCTTTAGGATGCTTTCAACAACATGATGAGAGCTTTCGTTAGTGGAACGATATCCACAGATACAGCTAAGGCACTCTCCCTTCTATCACCTAGTGATATCGCTCTTTTAAAGGTTCGTTTATTCTTATAGGCCACTTATTTCTAGCCTCTCGCGCCAACCAAAACCGCTTTTAAAAACTGGGACGATGAGAGTGATCGTATCGTCTACCTGACAAGTCGCTTCCGTGCTTGTAACTTCACCAATGACAATGCGACGACGACAATCGCCCACCTCTTCCAGCTTCCACCCTTGAACTGAGCTCCTAATGCATTGATCAATCGCCAGCTGGCTCGATCCATCGAACGCGTTCCATAGCCCTATGGGGGCCGCCGCTGATAGCAGGCCGTGTCGCGCAGGTCGGTCGCGCGGCAGCCGCAGGTGGGCAGCGTCTGCAGGTACCATCAGCCTGCAGATGCTGCCTTGCCCTAAAACGCGACATCGCCGTCACAGTAGCTGAGTAAGACGCGACCGCGTGCTGCGTGCTACGTCCCATACCACACAGTCCCCAAAGGTTTGACACACGGCTGGTTTATTGTTACTTCCAGTAACCATAAGCGATATTTGGATATGAAGTGGCCAAAACTCAACCTAACCCTTTAGTCCATAAACTTATCTACAAACTCATATCTTAAAAGAAAGTGTGCTTCGTACTGAGCTATTTGAATTGCATATCAAAGTCGCAAACATAGGATATTTATTCACAAACTCAACAACATTCCAAAAAAAATCAACGTAGCATTAGTTGAACATTCCTTTAAGTCTCGCCGACGGACGTTCCTGAGGAGCACTCTGGTTCGTTATTACCTGAAAAGTTTTATTTTATGTTACAAATGTACATTTCTTCGCACTTGCTCATGCCATATGCTATACTATAGGGTAAAGCCTCAGATGAATTGATTATGGCATTCGATTGTCCAAAAATACGGTGAGTATACCCACATAGGAAGAAATATTAGCAAACCCCATATTAACTTCAAGGTTCAAACCAAACGAGTCATAGCTAGCAAGGAAACAGGACTTTTTAACCAACTTGATTCTATTTATATCTCGCTACTAATCTATGAGTATATAGATGTCACCACATATTTTATTCACTGATATCGTTTCAATGTAAAAATCAAACCCACCGCTGACTTCGGTGCCAGGCTGATGACCTCCTGTCTCCGACGTAGCATCTACGAGTGCTTGATCATCTTCAAGACCTTCATCGACAGTAGAATCCACGACCGGCTGCTCGTCTCCAGATTCCCTAACTTCCGAACTCTCTTTATTTGACGCAACTTCCGCTACGTGTTCTTCTTTTTCTGCTTTCTCAGTCTCAGAGTCTTTACCCGACTCAGCTTCCACTACGGGTTGTTCTCCTTTAACTTTCTTAGACTCAGAGTCTCTTTCCGACTCAACTTCCGCAACCATCTTCTCTTTTAACACTTCGTTAGCATTCTTATCACTGGCTTCATTGTTTTTCCCGTCCACCTCCTCAGTTTTCGTGGTCGGGTCTTCGATAACGCCTTCGAGACTCGCATTACGCACCTTTTTCTTCACCATTAAGGTCTTTCTTCCGGAAAGCTTACGTTTTCGACGAGATGCAAGGTGCTCCACGCTCTTAAAACGACGATATTGAGGAAAACATCAGCTAAGAACGCAGATTCTAACAAAATGTGATGACACGTGGTGGAAAGTATTTCTGATAACCCCAAAAATCTACATAAGTTCTCTTTACTTCTCCGCTCTTATAGCAGTGTTACGATATTACACTTATAAACATCCGATAATGCGGAGTGATATGTAAAACTTTCGACCCCAGTGGGGTTGAACCCGCATTTCACCCATATACAGGGGTGCGCGCTACCGCTAGACCATCGCCGCCACCGTTCTAATACCACTACTTCTCGATATTTTTCCTGCTACCCAACATCTTTGGATAGACTAAGGTTTACAAAGAAATACAAAAGAAATGGAAAGTTGATCGCATTTTGGAACACATTCTGTCCCTACGTCCCCATGTTCCCATACTCCCATGCCCCATGCCCTATGCTCTATGCCCCGTACCTTGTGCCCTATGCCCTATGCCCCATGTCTCCCGGCCCGCCCCTCCCTCCTCTGATACTCATGCAATTTTCATCGGTAAGACGAACGCCCAAAGGTAAAATTTACCCACCTTTTGCTCAGGATCGTTCCTGGGTGAGACAGCTCAGTGAAGTTGTTCAGGATCTCCGTTTGTAGACGACATTTTGCCGATAATTGCGAAATGGCACAGTCCACCGATTGAGGCGACCACACCGCTTAGAATGAATGGGCGCCGCTGAGTGCTCTTCGCAGGCCAACGCCGTCATTTCGTTGCGGGACCATCTGCAGATTCGCTGCGTATCGTCGATATGGCGCGAATTTTGAATGGCTGTTTTTTTCGTTGAGATAAACGCGCTGTAAAAAAGTGAATATAAACACTATTCTAGTAGATTAGAGATTATATAACGATTATTATGAGGTAGAGTGATTCTCAAAGATATATGAAGGCAGTGGATTTGATTTAAGTTTAAGCTTGACCTGTTATAATTCAGTTTTGTGATCTCTTGAAGTCTATGACGCATTAAATCTCAATGAAAGTTCCAATTAATTCCAGTTATTATGTAAAAGGAACCTCTGAATCGAGTGCTCTTAACCTCCCCTCCCCCCTTTGCGACATCACATGACCTCTGTAGGAGTCACATGAAGCAACAATAGTACAGATCACTTTCACCTTCAAATCAAAGTATTTCGGTTCACAATGAATTTGATTGGTTTTATAGATTTTATTTCAATTTTCATCTATTTTAGATTGCATTTTAATTTTTTTTTGAAAATTTTATTTTACAGAAAATTTTAGGATCTGAAACTCTTTGCCTGCAGCTGGGAATTTTTGCTGTTTCATCGCGACGTGAGTCTGTTTCTCTGCAGCCGATGAAGTATCTTTTCTTTCTGAGTCTGCTGCTTCAGAGCGCATGTGGCGCAGTGGATAGAGGTGCTCTGCATGGCACACATGGTCGATGTTTCGATCTCGCTCTCATAGGGCTTATCAATCCATCCATCTCACCAGGCTCGGTAAATTGGTACTAGCCGGACTGGTGGCAGACTTGTCTGGGAGGATAAGCAGCAATGGCTCGATACAGCGGAAGGCCACCGACAGCCATTGAAAAGGCCCCAAATATGCATTCGATCATCTCTAACGATGCTACGAATGGAACTGAATGCATGACGCATCCCTCAGGGATTGTTGGTCAGCGCCGATAGCTTCCTTTATTCTTCCTTTTGATCTACTGCCTTAGGGCTCTTCTTGAATAATCAAGCGGATTCTCAGGCAGTAGAGCGCGATGAAAAAGCTGAAGGATAAAGCACTTGGCGTTGGCCCTTCCCTGAGGAATGCGCCATGTATTCAATTCGATTCCTTTCGTAGCGTTAACAGTGATCGAAGCATGTCTGGACTTTACAATGACTCGCGGTGGACACCCGCTGTATCGAGTCAGTGCTGCTTATCCGCACAGACAAGTCTGAGACCAATCCGGTACCAATTCTCCGACCTCATGGATGGCTTGGTGAGCCATGAGCGCTTGATCGACCCATTGACCTTTTGTGCGACGCAGAGCACTTTTAACCAATGCGCCACATGCGCTCTTAGCAAAAAGTCCCTAATGTATCGCGTAAATTAACACTTGCCATTTTTTGCTAGAAGTTCTAAGAATTTGAGTTTGTTTACAATCCTTCCAGAAAGTCAATGACAAATGTTACAATTTGCATATAAAGGAAGGAGGGGGATGGCCGGGTGGTTAGTGATGCTCGCTGCTTATTGATCCCCACCCAGCCTCGCTAACACTGCGGCAATCAGTCAGCGGACCACCCAGCCTGGCTATCCATGAGATAGAAAGAAGATTTGCCCGCCTAGTGATTTACGACATTCCTCATTTAAAAACCAAAATAACATAAAAAAAAACTCGAAAGGACTCCGTATAAAAAGTAGTGTGCGCGATTAGTGAAAAGAAACAGATACCTTCCACGAATTCACAGAATTCTGAATGCCTGGATTATCCTAGCGATGGACAACTCATCATCAAACATCGGTTAGTCAGGCTCGTTTGAGGCGAAGTGGCTAAAGGTGCCCTGCAACACGCACGTGGTCGATAGTTCGATCCTGCGCTTAGTGCTCACTAAGCCTCCCAACCTTCCGGGGTTGGTGGATTGGTACCAGATTTCTTTGGAGATAGAGCAGCACTAGCTTATGTATCAGTAGACCATCGAGAGTCATTGTAAGGGCCAGAGATGCATTCAACCATCCTCTCACGGTTCTTGTCGAAATCAAGGAATGAGTTGTTCCTCAGGAATTGATCAACAGCGAAAGTTACAAAGTGTTTAGCTCTATCGATTAACCACCTTTGCCGTCAAATTTTCAGGGTAGTATATCATTATAAATTCAGGTATCGCTATGCGGCGTCGTGCAGTAGACGCAAGGTCGTCGGTGCGACTCCGCTCACAACAAATTGGCGCTTACGCGAGGGTGTAGAAGCACTCACTGATCATCGATAGATTCTCGAAAGTCATTCGTAAGAGGCCAAATATACATTCTACCACTCCAGGATCGTTTGATGCTGTATCATTGAGTTCAAGTTTACTGAGCCTGCAGTGGGAGCAAGCGATGGCTTCGGAATGGTGCAGCGGGAGCGCGTGCTCGGTGTGGGTAGGACACGGGTCTAACTATCGCCTGAGGTTCACAGCCTTGCAGCCTCTCAGCTTTCGTGGATTAGTCTATGATAGTCCCAAACTGTTGCTCCAACTTCGTAGTTAATAATCTGTGTGTACTGTAAGCTAGCACGGTTCAATGCCGATACGTGTCTGCTAGACCAGATATGTCGACGGATGGTTGCTAACAGCTTCGATGCTTTACCTAAAGCAAAGACAAAGATAAAGGCAAAGCGTGGTCGCAAAGGTATAACGTAGGTTCAACTCCCGTTTCATGTCGGAAGTTTTCAATGTCACTCAACATTCCTGCGTAAATCACTATGAACTCATTTTGCTGCTCTTTCATGGACTTTTTATTCCTGAGCGTCTCTTTACATTTTTGCTTCGTCCATTTATGTTCCTATAGACAATCACACCTCATAAAGGAGTACCATGACTCAACCACGGAAAACTATGCGCAACTATGCCCACAGATGCAAAAGTTTTACACATTACTCTGCATCAGTGAGTACATTATAACATGATACCGCCGCTAAAAGTACTCAAGTCAGGTTGATAAGTCCGTAGAGATCAACGATGCTTCTTGCTAGAATGCACATGGTGAAAAACGACCCCCTTCACTGGATAACAATTCTTCAGAAAAGTGTTAAGGAACGTTTGAAAACTTAGATCTCTGGCTACTGCGCCACAAGGTTTTTCTTTTCTGATAAAGTCTTCTCATAACGCTGCACCAAAAGAAAACATCTGCGTTTCAAACACACATATTTCTCACAAGGCAGAATTTTTTCCATAGAATATAAGTAAGCATTCAATAGCAAAAGTTTCCACGTTTCCAACAATATGCTTATCTCCTGAAAATACCGTTTCACTGCAGTGAAGCAGGGAAAATAAGATCGACTTACACATACGTGGCGTATTTGCTTGTCGACTAGTGAGTGGGCTAGATGTGGTTGGACGTGAATTCGATACGGCGTTCCGCGATCAACGGATCGATCAATCGCGTCGAACAACCACATGCGAAGTGCAATTCTTGTTGTTTGATTAAGGATTCTTTCTTTGCTGTGAAAAAAAACCAAGACAAAACGTCCGACTCGGACATTACAAGATTTCCTATACGAGTTCTTATACTCGTGGTTCGATCAAAGCAATAGTGAACGCGCGCGACGAGTGTAAAACATAGCTCTATTTTGAATGCTAAAAGGTTACGTAAAGGTCTTTCCGAAAAACGATCACGTAGCGCAGTGGCCAGAGATTTAGGCTTTCAAAAATGGGTCGTTTCTTCACTCCGTGCTGCCTAACGGAAGATAACCAGATCAACAACACACTGCTAAGCATTCAGGGCTATAATAGAGAGGAGAAGCGAGTAGTCGACGTTAAGGATAAATTTTTTAAGCCGTAGTTCCACTAGTGATCGTCAATAGCACAAAAACACATTTATTACTTATATTACATAAAGCATATGAAATGACGAGAGGGTCATGCTGTGTAGATAAAGTGCACTATAAGAGATCACAGAATGACACCTCGACTTACAATTCATCCATGAACCTCTTGCGAGAAAACGACAGTCACCACTGAAAGAAAAAAGTGCTTTCATGCTCAAGCATTGAGCTGTTTTCATAGAGCCATGACAATTCTACATCATGATTTGGATCGATAAGTAACGAAGTAATCAGAACTATATAGGGCCAACGTGGAGAACACGAACCACAGCTCTATAGTGTCTCTAAATCTACGCTTTACCGAAGACTAAAACAGCGGATGTTGCCCCAAGAGAGTCACTGATCCATTCTCTTGATCTTTTCTCCTTTTCGTACCACCAGAACTTGCAATGGTATTTTGCAAAACATTAGTGGAAAAACTACTACCTTGCTTGGCTTCGTTGTAGGATCAAGAGACACTGTATCGCACAGCCGAACTCCAAGTTCTTGCCTCAATTGCTGTAGATACGCACGCAATGTTTTTCCCTCTTGCTTATTTGCAGGTGCTTTGAAGGAGAAGAAAGAACTTGATAATTCGATTACTTGTTTGGAAATAGTGGTCCCGCTGACTCTGCTAAGACATTCAAGTAGGTGATCAGAATATAAACAAAAGCTAAAGCTCTCGGCTTTGATCAGTCCCCTAAGAAATACGTCATGCACTCGACTTCAACAAGCATCTCTAGAGATTGATGCATGACATCTGGCCTTTACGATGACCCCCGGTGTCCTACAGATGGATGAAGTCATTGTTGCTATACCCTCTGTCAAATCTGACAAAAGCTTGCCGATCACCCAGGGATGGTTAGATTGTTTACCGAAAACTCGCAATAACTTATATAAATTGGATATTGTGTCCTACGTGCTAGTAGAGTTGAACCCTCAATCGAAAACCCCAAACATGTGCATCAATAATGTAAAAATTTGATTTTTCTTTAGAAAAAGGAATTCCAGCCGATGCACTCAACTATTCTGAGGTCTCGTTCTAGACGACTACAAACTGACAATGTTTTTGGAGCCTTTTATGAGGTCTGTTATGGGCACTTCTACAATGCAAGATGCGCGTTTAGGCATTCCAGCTTCGTAACCTGCACAGTGTCCTTTCATTCAGTCAGTTCCTCGGGGATCTATCCCTTACGTAGAGGAATCGATGACGAACTTTCTACACTAAATGTATGGAGAAAAAATCGCTGCGATGTACCTTCAGAGCGCTTGATTTTCGAATGCATACGTATGAAAGAATAGAAGAAGTTAGAAACTAGAAATTAAAGAATATCAATAAAATACTACTCAACAATTACACCCGCCTAACAAAAACGACTATATATCTAAGGAACGGCAATGCATTTAGAACTCCAGCAAAAGGACTAATATTCGGTTAGAAGACTACTTAGGAAACTAATAGTAAAAAAAAACCAAATAAGTACTTCTTCAGAATTGAATATTGCAACGTGAGGAGGTTAGGAGTGATAGATCTAGGAGTACTGAGTTGTATGCAAAACAGAGCAACCACGATAAGATTTCAAAAGTTCGACTTTTTATAAACCTCGGCATAATCAATTGATATATGAAAATGGAGAAAACTTATCTTGATTAGCTCACGCGAGGTTGATAAAACAGTTGTAGAAATTCGGCTGACGTTTCGGCGACCCGCCTTCTTCAGAGCCTGGACGTATATAGTATTAGTCTATTTGAATGATCGGATGGTCTTATTTATGCTGCCTAGGTCACGTTAGAGATCAAACGAAGAAGGGCGCGAGATCTCGCGTGATGGTGATGCACTCGTCTTCGATTCATTCGGGTTTTGGGCGTTTATCCAGAATGCCTCAAGAGTCTTGCGCGTGGACGTTTTTGATTCCTGCGCCAGGATTGTGACAGTCACATCAAAATCCTTGTTGTTGTGTTTTTGTGCCCTATGTAAACCTAAAGGTTTGGTTTTATCTATTTTAGATCTACTGTCTAGATGTTCTTTTATGCGGACGAAAAGTGGTCTTCCCGTTTCGCCTATATATTCTTCCCCGCATGTTTTACATGTTAGCAAATAGGTTTACATAGGGCACAAAAACACAACAACAAGGATTTTGATGTGACTGTCACAATCCTGGCGCAGGAATCAAAACGTCCACGCGCAAGACTCTTGAGGCATTCTGGATAAACGCCCAAAACCCCGAAATGAATCGGAAGGACGAGTGCGTCACCATCACGCGAGATCTCGCGCCCTTTCTTCGTTTGATCTTCTAACGTGACCTAGGCAGCATATAAATAAGACCATCCGATCATTCAAATAGACTAATACTATATACGTCCAGGCTCTGAAGAAGGCGGGTCGTCGAAACGTCAGCCGAATTTCTACAACTGTTTTATCAACCTCGCGTCAGCTAATCAAGATAAGTTTTCTCCATTTTCATATATCACGATAAGATTTATCGAAGAAGAGTGATAGCAAAGTGATGACCTCAGTCGTGTAGAGGTGGCCCCCTATGGGGATGAAACGCCAGTTCAACTCCTGACTACGTTCTAATGCTCTGCATACCACTCATTGCCCTTATATGTACATTTGAACATTATAAAAATGCCCAACTTATATGGATTTGAAAAGCATTCTAAAAAAAGGCCACTCAAAGTACATCTGATACATACCCAATGATGCAGAGTGATGTGCATAACTTCTTCGTTACATGTGACTCGAACCCGCAATTCGCCCTATCCTGAGGCGTGTGCCCGAACCGTTGCACTAAACCAACCCTGTTTTGACATAACTCTTTCTACGCTCAATGCATCTAGTTAGAGTTGCATAGAAAATCCTGTTTGATTATCCAACACCCAGCATCTGTCACCGTGAACGAGTTGATAGCGAATATCCAAGCCAGACCATTGGCGATTGGTTTCTGGCAAATAGACGAGATACAGCGCAGAATGGTTAGTGTCAAAACATGAGTCAGGTTTGAGCATGAGCCCTGGATAGGATGAAATGTGGGTTCCATTCCCAGTTGACGCAAAAGTTTCACACATCACTTTACATTACCGGGTATATAGTAGCATCATACCACTGCTGAAAAGCAGTCAAATTAGGAAAACCCTACTTGAACATCTGACACACCTGGCCTGTGCTCCTCTTGGTGCGTCACCACGTCGACCCGTCATACTCGGCCATCCCGATGGAAAACTGCCATCTCGCTGAGTGGGTCGACGAGCTTCTTCAATCCTCCCTTTCTTCTCTTTCTCCTTCTGCTCGGCCTTTGTACCATCACAAAGATTTGACAACAAGGCAGCACCTGAACAAACTCAGCGAAATCGATAAATTATCTTTATTCGCTGTTTGTTGGAACAAGTCTTCTATTTGCACACTGATTCACCGATTAGCTGACTTTGCGTTCGTTAAGTAAGTGTTTCCAATTATAGATAATATGCTACTATACGCGGACCAATGTCTCCTATGAATACAGCCAATACAATCTACAAGAATTTCCTGAATCATCTCGAGTCCGCGTATCCAAAACCCCTGCATCCCTCACTGGCGACTCCGCACGGTTAGCATCACCTTCTCTGCATCTCTAACCTCTAGAGTGCTGCATCAAATGCAATGCAGAAGCTTCGACTGCACGGTCACGAGAGTACAAATAGTGCTATGATGTTATAGCCATATATGTAGCAATACTGACCGACAAACAGAACTACCAACCCCAGGCAGGAGTCAAGACCGCCGGTATGGGTGAAAAGCGCGTTCAGCTCTCACTTGGTTCAAGAGTTTTGCATATCACTCGGTTTTCCGAGAGAGCTACTATGATTTATACAGTACACAGAGAGGGACTTTCACTAGTAGAATGTGCATTAGAGCAAAAACTGGCAATCACACGCTAGTATAAGCCTTATCTTTATCTACTTTATCTATAGCAACTTTGAACGAAAAGATGGACGAGATCAAAAATGCAAGCACGCATAATTCAGTAAAACGGTGACCAGATTGGCCTGGTGCCTTCAATGATGGGACCTCATATCTGTGCTTATTGAAAATAAATTACGCTACCATATTATAAAATTGTAGATCATCATATTAATAAGATTTCCAACAACCTACAACTTGAAAAAGTGAACAATTTGAAGAATCTATCGGTAAAGGAGAAGTGGAGATCAAATCAACTGTCCAGAAATAAATGAGGTATTTGAAAGAAAACGACATGCGTGCTCCGTCAAAACAGTACATAGATCAATATCATTACTGCTAACAATATTGCACACTAAAATAAACATACAAGAAAGTGAAAAACTTAAGAACATCACTTTCAACAAAGACAACATTTTATAAAGATCCTCGTAGAAGAGCACTTGACAAACCATTACATACTCGACAAATTACTAAAATAGCACTGAAAAGTAGAAAAGAATGTAGAGAAGTACTTGAGTAGTAAGCTTCGCGAAGAAAAGAAAAGATTAAGCTGTTAAAATAGGAAAGGCATTGCCAGCACAAACAAACCAACAGTGCAGTACGCCAGGTTGAACACATGTGAACATGGGCTGAAAGATGACTTAGCGTTTTTCTCTCCCAACAGATCTTCATGTTGTACTTCCCCACTCTAATCCAAAAGTTCCATACCACCTTCATATTTGACGTTTTTTCCACGCCTCACTCACAACGTTCTAAACACATATTACAAAACTGAAATACATTAGTGCCTTTATCTATGTTACGGCGAATAAGCAGTGTGTCACTGTTATTAGCTTGTCCAAAGAAACATGCTGTTGATTCTTAGTCAAAGTAACCTATAATATCTCGCGCACCCACCCAAGTCGACTGAAGATCAGCATTTTCACGAGACTACGCAAGAAGAACCAAGTAATTACACACCGTCTTCCGTCTGTGATACATGAGCCACCATCAACTTTTGCTGCTCCTTGTCCTGCCTTCTGCTTTCCCACAAGATTCCCTACGTGACAAATTCCTGGAACTCAGACATGAGACACCGGTACAGTAACCAACATACGTGAAACATTTTCAAAGTGTGCTAGATAAACTATAGGGGGGTAACAATATAAATTGCAGTCGCGATAAAAACCCTAACTGCACAAGAGTTCTTTCTATTCAACCGCTTCTTTAGTTGCGCTATGATGCTACAAATAAACCCTATAATGCTGAGAGTTGTGCAAAGCTGTGACGACAGTGGGGAGGGGGCTGGAACCCGCATTTCACCCTTGCGGTGGGCGCGAGCTCAACCTATTCCATTAGCGACGTCTGTTTTGTCACCACTCACCACTCTGTCTGAGCCACAAAGAAAAAATAACGCCTCAGAAAAATTTCCTTTCCTTTTATACTGTGCTGGTCCAATGACTTTTATTATTCGATTCATCTCGTAGCTTGTATGAGGATTTCATCTTCTGTACAAATGTTGTAGAGTCGTGGTGAGTAAGTCTCCTTGCATTGCCGAGGATAGCCATGCTGGATCGTTGCGTAGGGCTTTCGTTGCTGAATGCCAAAGAGTGCTGTGGAGGAGGAGACAATGGAACATCAGTTTCGTAGGGCGGCGCCTTGTTTCACTAACCACTCAGCCAACAACCGCGATTTAAAGTCTATTTATGAATAACAAGCAGAGCAGGATTTGTAATTTGAAAAAAAAAACTACTTTTTTGGTCGTCATCTGCGATACTATACCATGCTTCCACCGCTTTCTCTGGTTTGACCTAGAAGCTTATTTTAAAACGTTCGAAAGATTAGAAAATCGTTCGAAGAGTTTACCTTAAATGTGGGGCTTAGATCTGCGAGTAACATCCAAATGACATCAGCTTCATGAGGACACGTTTCAAGCTTCTGCCCAAGGCATGTGATTATGGTTGGCTTGATATTTCCTTCCTCGTATTCTTGTATGAAAGCACGATGGAGTAGACGACTTAAAGTACAATCACCTCTCATAACGAGCTACATCGAGAATTCAACACTGAAAAAGGTGTTGCTTTACGGACTGTTGTTCTCTAATTCAATGGCATGCAAAAGATTCCATGTAGTTTTGTTTGTATCTCCCATCAATGCAATTAGAATCGTATTCTAAAAAGGAATAACACATAAAAAGATCTATACAAAACAAAACAACGCAGAAGTTCAACATCTTGCCAACAGAAGTTGATCGATTCTCGTCACTTATTAAGAAATTTTTAATTGAAAAAAAATGTTTGGTGCTTGCACTATCCTGACACTACGTAATTTTCTTTACACGTTCTTATACTTTTTGTGCCTATTTAACTCTTATGAGCGAAAAAATCCCCGAGTACGAAACGTAATCCTCATTTCGCTACTATGACGTGCTATCGAGATTTCCTTGCAAACCAAATTTACCTATGAAATCAGCGAAATTTATGCTATCGAATAAGTATGAATCTAGTCTAACGGAAAGGCATACACAGACCATAGCCGTTCGAACAAAGCACTCCGAATGTGCAACATGATTCTATCTGCTCTGTTATAGCGCACTGAGAAGATCCTTTCGAAAAAAAAAACGGAGTGTTGAAATTGTTGATTCAAGTTTCCGAGCATTTGTCGAAATTCTAACAGAGAATTTGTTCAAAAAAGCACCTCTGAAAAGTTAATGGTCGAAAACGACCCTCATTGTTTGGAAAGAATTTAACAAGGTCGGGAGAAGCAACGATTTGCAGGAAAAACAGTAAATGAGCTCGTACCGTCACAAGTTGAGCAATCAAAAGTTGCACATTTCGCTCTCTATCATTGATCATGGGAAGAACAGTCGTCAACCAACAGTTTTCCAACAACTCGCTAAATATGGATTTAATTCCCAAGATGTTACGTATAAGAAGCAAAACGAATGCCAACCGTAAATCCGAGTTGGTGGAGAGAAGATGATCGAGCGTCAAAGCAGCTTGTCGTCGTACCATCTGAGAACTGTCTAAGCAACGATCCTAAACTGTTGTATTAGAATGTTGCAATTTGGAGCAAAAGAAAGGAAAGAAGAAGACAAAACCTTTAAGCTGTTAACAGCACTTCCGGCCTCCGAATTTTCCCTAATCCGTGCAAAATAGGCTTGCAGTGCAAGTATAGAATATTTCCGAACACCAACCTTAACGAGGAAATCAAGTGGCGCTTCAGAGAAATGCATTGTTACTATGATCTCACCGTATCATCAACAATTCCAGATAATATGATGTGTAAGACGAGATTGTTAATAACAATTTCAGAGTCATCCATGAACATCCTCTCTAGCACCTCTTCATGATCGTCTTCCAGTTCCTCTAGTTCATTCAGGATGACCTCGCCCTCCCCAACAAAGACTTTTGGGGCCTCCTCAAACTAAATGGGCAAAACTCATGGACCAGAAAAGAAGCTCAAAGAAAGGAAAAAAATAAAATACCATTTTCCTGGCATAGTGATCGAGTTGTGCACAATGATCATCATTTTCAATCAAAGGGAGTAAGTGAAACATAGCACGCATCCGTACTGTCGATGCCTTATCAAAACATGAGCGGATAATGAAAGTGTAAAGAGCCTGCAATGCTGGTACACGAGCTGGTATGTCTTGCCTAAAAAGTTAACGGTTAGGAAGTGTATTTTTTTAAAAAAATATCAGAAATGACTGGATATATGCCTATTAGAACTTACTCAATACATGTGGAAGATGCGCTATTCCTATCGTTGGCATGAACATTTTCATCGCTTTCGTCTGTGGAATCACTATCCGTATCGCTTGAATGTTCACTTCCATCACTTGTGTCTAATTTGTCATCACACTCATCTTTGCGTTCTCCAGTTTTACCTCTGTCACCATCAGCAGTCCCCATAGCGTTTGCCTTCAATTCAGAAATAGAGCCAGTTGAATATTTAATCTTAAAAATTTATATAAGAGGGAGATCAAAAAACCTTCACCTAGTATTTCAATACGAGAACGCGCGTGTCACAGTGGTAAGAAGTGCTCTGCGACATACATTGATCGACCCATCGACGGTCGATGGCTCGACCCCACGCTCTCATTTCATCAAACATTCCATCGTTCCGCGGTCGGTGAATTGGTACTAGACTTGTCTGGGAGGATAGCATCACCGACTCTCGAGGACTGATCAACGCCAGGAGCTATATCCTTTAGCCTTTTTCATAATTTCGATTGAAAAAGAAATATACCTCCTCATTTTCTTTTTCTGCACCATCTGCGCAATCACTGAGACATTGGTCTGGGCCAGATAGATCTGAAAAACTTCATGGCTCAACTTGGTGAAATTTCGGCTATACGTTGAAACGTGGTAGTTACAAGAAATAAGTAATAACGAACAAAGCACAATATCCCCAAAGAAAACTTTCAAGTTTAACTATACGCATAGAATAGCTACTATAGCAACAAGCAACCTAAATTCAGAAGCAACAAAGGAGTGATTTCGATAGAGAAATTCCTGACGGCAACTCGTTCAGTTCTCGAGAAAATATCAAGCTTGTGGACGAATTCCTGACAAATAAAGGTAAATGAAAAGTAAAAGGAGTTATAGAAAAAAGACTCATATGTTCTGATCGACCTACAAAATGATATTTTCGAGGTAGAACCAGAAGCACATCCAAGACTGACTGCGCTAGTCGCGTACGATACTCCAATCTATCGGTACAACGTTGATATAAGTTTTCCAGCACCTTAACAAAGATAATAAAGTCATCAGGAAATGAAACCAATATCAGCTGGACAACAACCAGTCACTAAAGTCATCATACAGCAATGAAAGTGTAATCTAGATAAATTCTTTACTTTACTACTTTTCAGTAGTGGTATGATGTTATACAGATATATATTTAGAAACAGTGAGTGATGCAAAAAAAAGACACCAAGCAGAAGTTGAACTCGCGTTTAACCCACTTGGGGAGGAGGAAAAGGGGGAAAGCAGGTGCTACCAGTGCTGTAAAGTAGTAAAAAAATAGAATCACATACATTATCGACTTTGAAAAGCTGTCAACGTTATCTGGATTCAACGCCGCTATGCGCGTATTAGAGCAAACTCATTAAGGATTGGCTGGTGAGAGTTCCGATACGTTTATATCGAAGTAAGGGTGTTAGCAAGGTGGTGCCCTCTATGATGTAGTGGTAGCACGCGCTTTCAGTATAGGTTGAACGCGGTTTCGGCTCTTCCTTAGGGTCGAATGCTTTGCGCATCACACAGTACTCTCAAAAGCGAGGAGAGTGGTTCAAAAAGCTTGTACAGCACGATTTTTTCCTTGTAAGCCAAACACGAGGCTTCAATTTCACAACATATTTATTTCGAATCATTCGTTTCGAGTGTTTCATGTAATTTGAGCACGATTTTAAGGAAAATACTCGAAACGAAAGGTATAACATATTTAACGATACCAGCCAAGAGCAATCGAGTATACAACACTGCCCATTCAATGATATTTTCACTTAATACATAGTGTAAGACGTTCGTCGTCGCCTACTCTTAGTATGGGTTGGGTTTCCCCGAGAGAAATGGCAAAAGACGAATGGTACCGCCCGACTGATGAGACTGTTAAGGTCGAAACACGTGTAACAGGGCTCTACAAGTTGCCTCACAACAAACCACGTGTATGGCTCAAAAAATGATTATTAGGCATAATCCAAATCTACTATATTATCATAATCCTTATATTTGTCCTACAAAAGAAAACTTTTCTTCTCGACTGTTTTTGAAACTTCGCTCAGAGCAATTTAAAATCTGTTAGCATATTTTGAGCCTTTCATGAGGTCTGTTATGGCATTTCTATAGTGCAAAACAAGCATTTCGGCTTTTCAGCCTCATCATCTATCTGCACGATACCTTTCGTTTCGGACAATCCCTTGTAGTGGAGACTTTTCACATATCAAGGAATCGACGACGAACAAAAAACGTTTTACGAGCACGAGTAATCGACTGTACAACGGTGCCCGTCTGGTGGTCTTTTTCACCTATCGGCAGTGTCAACAGTTATTCGTGGATTTCCTTATACATTGGGGGGTCTGCCCTACAAGGGATTGACTGGAACGAAAGGCCACGCGCAAATGATGAGACTGAAATCGCAAAACACGTGTCCGGTACTACAAAAATGCCATAACAGAACTTGTGAAAGGCTCAAATTATGTTATCAAAACTAAAAAAATATTGGAAAAAAAACCGAACTCAAGAGATCCTTGTAGGTTCTTGTTCGATTGTCCTATTCTTCATGTTTGCTTATTTTTTATTTTACGAAAAAAAAATTGAAATTATCGTGTTGTCTCATAATTTCCTTCACATCTCGACATTTCATTAAACAATTGAGCACCAAAAGAAACAGAAGGCGTGTCTAGCCTCATCGCCACCAATCACGTCTGTCCTTTGATAGATGATCGTCATAGTGATTGGAATGTTAGTGGTGGTGATGGTACTGATAATGATCATAGTGATAGTGATGATAGCGATGGTAATGGTAGCGACAGTGATAATGATAGTGGGTGATAGTGACAATGACAGTGGCAGTGATAGTGATGGTGGTAGTGATAATGATAGTGACAGTGATAGTGATTGTGGGTGATAGTAAAAATGCTAGTGATGGTGATAGTGATATCGATGATGACAGTGGCAGTGATAGTGATAATTATTAATACCCTTATCGTTATCGCTATTATCACTATCGTTATCATTGTTATAATTATCGTCATCATTATCACTGCCATCTTTACCACTGTTATTATGATAATGATAACAACTAACATTATCACTATCAATACCACTATCACTATGACTATCACCATCACTATCATTATCACTACCACTATCATGTCACTACCACTATCACTGTCACTATCACTGTCATTATCACTAACATCACTATCACTACCTCTACTAAAACTATGATCACTATCACTATCACCACTACTAGTATCATTACAATCACTATCACGATCATCTATCAAAGGAGAGACGTGATTGATGAGGTGGGGCTAGGGGAGGGGCCAGACACGCCTTCTGGGTCCTGTGGTCATCAACCGCTTAACGCAGTTGTTGTCTGTTTAAAGAAATATATTAATTAACAATATAACCATCATCATGGTTAACAATATTCAACCATTCGCTGAATAATGGATAGTGCCCTCCCACTAGAATGAATGAGTCTGGCGATCAAAGAAGTTGGTGAGGTCACTTTTGTGCTGATTGTAGCCACTAAATTTCTTTTCCCCGCAAATACTGCTTCAGGGAACGGAGATAAGAATTCGATTGAAAGATATCAAGGCTGTACGGTGCACGTAATACCGTCGTTCAGCCCAATTTCTCGAAAATGTGGCGAGTCCATTTCGCAAAGTGGGGTCGAGGGTTATTCTGGAGATAGGCGAAGCTGAATCGTTTCAAACGCTTGTCTCCTACTGCTGCGCTATCCTCCGGAGTCGTTCCCCGAAGACGGCGGCACCGACTGTCTGCTTGTTATCGAGTAGTTTACAAAACTGTATAACCTGCCGATTCCAAAAAACCAAAGACATAGCCTTCAGACCACGAAATTTCGGCTTTAGATGGCTTTGATTGAACGCTGGCTAGATCTATTACAACATTCTCCAACATATCATAGCCTTCTGTCAATAACCGAATTTAAAATAAAAAAATTCAAATGAAACAATAGTGCGAAAGAAATCATGGGATAACTCGACATCCTGTTGTGTCAAGTCACTTTTAGGCTGACAAGAAATTTTTCGGACTTTTCTGTTTTTGTTGGTAAATTTTGATATATTTGAGTTTTTGTTTTCACTAAAATATAAAGCAGCTTTTTGCGATTATTTTGATAAACAATTCTTAAACAATATACCCAATGATGTAGACTGGTGTGCAAAAAAGTTTGCGTCACCTGGGATTCAAACTCAACCTCACTCTTTCCGGGAGCGCGTGCTGAACCGCTGCACTACCGACGCCCGTATTGTACATCACTATTTCTACGCTACAACGCGTTATCAACCAACAGCCAAACACTTAAACATTTCCTTTTACGATTAAACTGTCCCAAGAACAAAAACGATTATTACTACTACTAAGAGTATCGCTGCCCGCCAAACCAACATTTGAACTTAGATGATACTCATGTAGTATCAACAATCGTTTTTGCTCCTGCGATAATTCTCTTTCAAAACAGATGTATTATTGTTGTATATCAAAAATAATTACAAAAACCTGGTCTAGACGACAGCGAAAACAAGAACTACAATGCGTGAAAGATAATCAACAAAAACGAAAAAGTTTGGGGAATTTCTTGCCAATCCAATACACTACAAGAATCTGCATTAATACTTAAGAGAATTGAACGGGTGAGCAAACACGGCCTCAGGCCGTAATCAACCTGCGTTTCATCCATACCGCGGGCGCGTGCTACTACCACTACACCACCGAGGCACATTTGCGCCACCACTAAATCTTCAGCATCTCTATATTAGCTATCAGCCACCAATCTTCAACAGGTTTGCGATTTCGCTTTACAAACCTAGTTGAGCGGACAGCCAATACGATAAGTAATACTCGAAATCTTTAGAATTTAGCTAACATAAAAATGTTGAATATTGAGTGGTGGCGCAAATGTGCCTCGGTGGTGTAGTAGTAGTAGCATGCGTCCCCTGTATGGATGAAACGCGGATTCGATTCCCGCCTGAGGCCATGCTCTTGCTCACCACTCAATTCTCTCAGGCCTAGATGAAACATAAATAACACTGCAAAAAGGCAGTAAAAACACCAAAGATTTCTAATCAGCGTGAGAATTTCCTTACTCTCACGACGACATCCATATCTTCTAGCTTGGATGTGATGCACAGTGTTTCCATTTTTCAGTATAATAGAAATAATGTAAAATCTAACCCTGAAGATGTAGGACAGTTCTTTTTTGTCTTCCTTCTCAGCTCAAATTCTAACAAACTTGACCATTAGATTTTTCCAAGTATCAAATGACACTGGTATGGCAGAAGACGAGGGTATCACATCTAACTCAAATGTCCAGTAGGCTAACCTTGGATAGACAATGCGAGAGATCACCTAGAAAGACGAAAAACTTGGAAAACAAATCCGAAAAAAGGGCAGAAATGCTTAAGCGTAAGAGTACTCATACATGTCGTCCACTGCCGTTCAGCTAACAGAGAGAAAACGGAGTGGTTTCAACGAAATTTTTTGAGTTTTTCTCCAACGATAAACTTATTTTAAAAAAAATTGGCTCGAAACCAAAATACTAGAAAGAGAAGATGTGAACTGACCATATATCCTCCAGCAGTATGACGACCATCGATAAGTCTATGCATGAGAGCGAATGATCGGTCACTAAGACAAGGAAGTTTCTTGAAATTCTCGAGATTTTCTATAATTTCCACATTGCTATCTTGACACATGTCGATCCTTGCCATATCTCGAACTAATAGTGTTGTCATCAGCCGAATATCAGTGTAGGTCGACAACGAAACTAAACTTGAACGGATAAGAATTGATTCAAGAATGCGTGCCAAATTAAGAGTTGCTGAGAATGATAGACATTTAGATACACTTATAAAGCCCAAAGCGCCCGTGCGCCGATGGGCCAGCGATGCTTGGTGCGGCTCGACGCAGGTCTGAACCTCGATCGCCCTCACCATTCACCGGCAGTCAATGACGAACACCCTACGGAGCGCTTTAGCCTGGGTATCCTCGAAATTGCAAAGCGACGTGCTGGCAGTTTTCTACGAGTTTCGTGAAAAAAATGAAGTGCTCAAGCAAGCAAAGAGACGGTTTGAATGATAGAAATATGAGGACCCGCAGAGGTAAAAAAAAAACTGTATTATGGGTCAAGTAAAGTGAAAGAAGAAAGGAATAAATCCCATATTTGTTAACTCGCAAATCCATTTTTTTGTGAACTTATTTCTCACAACACACTAGGCAATGCTTCATTACCATTGACCAGATGTTGTAGTAGCGATGTACCCCGATGTCAAAATGGAATGTGTACCAAGAGTTCACTGAAAGGCAAAGCAAAGCTCTAAAAAAACTCTTGGCGTTGAACGATTTTTGCCGTGAGTTGCGTCATCTATTCGCTTCCATTCCTAGCATTCTGATGTTGACTGAAGATATCTGGTGTTTGCAATGACTAGCGGT
>JAHQIW010004875.1:0-78753 GCA_019055375.1 Parelaphostrongylus tenuis | reverse complement strand
CCTCCAACAGATTTATTCCTTTGTTTGCAAATAATTAGCCATAAGCCAAGGTTGAACAAACTAAAAATCAGTGGTAGGTATTTCCACATCGCGACAAGTTTACTCAAGCATATTTATACTCGAAAGTCAATTTCCAGTTGATTGCTCAGCATTGATAGTTGGCCTTACGTCAGTAGATTCGGACTTATACGCCGGTGGGAATTTGACCACCAGAGACTATATTTCCTCGAGTTTTTTGTAGGTAAGCAGAAAAAGTGCTGTTGTAAACCTTTTTCTGAGCACTGGAGGTGTTTATGTACCTTCAACATTCCTTGATTATAATACTACAGTGGTGCTGTTGTTCTATATTCCAAATAAAAAATCTTTTAAAAGGCGCTGGCCTATCAACGACTCTTTTACATCACAAAGGTGTTGCTGGCACCTCTAGCCAGATTCAAGAAAAGCATCACATGATGAATTTGTTTATGTTGAACACATAGTCACATTTACTATTGAACTTCCCATGGACCTTGCATTTGCGCTTGGTCGTAACGGTGACACTTCCGAACACGTGCTCGAATCAAGTATCTTGGTTTCAAAGCCAAAGGTTCAGAAGGCGAGCACTGCTGGTACGCAACTACTGACGCGTTAATACCAGCAAATATGTTTCATTAGAAAACAGCGCCTTATAATCAAGAGAGCTCACAGTTTTTTGGCGTCTAGTCCATGGGGAATTTTTGCAGTCAGATAGTTGTCGTGTCATATCACTCTTGCTATCATAAAAATTAGATGATTGCTTTTTTTTTGTACAACAAACACGCATATCCTGGCTTACATGTTTGCATGGTGTACATAAATATAAACAAGGGTCGTCAGATTGCTATGCGATCGCGAAGCCTCAGTTTGTACTACCAGGATTTCTACCATGTCAGTGGTAACACTACTACACAAAACTGATGTAAAGGGTATTTATCAACACTTTTCACTGTGATATTTTGGACCTGCGCGCGCTCAAAATCAGTATGCATATGTACATACATCTATATTATATATATATATCTGACGTAGTAGTCGTTAGCCAAGCAAAACGACAATCGACCAACCAGTCACTTCTGAGATAGCACCACGATGATCTTTCCGTCGTACGCAGAATGGTAGATAATTTGGCGTCATTCTCTTTCATAAAGCACTTTATAAGTATGATCTTATGAAAAGTTCAAAGTATGATATTGAAATGATGCGATTGGTTCAGTGCCCATCTATGTTAATCACTGATGTGATTACGTGTGACTGAACTTTTTGAATCAAATGCACACTGATCATGTATCTAGTCCCTAAAACTGAAAAAAATCATATATGCCTACGATGTAGGCCGGGTTTACACAGTCAAGCATAACCACATTTTGTATTGTGGCACCGCACCAGAGCTACATTTGTGACCTTCGCTCTCCACTTCCTAATCTTGATCCGACTGCGTGCTTTTGCAGGGAGTGTCACAAATAAGGATTCTTGAAGGTGGCACACTAGTCATGTGGCGGGGTGAAAGAGGTTAGCCTCCTACGCGTATCAATACGACCACGAAGAGGTGAGAACAATTAGTCGTTTACTTTTTGAGATTCACTGCTTCTCAAAAAATGAGCCAAGCCAATTTAAGACGCATATTACAATGTTGACTTCAGACAGACAATAACTTGCATTACAGTCATTCAAAAACAAAGAGGAAAGGTAGAGGAATATAAAATGAGGCGCACTATTATATCAAATGTACGAAAACGTAGAGGCAGTAATTCTATATCTATGAGACTAAAACAATTCCACCTTAAAGATATCAACTGATTGTACAAAAAAATTAGGCTTCAGAGTGACGAAATGAAGGATAACATACGGGTCTAAATAGATTTATGTTGATATTAAGCAAGCAGAATGCTCGCTCTAACGTCGCGATGTTTAGATGTTACGTTACGCCCATTCACCGTACGCCATGCTGCAACCGGATTTGTGTAGGCGACATCGCACTCAACATACCAGATTCTTTGCTCGTTCCCGCACCGCCATGGTATTGACAACTTCCCGTAGTGTCAGTTGAAGTGGTGATACCTTGTGAATTCGTCATCAAGATCCCACTCATCTTATCTCAACCACATGGCATTTGATTGCAGTTGTTGACTTCGACTTACCTGCTGTTCATCTCCTCTATGTGCATCGAATTTTATTGCAGTTTTCTGAGCTTTGTTAAAAGAATAAAAGTTTGTTGCCGATTCTGTAGAATTACTGTTTAAGAATACGAGTTGAGATCTATGCCAGTTCTAAACTGAGCCAACAGTGTTAAAACAAAAAACGCAGGCCAACAATTAACGGCATTACGTTTGAGCCTTGAGATGACCTATCTAAAGAAATTTGCTTAGTAAAAGTAACCAGATCCTTACATACTGCGTTTGATGGTATTTAGAACGGCTGATCGCTGATAAAAAGATTTTTTTTCAAGTCTCGATTTGATCTAATTATTGTGGGTCATCAACTGTCAACAAAGTATGTGAGCGCAAAAAAATGAGGAGCTACTGCGTACTCGATTTAGATGTTGGAGGGCAGGACGAAAAAGATGACATTAAGAAGGTAACAACAACATTGATGCTGGAAAAATAGGATAATAAGCTGCAAATTTTGGGATTATAGTGAAGAGACATAAAGCTAATATGTGATTGCTTTTCGTGTGCATGCAACGTTATGCCCGATTCTAAAGAACAGTGAGTCATGGTCCATAGTACTGCTCGAAAGCGGTGTAACGAATGAGTAGTGGCCAGCTGAGCTCCGGAGCGCAAACGTTCAAAAAGCTTGAGTGGCACTGGGTGGCTCTGTAGTAGTGGTGTCGCCCATCTCAGTGTCTTCGGTGTCACGGTGACTAACGTGCAAGAATTTCCAGCATGTTCCTGCTTGCATCGACATGCTCCCGCTGGCCCACGGATACTCATCTGAGCGGTGTTCGGAAGGCGTATCTCTCAATGAAGCGTTCAGTCCTCACCCTTTCAACTCGTAAGCGCCGGAGATGGACTGAATCAGCGAATGTACGAACATCAGACTTGCAATAGCGAAAAAAATGGAACTGTGGCATAAGGCTCTAGAAAAGATTCTTCACTGCTTGCGTAGAACTTAAACTGAACAAAGATCTTCTGCTTGCTTATATCTACTAAATTAGATGAGACGACAATCAAATGCAGTTAAGGGAACAGATATCGTTTTTTGTATTGGTTCAATAATGGCAAAATAAGAACAAGTATGTCGAGGTGAAGGCAAAACTGAACATCAGCTGGCCCGAATTCGCATCAACTCTTCCAGAAGTCATGCGCGCTGCGGACAGCGCCATTGATTCACTCGCTCTGCCTTTCCTCAGTCATGTTCAAAGTGATGCGGTGTTATCTGCAATCAGGCGTCAAAGGGAAATGATCGAGAAAACACGAATCGACATTAAATCCAGCCACGCTGATGACATTGTCTCAGCAACAGTTTTTTGACTTTTTCTATTTTACTGCTCAACAAAACTGTTCAATCAGTAATTCTCTTACTACCTAATATAAGGTTATAGATTTAGATTTCGACTGTGACTTCAGCTCAGTTGAGTTCAGTGCTCATTCATGTCTTCTACAAACATTCATGTTGAAGTGTGATTGCTGATAGCTACTACGAACTTGACTAAGAGAAGGGCATGGGGAGGGCCTTGCTTGGAAAAAGCATAACCAGCGAGCACTCAGAAAGGGTAATTGTAGGCAGACACACCTCGGGTTTGGCTTGTTTTACGGAATTCCCGTGGTTTTGTATCACGTTACAAATTTTCACAAAAGAGATTAGGCAATAAGGGGGATGAAATAGAAGTCGAACTTTAATCTTTTGTTTGGAAGAATGTAAGCCGTAAATTAGCAAGGATTAAGCAAAAAATTAAGAATGTGTGATAGGGGTTGTAGGCAATAGCTTTGAGAGTTGTGTGCATAATACGTTAGAGAATGAACGCTCTAATTATTGTGGGCTCAATACATAAACCTGAAGAACCACATTAGCAGGCTACAAAAGGGAGCGTGTCGATGCAAGCAGAACATGCTGGGAAATTCTTGCACGTTAGTCACCGTGACACCGAAGACACTGAGATGGGCGACACCACTACTACAGAGCCACCCAGTGCCACTCAAGCTTTTTGAACGTTTGCGCTCCGGAGCTCAGCTGGCCACTACTCATTCGTTACACCGCTTTCGAGCAGTACTATGGACCATGACTCACTGTTCTTTAGAATCGGCATAACGTTGCATGCACACGAAAAGCAATCACATATTAGCTTTATGTCTCTTCACTATAATCCCAAAATTTGCAGCTTATTATCCTATTTTTCCAGCATCAATGTTGTTGTTACCTTCTTAATGTCATCTTTTTCGTCCTGCCCTCCAACATCTAAATCGAGTACGCAGTAGCTCCTCATTTTTTTGCGCTCACATACTTTGTTGACAGTTGATGACCCACAATAATTAGATCAAATCGAGACTTGAAAAAAATCTTTTTATCAGCGATCAGCCGTTCTAAATACCATCAAACGCAGTATGTAAGGATCTGGTTACTTTTACTAAGCAAATTTCTTTAGATAGGTCATCTCAAGGCTCAAAACGTAATGCCGTTAATTGTTGGCTGCGTTTTTTGTTTTAACACTGTTGGCTCAGTTAGAACTGGCATAGATACTCAACTCGTAATTCTTAAACAGTAATTCTACAGAATCGGCAACAAACTTTTATTCTTTTAACAAAGCTCAGAAAACTGCAATAAAATTCGATGCACATAGAGGAGATGAACAGCAGGTAAGTCGAAGTCAACAACTGCAATCAAATGCCATGTGGTTGAGATAAGATGAGTGGGATCTTGATGACGAATTCACAAGGTATCACCACTTCAACTGACACTACGGGAAGTTGTCAATACCATGGCGGTGCGGGAACGAGCAAAGAATCTGGTATGTTTGAGTGCGATGTCGCCTACACAATCCGGTTGCAGCATGGCGTACGGTGAATGGGCGTAACGTAACATCTAAACATCGCGACGTTAGAGCGAGCATTCTGCTTGCTTAATATCAACATAAATCTATTTAGACCCGTATGTTATCCTTCATTTCGTCACTCTGAAGCCTAATTTTTTTGTACAATCAGTTGATATCTTTAAGGTGGAATTGTTTTAGTCTCATAGATATAGAATTACTGCCTCTACGTTTTCGTACATTTGATATAATAGTGCGCCTCATTTTATATTCCTCTACCTTTCCTCTTTGTTTTTGAATGACTGTATGCAAGTTATTGTCTGTCTGAAGTCAACATTGTAATATGCGTCTTAAATTGGCTTGGCTCATTTTTTGAGAAGCAGTGAATCTCAAAAAGTAAACGACTAATTGTTCTCACCTCTTCGTGGTCGTATTTGATACGCGTAGGAGGCTAACCTCTTTCACCCCGCCACATGACTAGTGTGCCACCTTCAAGGAATCCTTATTTGTGACACTCCCTGCAAAGCACGCAGTCGGATCAAGATTAGGAAGTGGAGAGCGAAGGTCACAAATGTAGCTCTGGTGCGGTGCCACAATACAAAATGTGGTTATGCTTGACTGTGTAAACCCGGCCTACATCGTAGGCATATATGATTTTTTCAGTTTTAGGGACTAGATACATGATCAGTGTGCATTTGATTCAAAAAGTTCAGTCACACGTAATCACATCAGTGATTAACATAGATGGGCACTGAACCAATCGCATCATTTCAATATCATACTTTGAACTTTTCATAAGATCATACTTATAAAGTGCTTTATGAAAGAAATGACGCCAAATTATCTACATTCTGCGTACGACGGAAAGATCATCGTGGTGCTATCTCAGAGTGACTGGTTGTCGATTGTCGTTTGCTTGGCTAACGACTACTACGTCAGTATATATATATAATATAGATGTATGTACATATGCATACTGATTTTGAGCGCGGTCCCAAAATATCAAGTGAAAGTGTTGATAAATACCCTTACATCAGTTTTGGTAGTAGTGTTACCACTGACATGGTAGAAATCCTGGTATTACAACTGAGGCTTCGCGATCGCAGCATCTGACGACCCTTGTTATATTTATGTACACCATGCAAACATGTAAGCCAGGAATGCGTGTTTGTTGTAAAAAAAAAAGCCATCTCTAATTTTTATATGCAAGAGTGATATGACACGACAAATATCTGACTGCAAAAATTCCCCATGATAGGCCAAAAAACGTGAGCTCTTTGATTATAAGGCGCTGTTTTCTAATGAAACATATTTGCGGTATTACGCGTCAGTAGTTGCGTACCAGCAGTGCTCGCCTTCTGAACCTTTGGCTTTGAAACCAAGATACTTGATTCGAGCACGTGTTCGGAAGTGTCACCGTTACGACAAGCGCAAATGCAAGGTCCATGGGAAGTTCAATAGTAAATGTGACTATGTGTTCAACATAAACAAATTCATCATGTGATGCTTTTCTTGAATCTGGTAGAGGTGCCAGCAACACCTTTGTGATGTAAAAGAGTCGTTGATAGGCCAGCGCCTTTTAAAAGATTTTTTATTTTGGAATATAGAACAACAGCACCACTGTAGTATTATAATCAAGGAATGTTGAAGGTACATAAACACCTCCAGTGCTCAGAAAAAGGTTTACAACAGCACTTTTTCTGCTTACCTACAAAAAACTCGAGGAATATAGTCTCTGGTGGTCAAATTCCCACCGGCGTAATAAGTCCGAATCTACTGACGTAAGGCCAAATATCAATGCTGAGCAATCAACTGGAAATTGACTTTCGAGTATAAATATGCTTGAGTAAACTTTGTCGGATGTGGAAATACCTACCACTGATTTTTAGTTTGTTCACCTTTGGCTTATGGCTAATTATTTGAAAAAGGAATAAATCTGTTGGAGGTAATTTTGGCAGGCTATATTTTGCAATTTTATCCAAAGTGATTTCATTTGGAAGGGCCTTAACAACGCATGTTGCAAAACATCTGACAAATATTTTTTGAGACAAACATGTGGTCTGTCATGGGTATCTTATAGAGCCCAATACACGTGTATCGCCCTTGACAGGTTCATCACTCGGGCAGTACCCTTCGTATTGACCAATCCTCTCAGGGAACCCAACCCCTTAAACAGACAGGGCGCAAACGTACTAATTACACGTGCTGTCGAGTGAAAGAAATCGCTAGGTCGGCAGTGTTGTACAGTTGATTGTTCTTGGCTGGTTTTCGGGCTGAAATAATCATTATGAGATTTATTGAAATTTGAGCTTGGTATGAAGATAACACTAAAAAACGAACGGTGCAATGTTTCAAAATAACAGCTAAGAACAATCGAGTGTACAACACTGCCTGTCTAGCGATTTTTTACTTGACAGCAATTCAGTGAATCGTTCATCGTCGCCTACATTTAATAAGCGACTGGAGCACTCCGAGAGGATTGGCTATAGACGAAAGGCTCTGGTCGACTGGCGAGGCTGCTCAAGGCCGAGACACGTAAATAGGGGTGTGCAAGGGCTTATTAATAGACTACATGACATGTTGGTTAAAATGATAATTATGGGGTCTATAAAACGATTTACTGGACAACAAACACAATTGCGTCTTTAATTTGTCAATTTATGCTAATTTTCTATTTTGAATTGCCATAATATAAGCTACAGAAAGAAGTGGTAATGTAGCGGGGAAGGCCTGGTCCCAAAAGGGTTTAGGAACGGATTGAGATAAATCGAAAAGAGCAAACTTTTCTTCTTGTCTTGCACTGGAGACTCTTCTATGGCATACAGAACCAACTGCACGAGCTGATCTCCGAATTCATCTAAACATTGAAATATCCCAAAATTTGAGCAGCAAACTCTAGGAATCTAAAAAAACACGATGCATTGTTGCAAGTGTGCCACTATAAGACATAAACGCAATAGGTTCCAGCATCCACAGGTAAACGTTTTGCTTTCTCAGTACAGATTATCTCAAAAAGCAATTGTAGAAGAAAAGATGAAATGCTCGATCTTTTACTTAACGCTTCGTAGACTATGTTAACATCGTTTAAACTCAGCACCTTTAATTTTAAGGCTATGGTGACACTAAACGGTTAAGACATGCGCAAGAGAGATTCTACTAGATTTCATAGATATTTATGGAGTTATAAGGAAGAAGAACGAAGTAATAATGACTGGTCTCTTATTGTCTCAGAGATCATGATCGTTAAGGCAGAAGTCAGACACTGCGATTAATATTTTCCAACCACTCACTTTTTGCTTCAAACTACGAGTTTTGAAAGAGGAAAGTTGGTTGTTTTTTATTAGAGTAAAACATATGAAAAAGCTGTCTTTTTTTTTCTGAACAAAGTATTCGATTGCACTTTTAGTAATCACTTAGAAGCTTGAATCTCTAGCTACTGCGTTACCTGACCCTTTTTCAAAAAAGTCTTTTTACAACGCAACACTCGTTTTGAGTGTTTTCTTAAGACCACAGCTCAACTTTCAATATGCCTAATAATCATTTTTGAGCCACGCATGCCAGTAGTCTGTCAAAGCGGGCTGACTTATAGAGCCCGATACACGTGTTTCGATCTTGCGATGTCGTCAGTCGGGCAGTTACCCTTTCTCGTCCTTTGCCAATTCTGTGTGGGTGCTCCAGTCCCCACACTAAGGGTTAGCGACGACGAACGTTTAACACTTTATGTCCAGTGAAATTATCACCGAACACAGAGTGTTGTACACTCGATTGCTCTTGGCTAATATGTTCATTATATCATGACTTTCGTTTCTAGTGTTTTCTTAAGACCACCTGCTCAAATTTCAATACGCCTAGTAATCATTTTTGAGCCACACATGTCAGTGATCTGTGAGGGCTGACTTACTTTTATAACGCTTCGGCGACAACAAGACATCCGTGTTTTGCACCAGCATATAAGTTCCAAGACAGCTCTACCTTTAGATTATTGATAACCATTTGATAGCGTTAAATTCGACAATTCTAACGCTATGCTTGCTCTTTGGAAAGACCATTTCTCTGCAGTGTATCGAGGAAAATAAGAATGATTTAGATAAGCGGACAGTTGTTTTTGGCTAATCTGCGGGCTGGAAAAGAGGTGCAGGGGGAGGGGGCGCCTGCGGCTTGAACACGGCAATCGGTCGATGACACATAGGCGGCCCACATGTAAAATACGATTTTTGTTGTTCAATTATAGATTTATTCTCCGCTGCAAAAAAAAACTCCTGATAAAACGTATTACTGTGTTACTAAAAGATTTCCTTTTCACGTTCATATGTCTTTCGTGCCTCCAGCGAAGTAATAGTATGATTGCGCGGACGATGTAAAACATTATTTAATTTTGAATTTCATAGCGTTATAAAAGGGTGTTTTCAAATACGATCTTTTAACGAAGTAGCCAGAAAGTTAAGCTTTCGTATGACTGCCAACACTTTTATAGAATACTTACCAAGTGAAAGGGATCATCTATTCATCCCGCGATACTTAATGGAAAAGATACAGTCGAAGATATTAGTAGCTCAATAAGCACCAACCAACGTTATGTATGATAAAATTTTACAGTGCATATTGATCATTTCCTACAACCCGATTTAGTAGAAAATCAATGAAATCTGTATAATTGCATTCAACGTACATATCCAATTACTAAAGTTGGTTCTGTACGTTTTATTATGTTAGAAATACAAGGTTGCTCTTTTCTGCCATGATCTAGTAGAGACCACAACCCAAAGAATGGGCATGACATAGAACGAAAGCAAACGAGAAGTTTTCAGCCTGAGGTAAAAAAGATCGCTCTTTCTGCTAGTAATTAAGAATCACTGTGATGGAAAAAATTAAACTGGCTGCTTTTTGTAAATATATTGTATTTTTTGAGGCCTTCAGAGGGCGAATATCAATGGTTCGTTCTTCTATAAGCGTATTAAGTCATTGACTCTGTGGCTATCGACATGTCAGTGAGCACGTACATTTCGTGGCTTATTAAATTGATATGTTTTAATCTGCAATAGCTTTGGACCACCGACGACCATCATCTTTGTCCACTGGTTGTGAATCTAGAAAGTCGGGCACGTCTTTACCCAAGAACTTTATATCTTAATCCAAATTACTGGGATGCTTCCACCCAACAATTTGTTTAATGGATAACATTTGTGCTATTGTGAAGGAAAATTGATGCTAGATTCAACATACGGATCAGCGAAATAATACGCAAAACTCAAATAATCGTGAAACATATGAACAGTACAAGTATTGCCATAAAACTACATTAGCTAGCAGTGTATTGAAGTGTTAAAAAGAAGTCTGACTAACAGACTTGTAGAGAAACGGCCCTATTTGCCACAACTCACAATTTTTTAGGATTGTGATGTAAGATGTTGCATGCACACAAAAAGCAAACACATGCGCTTCCATATGTCTCCATTCTTATTTCAAAAGTTCACAGTTTATCAACAGATTTTTTCCAACGTCAATGTTGTTCTTGTCTTGTTTGTGTCCCACCATCAAGCATTTAAATCAATACGCTGTATGACCACATTTTATTACGTGATCATACACTGTTGACAGATTAATGGCTAACAATACTCGGATCAGATCAGAATCAAAGAAATGTCTGCTTATTAGTGACCAATCGTTAACCGTAATATTTAATCATCTCAGCCTTACCGAACAGAAATTTTTAGGCAGGTCATCTCAAGGCTCATAAGTAAAGTCGTTGATCGTTAGCGGAGCTTTGTGTTTCTACGGTGTTAGATCAGTTACTCATAACTGACTCAAATCGGGATTTATTTTTCTAAATAGAGATTCGAACAGTATAGGCAGAATCTCGACATCATCACTCCGATTCAAACGTTGAGCTGAGGTCAACACCATGCCTTTGTGGGAGCGAGCAAAGAATATCTGGCATGTTCAGCGCGATGTCCCTTATACATTCCGGTTGCAGCATGGCATACGGTGAATGGGCGTACCGTAACATCTGAATATCGAGACGTTAGACTTGATATCAACATAAATCTAATTAAAAAAAAAGAATGATTTAAGCTCAAAAATTCTTCTTTTTTTGAAATTATATTGAATGTTTTTTTGGGGGTTTCAAAAACAGTCGATCTTTTGATATAGTTTTGATCTAACAGCAAAAATCTATCGACTGAGAGGTGGTGATGGTACAGTGTCATAGTACACTGTGCCATCACCACATACGCCACCCTCCTTGCTTCAATGCAGGGCTGAATGTGGGGCGGGGGTCACTGATGAGGAGGACGAACCTCCGAAACACCGGTGTATGACCCTGGGCTTACCAACCCCCCTTTTTTGAGCTTAAATCATTCTTTTTTTTGGAATTATATTGAATGTTTTTTTTGGGGTTTCAAAAACAGTCGATCTTTTGATATAGTTTTGATCTAACAGCAAAAATCTATCGACTGAGAGGTGGTGATGGTACAGTGTCATAGTACACTGTGCCATCACCACATACGCCACCCTCCTTGCTTCAATGCAGGGCTGAATGTGGGGCGGGGGTCACTGATGAGGAGGACGAACCTCCGAAACACCGGTGTATGACCCTGGGCTTACCAACCCCCTTTTTTGAGCTTAAATCATTCTTTTTTTGGAATTATATTGAATGTTTTTTTTGGGGGTTTCAAAAACAGTCGATCTTTTGATATAGTTTTGATCTAACAACATAAATCTGTTTAGGACTGTATGTTATCTTTCATTACGTCACTGTGATGCCTAATTTTCCGTGCAGTCACTTGATTTCACCGCGATGGAACAGTTATAGCGTCTCAGAGACATACGAGCAAATAACTCTACATATGTGTGATTTGTTATAATGGTACTCCGCATTTTGTATATCTTCACCTTTATTTTATTTTACATCTTCAATAGTTATAATGCAACTTCTCGTCCTTTTTGAATCGATGTTTATCTATGGGGATCAAACATGGCTCCGATTATCTGGGAAACTAACAGAACCTCATAAAAAGTAAACGAATCATTGTTCTCACCTCGTCACGGTCGTACTTGATACGCGTGTGAGGTTGACCTTTTGCACCCCGCCACAAGACGAGTGTGCCACCTTCTGGAACCTTCGTGGTTGACACCATCTGCAAAGCGCGCACATGGAACAAGATAGGAAAAGGAGAGCGACGGTCACAAATGAAATCTCTGGTGCGACAATACAAAGTGTGGTTATGCTTGACTGAGTAATTCCGGCCTAATTCGTTGCATAAGCATATATGATTTTTTTCAGTCTTAGGGATTAGATACATGATCAGTGTGCATTGATTCGAAAAGTTCAGTCACACCTAATCACAGTTATAAGTGATGAACATAGATGGCCATTGAATCACATGCGTCATTTCAATGGCATACTTTCAACTTTTAATAAGATCGTACTTATAAAGTGCTTCATGGAGTGAACGACGCCGAATTATCTACACTCTGCGTACGACGGAAAGATCATCGTGGCGTCTTTTTAGAGTGATTGATTGTCGGTTGTCGTTATCGGATGCTGGGCTCAAAACTACTACGTCAGTATATACATTGATTTTGAGAGCGGCCTCAAAATAGTCGATTGAAAATGTTGATATATACCAATTGCATCAGTCTTGGTAGAAGTGTAACCACTGACATGGTAGGATTCCTAGTATTATAACTTGCACTCAGGAACAGTAATGCCTTTTATCTACCAATCATAATTTCAGCTGGTCAAAGTTTAGAGAACCGCAATACACCACAAGGCTTCAAATAGTCGCTCGAATGGAATACAGGCTTGTAGGCGATTCCTCGGCGGCCTATACCAACGACAATGTCGTTTGCTAAATCAACATCACATCGATAGAGATAACTCCTGTCAAAGTAGGATTGTAGGTTGCTCGGGAGTGGACTGAATCAGTTTAGAACAGAAGATGTGAAGGAAAGTGAATCACAGTGGATGAATCATTGGTTGAGGAGACGACGTCCAACGCATACGTCGAACGTTTGACTCATGAGAATAGCGTCCTCAGAGATCGGTATAGTAATGGGAAACGTACAACGAGCGTCGTTTTCGAATCATTAAGATAGGTCGCTATCAGTTTATTGATCTCAGCCTATGCGTTTATGTACTTAAGGTCACACGAGAGAAAAATGTTCTACTTTGGCAGCAAGGAAATTCTTAAAACAAACATTGAAGTCCCATTTTTTGCAATAAATTGAGAACAGACAGGTAAAGCAGCATCAGACTTGTTGGTGATTTTTTAAAATTAATTTGCGAACTATCTCAGACTCCGATCGCCCCAGGAACTGAACACCGATCAGCCACAGAGAATTTCAATTTAGGAAGCAGGAATATTCACATCAGAATCTCACGTCAGACAAGAATAAGCATGAATGCGAGCGAATTTTCCAAAAAAAAATTTTCATGCGAGTAAAATGATTGGGTATTGAATACTTGTGACTGTTTCAACGGTTAGCAGCGATATCTCAATCTGACTCTCGCTTTGCAATTTCGAATGTTATCGCGCAGTGGTGAGTTGTTCGCAAGGATATTCATTCCGTAGCCGACATCATGCCGAATTTGAAATAGAAGCCGTACGAATCCAAACCGAACAAAACTGCAAAAGTGGCATCCATAATTTAAGGGAAAAAGAATGACCGTTGAGAGCTGATCAATGCATGAGGGATAAACCATGCATTCGACTTTACAAGGGATCGTCAGAGAGGAACGAATGCGCAGGAGGAGTGTTCATTAACAAACGTTTGCCAACCGATGCATCGGTTCACGGCTAATATCCTAAAAGACGCCTTACTTACTCTTCGAAACAAAGGGGTAGGCTTGGTGTACTCAGAGATCACGGTTAAACTGACGGCAACGAGTGTTGGTACCTACAAGTTCTGTGCCGCACTATACATCAACGAGACAGCTTTTCAGCTTTCATCCATTCTACCTCATACACTTTGAATGGTGGGAAATTTCTGACCAACTGCTTGTTGAAAACTCTTCGAATGAGTGATAATGCATAAGCCACAGCACCATGCTTATTTGAGCTCGTAATACTTTCTAATAGAAGCAAGCGATCACACGGTCGTACTTCATATCACAGATAGTTAAACATGAGATCATCAGAAGTTATGTAAAGTAACTGCTACACGAGTGCAGTAGTTGAACAACGTGTTATATAATGACGGATAAACGTTCAAACTACATTATCATCAGATGTGCAATTCCTGACAAATTAAAATTACTACATTTGAGCATTATGCCGTAGTATTGGATGTTTCGGTCATTATTCTAGAATGACCCACGTGTGAAATCTTGTATTTGATGTCTTGACTATCACGAAATCGTTCACTTACTGTCTTTTGAGATGTCCCCGGAGTAGGGTCCGCTGATGACGACGGTGCGGCGAGTAGGTCGCTGTGACGACGGTACGGCAGTGCCCTCTTGCTCCGGTTGCTCCTCCACTGAGCTCATGGCGCATGGCGTAGGATGCACAGAATGCATATTAATGTAATCAGACGACTGAAATTTCATTATTCCTTGGGTGCACGCGACAAAATCCCGAAATTTTCTTGTATTTATGTTTCAGTCTTTAGTTTACGATAATATTCGTTTGATTTGATGAAAGCGCACTTACGACATTGGGTGGTGGGTAATTGTAATAGATTATTGGCACATACAGAGCTTCAGGAAATGCGATTCCCGTGAGAGGATTAGGGGCATAAGCAGTGGTGGGGGCAGCGGATAGTACACCTGCATTTGTGGATTCTGAAACAATCTTGGTGTTAAAGATGATGAACGATTAATACCAAAAACTCTCCAATCAAAGGAAACATACTACGAAAAGTGGCAGTCAAACGGAGCTCGAAAAAGAAACGGATAAGTGATACCAAACCTGGGGCAAAACCTGTGAAGGTGTTTCTGAGTCAGGTGGTACAGGACGCATTACGAAAGGGACTCGACCTTCTTCCATTGTAGTACGACTGGAATGAAACTCATATTTCTTACCGACTTATTACTAGATGATGTTATGTCACAATTCCTCAACCTTATCTCAATCAGATTCAAAAGCTTATCACTGCTATTTTGGTGTCGTGCTGGTGAACACCAAATAACAAATTAACCGTCTCGGGACGGAATCCGCGCATTTGAATATACGAATTTTGAGAGACCTTTCTAGCTAAGAAAAATATTTTCCTTGGACTTCCAGCAAATATCCGAAACTTGAATCTCTGCGATTCCAATTATGTGTTTGGTTTATGAAGAACTTTTCTTATTGCGTTGTAGCACTAAAAATATCAGTATGTTTCACACTCAGTTGTTTGTTTGCTCGGTAGAGGTCTGTAGGCTGATTACGCGGGATTATTGATAGCTATTCAGTAGACCAAATCTCGATGATTGTGATACTCAAATTAGCCTTGCCAAAGTTTACATAGAATGCTCTTAGGGCGAAACGAAGATTACGTTTTGCATACGGAACAGTTAGTCGCTTGAATCGCAGCGGATTTGCATGACAGTGTGAAACAAAAAAGGTCCGTACCTATAGAGTCGTAGGAGAAATTCTATTCTACTATCCTAATATGAAAATTTTTCCTAAACGGAGAAGAAATTTTTAAGTCAATAACAAAAAATGAGCGCCTCTTGAATGACGCGTCCTGCAGAGATGGTATTCGGATTTGCTGAGCAGCATCGTTCGAGAAAGCAATTTTTGTTACTCACTTCGAGAATTTTTCCCCGTTTTGCGAAATTCTTTGATTTTTTGTATTGAAATACTAAGTGAATACTAAGTGGAACCAAAAAGTCAGCTGTGAAATCTCGTGATAGGGGATCGAATCAGCAACTTTCTTTCCGATTCCGGCATCACTAGCCAATCGGCAGTATGGACTGCTCGCCGCCACAGGCGACGGCGGGGCGGGCTGTCGCCATTTTCCTGTCGTAGTTAGCATGTTAACATGGAATAAGGCAATGACGTTCGCCTTATTGTTTTGAAAAATCAAACAATGATGGTAGAGATTCTAAATAGTTGGAATTAAATGTATCGGAATCGCAAGATCTTTGAGAAGACATAACTATTTTGTCACAATAAAAATCTGATTATGTGAAGTCCGAACGTCATTATCTTGCCTGTTGTCGCCACAGCTCATATTTCCAAACAAGAGACTAATCATTATGATTAACACTATCTCGTCTGGGCTAACAGTGGTGTCATCGAGTAATTAATTTCTATACATGCTTCGAAATAAGAAACGCTTTACAAAATTGTATTTGATTTCATGAAGCGACAGTGAAAAACCTTTTCCACGGGTTTCTCAAGCTCCTAGCACAAAAGCTTCCTTAGTCCATCGAAAAACCCAAACCCAAAAAAGTTACAAAGGTCTTAATTAATCACTTCACCAAAACTCACAGTTTTATCCCAAGAACGCGAAAACATGTAATCGACGCATAATTTCTAATATAATTTCAATATAAAACAATATAGTACAAATCTATGAAAACTGAGTTATGTAGAACGGCTATGTAAAGCAGGATTCGATTTAGAAAAAATCCAAGACTAGAAAACAAGTTTACAAAACGGTTAAACCCGCGCAGTGAGTGTACCGGACAACTTTCTATTCACTACACTACGCTTAAAAAATTAAATAAGACACAAAAGCAGTGAGGAAAGAAAGTGTTACTTTATACGGCAAAAATCAAACGGCATTACACGATAGGATTTCATAATTAAAAGTAACATTGGAGTTCAGTGAATGAGCACAGACAAAAATTGCAACCTTATCAAGAAATCTCCAAATAATGCAAACAAAAATAAATCAACAATAAAGTGAGAAACCTTGCACTTAAACAAAAAAAAAAGATTATTCAAATCAGTACGCATCTGATGTAAAAAAGAAGCGCGCAGCGATTCACGCTTTATTCTAAATAGGTTTTGCTAAACGGTATTCTGTTCTGAGAATTGCACGGATTTGCTGGCATTCTGAGTTGGAAGCGGATGCCCACTGGTAGAAAAAGCACGATTTTGTCGGACTTCAAAAGCAGGTACAGATGTAGAGTTGAAACTCCGCTGTAGGTCGTGGAGAGATTTGGTGACCTCAAATAAAACATACCAAAAGAGTCTAATAGGTTCTTCAACGCAACACACTAACCTGAAGATAACTCTATTCCATGCAAGAGCTGCACTTGAAGACTAAGAGCAAATCATGATGTCAACATTAAAAATTGAGTCCTCATATGGACAAATAACCTTTGACCAGACTACTCATTCAAGGGGTTCCCTCATACGCTTTAATGACAAGTTATGTAAGTTTACTGCGAAGGAAATTGCTCTGATCACCACAAGTGTTGAAACAACAGGACAATATCAGACATTATAGCATCAATTTATACCAAATAACGCGAAGTAGAATGAATGGCGTCTGTATAGCTAACCTAATAAACAACAGTTCTGCTTCGAAAATGGAGATCACAACCTAACGTACTCTCGCTTCTATCAAGCGATGGTTGCTTGCAGCCATATGAAATGGAAGCTCATTTCACAAGATTAAGAAATATTGCACGATTTGCATAGGGAAGGAATAACACTAGCAAAAAGCCAAAAAAATGCACTGTTCTCCGAAGAGGAACTAGCATGTCAATTAACAAAATGAAAATTTAACACAACTGAACGAACCTTACACTTGCCGCATCCAGAACTAGCGGGACAATCTGAACATTTCGAATGCTCACCATTGAGATGCGCACGCTGCAAATGGGGAGGCCATGAGAATCCATAGTATATATTAAGTATACCAGAGAACGTTAGAAAATGCTATGCAGAACCGCAGTGTTGCGTACTACAAAAATCCCTTATAGATTTTTTGGACAGTAATTTCAATCTAACTCAACTTCAATAACGAAAGACGTAGCATAAGGCATACAAAGCAATGCAAGGCGTATATTGAATCGTTACCATACAAAGCACAAGAAGTCCTATAATTATTAGTTTGTTAAGGAAACTAATAGTGACTAAATAGCAAACTTGTGAAAAAAGAAGAATTCCTAATTTTCAAAGGGCTTAACTGTTAAGTAGTGATGTGCATGATGGTTACAAGTTAATTCTGTATCAAGTGTCATAGTATTCAAGAAATAAATATGTCGCACTTCTCTTCTAACTATAACACATGGCAATCATAGAGGATTGCAGATATTAAGGTGAACAAGATTTCAGGACGAAAAACGAATCATGATTAAAAATAGCGATGAAAGCCGAAAAAATCTGAAATAGGAAAGGAAGCAACAAAAGAACCAAGCATGGATGCATTGTGTAGATCACTCACTGTTCGCACACAGTATGCACGGAAAAGGCAGTTGAACACCCATCACTAAATATGCCGAATTTATTAGGAGGTGAAACAGTCGGTGATTTCTGCTGCTTTGGGCTATATCTTGACTTAAAGCAGCGAAAATTTCCATCATTAACAATCAGTCCGTAGAAGGAGCAGCAGCTTGCGCAGAAAAAGAAGCGAACGAAATTTCGAAGGCAGAAAGCGAGGCTCTGTGCTAGAAAAAACGGAAAAATCGACTTTACTTTTGAAATTTGAGCTCAATCAAGCTTGAAACTCAATGGGCTTTCATTCTATAAATAGCCAGCTACTAGACATATTTCAAAGGAATACTGTGCAGTGTTTGAGATTTGTTTTAATCAAAAAATGCTACAAGTGAGTTTCTACTCTCTAGACGACACATTGCTAAACATGCTAATGTTCAAATAAGGGTGAGGCAAAAAATTACAAAAATAGGAAAGGCTTGACTCAATAGAGTGATCTCGAATAAAAGATCGAATCAAAATAAAAGGTAGAAGAATAGAGTAATACCCTGCGCTTGAACAACCGACTGAAAAACCCGGCACTGCTCGAGCTGTTTTTCCTATTCACTTGCGTTTGGCCATCTGATCGCAGACTTGGTACAAGACTGCCGTCATCCTCGAAGAACACATTCAGCTCTTGGAAGCATTCGGTTTCGATCATCTAAAGACAATAGCTATCAAAACGTCTAACTGGTAAAAACAAAATCGTACCTCATTCTGCCATGGAATACTGACGCAACCCGTGTTGAATTTACCATAAAATTGTGTATCACTTGCATCAAGTCGTACTCCTTTTACAGTACTAAACTGCTCAATATCGAGGACATCTTTAGCAAACAGCGCGTGGGTCAGGACAGAATGGCGGTGTTACCTGAGCGATATTATTATTATAGACCAATAAGTTAAAATCAATTTGCCTAAGTAAATTTGAACTTAGAGGTCATACTTGAGTATGAACATGTGCTTCTTTTACAAAGAAACGCTAATTCAAAATACAGGTAGGATAAGCGAATAGAGTGTTAGACTATCAAAAGCGAAGGAGGTGTGATGAGGTCATAAGAAATAAAAGACTGATGTACAGAGGCTCACTTTCCCAGCCTCCATTTTCTTCCATGGAACCGGTTGTGTTAGAATCTCCATTGTTAAAAAGGCATGGGCGCGGATTTCTTCGGCTCCCTCTTCCGGTTTACTGACTCTACGACATCCGAGTCGAAATGTCGGTTCCTTGTGGAGGAGACCGCTGAAAATTTATCTTCCATTTCTCGAGATCTCATAGAATTCATTGTTCATGGGAATTCAAAATTTTAACAGTTTCTGAGAAAGCATATTTCAAAATGAAGCCGACGCATTATTCCTGGCATCAAAAACAAAAATTCACATTTCCTGGAAAACACCACTTTCGTTGCGGAATTATATTACACAAGCAAAAATATCCCGAATCAAAAGTCGAAGTTAAGGTTCGCTGAGCAGTAAAATATTTAGCACACAGTGAGCCGAATCAAATCAAAAAACTGGCTTAATGAAAAGAGGTGTAAATTCCAAAATAAAACAATGATACCTTCAAAATTGCATTTGATGCATAAATGAGTTTCACATCTATTTGACACCTAATTGTTAGGCGCATCGTTATCGGTGGACGTCAACTCATGCCAACAGTTCCGAACGCATTGTGAACTCTGATGCCTGACGAGGAAAAAATACTCGTCGAATAGGCAATTACGTTGCTATCAGCATTTAGTAGTTGACTTCACTAACTATCTGATTATCCGTGCCCTCACGTATGCAACAGAAACCCGGTCGCCACGTAAGCAAGATGAAAGATCACTTGGCGTTGTTGTACGCGTAGTCGAAAGGTCGATGCTAGGAGTATTCCGTAACTCCCAAATTAGAGAGAGGATCCGAAGTTCCGACCTACGTCTGCGGTTGAAAATCAAAGTTGCCGTTCTACATGCCAGGATTTCGAAAACAAGGTGAGCTGGACACATGATGTGTTTCAACGAGAACCGATGGACGAGAGCCGTTACCGACTGGATTCCTCGAGATATCAAGCGCTCTAGAGGAAGACTAATGATCCGATGGTCCGATTTATTCACGAAAAACTAGAACAAAGATATGATGCTCAGCGAATCCATAGAGCCAGGGAGACTCACTGTGCTACTAAAACACGCGATAGGGAAAAGTCGTAGTGTTGCCAGTGCCCCGCTCGAGTCACTCGACGATCAGTGGATCGACATGTGATACAAGTTGTATCGAAAATTGCAGCTTTAACAAAAACAACGCTTTTACGCCTCGAATTATCTCAATTATGTAAAGTCATAGTATTGAAAAATCACTGAGTTGGGCTGCTAAGGATGAGGGACGTAGAGACATGGTATTCACGTGCGACAGCGTGGACAAGATAGAACGCCAACATTTCCTTACGTGACAGTCAAGCCGATGCAAAAACATGCCATTCGTTGGCGAAGCCCTCCACTCATCGCTTCTGCCGAGATTAGCACCATTTCTGAGAAGTGCCTCTTGATCTGATGAATGCAGAACTCTGGGCGGCTTGAATTCGATCAGTAATTGGAATACTTAGAACAACCAAGCGGTGAAGTCTTTACACCTTTGTCTTCTACAGGTCCAGTCCTTACTACGACACACGGAACTACATCTAGAATGCAAGCTTCCACATAGTTCTTATTAGTATCGTCTGGTTTATCCAACCATGTTAAGGTAATGACACACAACATTACATCTAGACTGCAAGCTTCCACATAGCCTTCGATAGTGCCGTCGGGTTTATTTATCTCTAGCACTAATTGATGCTGTCTATTTATGGTGTTGTTCCTAGTAGTTCTAGAGGCATCTAGAACCGATCGTTTAGCGAATAAACAACATGAATTCGCGCTAGAGATAAATAAACACGATGAGACTACTGAGAACTACGTGAAAGCTCTCGCTCTAGATGTAATACTGCGTATCGTAGTTGGGATTGGGTCTGTGAAGGTCAAAGGGTGAATGAGGCTGTTCAGGTGCTACTTAGGAAATTATAATCGTCTCCGTTGAACGGTGATAAATAATAAAGCGATCCCTTTCGCTGGAGAATAAACTTTTAATAATAGTGCTAGTAATTATTCAGAGGCTTAAATCTCTGGCTATCCAGCTATGTGGTTGCTTTTTGAAAACAGCCTTTCGTGATGTCGTAAAATTCAATACGAAATATGTCATACGTCTGGAACATAATTCTATTATTACCTCGCTGAAAGCACGAGAAACATATGGTCGTGCAAGGGACATATAGCAGACTGAGAGTCAAACATTAAATCTAGAGTTTTTTTAGAGCGGGAAAGAACACTCCTAACTGAATGACACAAATCTCACTTTTCACGTTTCGAGCCGACGTATTCTACCAAACAATGGTCTGCCGGCGCATTGAATCTACGGCGACCATACACCCTGACCGTAGATTTGCCGGTAAACAAACGCGTGGAAGATGTGAATCTCGAGTTTATTATTCCTCTTGCATTGCGAGGAAAAGAACCTTCCAGAAAATAAGCACAGCAATGAAATCGAGAAAACTTACGCTATTAAATGATTACTGTCTAGAGGAAGAGTTCTATCCCGTGAGAAATATGCGCGTGTGTCCACAAATGTTTTCCCTTAGCTGAAGCTATATAATATGACGTTTTCAAGATCGGTTACTTAGCGCAGTAACCAAAGATTCAGGCTTTCGAGAAATTGGTAAGAGTGCAATGAAAAATCTGTTAATGAAAAGGGATCGTTTCACCCACTGTCTCCTTCTCATGAAATAGAACCGAACCTATTTACCACGTTTACTTCCGCAGGCCAATGAAAGTATATGACTGAATTCAATAATTTCTACTAATAAGAATCTTGCTCATGCTCATTAAACAAAATCTCTGAGTCATTGTCTCTATGCCGAGATAAATAGACAATCGGTTCTAGCAACAAGATTACTGCCATCCACTACGCTACACGTCCACGAATTTAAGTCTTCTCATAAGCTTGCATTAAAGCAATAAGCACCAAATTTTCTCAATAGAAGTATATAACACTGCTTAACAACACCATTCAGAGCATGTTTCACCAGCTTGAACAGACTTCAACCATCTCTCAGGCAACAAATCAATATTGCGCTCAATGAATTTGTCATCGTTAAATTCGAAGATTATTGTTGATCCTCATCGCTAGTGATTGATGTCTCGGAACTTCTCCCTGCTCAGGAAGTGCTCGTGCAAAGCGAAGAGGTGATAGTCAGAAGATGATAAGTGAGTGCTGTACGGTTGATGATCCAACAGCTCGCACCCCAGTTCAATCAACTTCCTCTTTGTCATTTGGGTTACGTGCAGCCTTGCGTTGTCCTAAAGTACGATGAGACTAATGCAACGCCGACGTGACTGATTCTGATTGCAGCGGTCCAGGTGTTCACAGTAGCGCTCGGAGTTGATCGTCTGTTGTTAACAGAATGCTGTGTAGTTGTGGTGTTGTTGCTGTTGTTGTCAGTATTGTCAAGCAATTTTGATACTTCTCGTTAATAAATTTATTGTCCATTACTCTGGTCCTAAAACTCATCAGAAAACTCAATATTAACATCTATTAAAAGCGCTGGTTTACACTATCGAAATACCGAAATGACTAATGAATGACTGTTAACGATATTTTCTGCATTCGAATCTCAATGAAAGAACGATGAAGAACTTTCCAAATGGAAGGGACTGCTTCACACCCTTCTATACGTTCCGCAATTTAATTATTAGCAAACCAGAAGATCTTCATTTGCTCATTCTTGAGTACCTTCGTGAAGAAGCTAGAAGGAAGGTAAAGTTACACATGACATGATCTTGTTTATTTTCTGCCTGATTTCCTTATGTGCGTGCAATTTTGGAGGGTCGTCATTGTTGTTGTGTTAAAGACAAGGGACGATAAACGCTCACATACCAGAAAAGATTCTCTAGATAGGCATATGCGAATTCTCCGCAATTTACTTAGGATTGTGATTCGAAGAGGATCGATAGAAGACTGCACCATGGGGCACTATGTAGCAGTTATCCCCAGAATAACTGCTACTTACTTCTCTCTTCTACGCTTATTCTACCGCATATCATCAAATAATTAATATTTTAATTGTAGATAATCGAAAAAGTCAGGCAATGAGTCATAGCGACTGTTAGCGACTAGGGCTGGCAGGTGGACAGCTTTTTGGCTTGCAGCTAGCGCTTTAAAAGGTTTTCAGACAAAGGACAGCCAGAAGAACTCTCGAGCGACTGTCAAATGGCACGCCTCCAATGGCATTCCATTTGTCTCAAATTGCTTCATAGTTTGGTAGTTCCATAGCTCCAGTGTTGCAGTGGTCAAGTTATTCATCTAACTTCGTTCATACCTAATCATTCTACTACATATCGTCATACTGTTATTTGTATTGTTATTATTGCCATGAACAGTTATAACCCAGACGTGAATTGTTTCCGTGCTTAGGTACAAGTCGAGCATTCTGCTTCAAGTCAGTATTAATTGTGTACTAAAGACTAACTCGAAACTCAGCATTCTCCGATGAGCAGCCAACACACTCTTTATAGAGTTCTAGAGTTATTAACTGTTCCGCTGCTGCTGCCATTGCTTGTTGAAAGCACAATTACTAGAATGATTTGCGTGAAAATCAAGCGTTCAAATGAGAACAACAATAGCAAGAGAGTTGACCATAAATCGTCTTCATATCATTTCTCTTTGCTGTCCTATACTTCGTGCTTACACGTTCATTCCCTAACCTGAACTTTTGGATTTACGTTTAGTAATCAAGAACGAGGAATCTTAACAACAGCTTTATCAAAAAATCATCTTGATATATGCCATATAATCACTTTTGAGCTATGCATGTCATGTAATCTGTAAAGTGGGCCGACTTATAGAGCCCAATACACGTGCTTCAACCGTGACGGTCTATTTAAGTCAGCCCATGAACAGACCACCTGACATGCGTGGCTCAAAAATGATTATTTGGCATACTGATTTTGAGCTGTGGTTTTATGAAACCACTCGAAAGGAAAAGTATGATATACTAATGATACCAGCCAAGAGCAATCTGGCGTACAACCCTGTGTGTTCGGTGAGAATTTTACCTGACAGAGAGTGTAAAATGTTCGTCGGCGCCTACTCTTAGTACAGGGGACTGAGCGCCCCGAGAGGATTGGCTAAAGACGAAGAGTAACCGCCCTACTGACGAGACCGTCAAGGTCGAAACACGGGTATCGGGCTTTATAAGTTACCCATTTAACAGAACAAATGATATGCGTGGTTTAAAAATGATATTTGCATAGTGAAAGTTGAGCGGCGTTAAGAAAACATTTGAAGGGAAAGACATCTGGATAATGTTTGTCTGGAGGGGATCGGTGATGCTGGCGTCTTCTTTGACCGAGTTCGGTAGTGAATGCTTTTCCCGTAGAGATGGTGAGCATTACAACCTGGTCAGTCAGACTATCGATTGCCTGTGATTAGGTTAACACTTAAATTCACTAGATTGCGTGAAAATAGTGTGCTTCCAAACTAATTTCTAGTTGACGACTTCTTCTCCACGACTATGAACATTAATCCATTGTTACATCTATCGTATGGTGGAGTGAATGAAATTCGAGAAAAAAAAACTATACTAGCAAATTAGTCGACATGAAAAGATGAAGGGTAAATCTTTTGGCGTTCTTCAATCCCTAAAAGATGCGCCGTGTACTCGTACTCAGTTATTTACCTTCTTTAAGACGTAAAGAATGCATATCCGGCTTTCACAATGACTCCCGATGGCCTCTCGCTGTATTCAGTCAGTGCCGTTTAGCCTACCACACAAGTCTGCGATCAATCCGGTATCAAATTGCGAACCCAAGAGGAATGGATGGTTTGATGAGCCATGAGCGTGAATCTTGTTGCGATGCAGGGCACCTCTAACCTCTGTGCCACATGCGTTCAGTTGACATAAATGGTCTGAGATAATGGACAAGCACCCTTGCGCAGCATAGAAAATGGGGAAAATAAGCCAACACTCGCTATTACTTTTAGAATATAAGGGATTGTCAGAATTTTGTTAATACTAATTCCATGATCCAACCGAAACTTTCTTTTTAGGCTACATAAGCGCGATGCCTAGTCGCAAAACAGAGGAATGTTGAGCAGTTTATAAACTAAACAAACATGTCCGTACTGTTGTCATTCATATCGCCCCTGTTTGCTTGATTCATATTGTCCACTTTCCCCCTTCTCAATTTTCTCTTAGCACAGCTTTTTCAACGTCTTCGGTTACTTAATGCTGGTGTGCAGTTATTGTTAAGATGGCATTAGGGCTTCTCGCATCGAAGGTTTAAGGAAATTAAGCAGCCCTGACTATTGTAACTGCGTAATAAAAATGAAATGTCCAGAAAAGACAGACTGGCAGTGTAGCAAAACACTAGTTTGCTCAGGCGGCATTTTCACTCTGAGATCACGTGCATGGTGCTAAAAGCGTAACAACATCAGTTGTCGTGATAGGTGAAATTACTTAACAAAATGAACTTATAACAGCTACACGTCAAAGTCGTAAATGTACATAATTTTCATCACAAAATGCTCGCGCAAAAACTTTTACTCAGTGCTACTATGCGTTTGCAACATTACACTTAGCGAGCTAATCAACTAGTCATTTATAGCACTCACCACACAGAAAGAAATAATGTAACAATGGATACCTCAGCACTACCGCCAATTTCTGAGCACCTAGAACAGCAGAGGAAGAAACTTTACCCTTCGTTGTCAAGGAACGCCTGGGCGTTTGGGCACTCTGGTGAAGGCGATAGCGTGTTTTGTTAACTGAGAACAACCACACTATGTGCAAATCGCATTTTCGTATACGTGCGTGAGACTGATCAGGTAATTAGAGAAAACATATACTTTTAGTCATCGTCTACGTCTCCAGAAACGACAACACCACTTTCCTAGGTTTTGGCTAAGCAAAAAAATTCTAAGCTAAGAACGAAAAGTTGCCAGCAAAGAGTGGAACAGTACATCTGATGTAAGTCAGAATAATCTCCCAAACAACCCGTTTTCATTAGGTTTAAAATGTAGCATAGGAATAACAGAATAATCTCGTAGAGTTTGTTATTTCACTGTTGTTATGCGTAAAACAATACTGAAAACTAGACTGCCCAAATATAGATTGAAGAATATGTTTGATATCTTGGAGTTTATGAATCGAAACCGAAGGTATATGATGTATACGACACTAACTCTCCTCCTGTACTTCGGAAATACTAAAATTGACATCGTTAGCAACCTAGTGGTGAAGGAGAAGCAATCCCAAGGGATACAGCGCCATAACACACAATTATTTTATCGTCTAATAATATTGAACACAAAGAAAAGCAAGCTATCCATCTTTCAGCGAGAGCAAATAAATACCAAATCTGTTTAGGAAGCGTATTCTTCGCTACAGAAATGCTGTCCACAGCCTCTGCCAAAGAGCCAAGAGTACTCCAGCAGAGGGTCTCATGATCAATTATGGCTGAGCAATTCTACTGCAAGACAACATGTGTTGAATTATAAAAATCCAACAGAAAACATCCAGAAGAAGTCACAAAAATTTTTCGCTCCCTACACATTTTTTGCCTCGGTACCACTTCAGATCTTCCTAAATTTTGTTGCCAACTTCTTGCATACACAAAAATCATTGTAACACGCTTTCGGTTGTTACAGTCTCCAATGAGGGAAAAATCAAATCGTAGGCAGTTCAAATGCTTTCTCGACTATTCATTAGTCATCATATCACTACTCTGTCTTCTAATCAAGTAAAAGAAAAAGTTTCAGACTCTACTCTATATCCGACTTCCACTCATCGTTAACATTGACATCGTCATGAACTTATCAACATTCACTCAGACATTCGAGATCGTGACAAATCGGTTACGCGCTGGAGCTCTCCTCGCCGTGAGTTCGTCAAATTTCTTGAATGAAACGAAATATGATATGAGTGGTGAAAGTATCCACACTGCATAAATTTTTGGAATAAGCTGCATTAATAACCTCCAATAAAAAAAATGATTTTGTAGAAGGCACTAATTTAGCCTGATACCGTAACATTGCTCATGATGACTTTTCAGTGTTCACGCTCCTCTGCAGACGTGATGTCGCGCTGGAACCAAAAGTTTTTTTTTCAGGATCACAAAAAACATGAGTAATCAATTATTTTGTTAGCATGAGTCTCATGTCCATGGTCTTTCGCTCAACACTGTATAACAAATCAGATCGAAGATTTGTAGAGTAAATTCTCAACATTAGTAAGGATCGTCTACAAATCGGCTGGGTTTGAACCTCGCTCTAAACATTCAGTATAGGCTGAGAGAATGTTTTGAGCGTTCTCAGGGTTGATTTTGTCAGTGGACAGCCGGAACGCACCCAAGCCACTGCCATATTAAGTTCTAAAAGGCTCAAAGCATTTTCTCAGACTATCAGATCAGTAAGGATTGTCATGTATACTGGATAAAAGTCAATAGCCACCTGAATAACACTTCAACTAAACGACTGACAAGTTGATAGTGTAAGATTTAGCGGCATTTGAAGACTTTTATTGTCAATGATGCAAGAGGATACAACTCTAGTGCGAGAAGTTCCTGGGTTCCGCACAATACATGTGATTACAGATCAGATAAAATAAATAAATAAACATAAAATGCACTTTTAAGTCTCTGCAACGCACAGTGTTCGTGAGCTTCATTGTAGCAAATTATACAGCGAAGTTGGCTCTCTGGCTGCGCTTCTTAATAATCTGCATGGTAGGCACAGCAACCGTTACGGAATCGCGCGACTCTGCTAATATTTGAGAGCATCTAGCACGAGGTTTATATAATCTTAGAGTTTTCTAGGAAACAGTCAAGGCAAGATGTAAGCACGGTATTCGATAGAATCTAAAATAAACATTTATGAATCATAAAACCGCCTCATAGACATATTACACACAGTGATGGTATTCAATGTCAAGCATGTGCGAGTGCCGGAAGGGAAGATCAACCAGATGTACTTGAACGTTAGAGACGAAACCATGAACATGATAAGACATACATACCGCTGGATGGTAAGGGTAACTTGGTGATTTTGATTTGATCCTGCCGTTTACCGATGAAATATTGGCGAGAACCAACTCTCGCTCTCAGGCTTGAAGTACGCGCGAAATGAAGATGAGCCACTATTTTTAGTACTTTTTTCTCGCTTACGTCGTCAATTTTGCTCCTGGTGAATTCGTTCCTAATAATCGTGGACCAGTAACCCATCGGTCTGGCTGCTGAAAATTTCCATCTGAAGGCAGAAACCGACAAATCGCCTCATTAAGGCAGTGTTACGATTTCGATCCTCAATCGTCGAGAACTTCTAAGAGAGTAACTCAGAAATTGAGTACAAATATTGCAACGATAAATGTGGCAGTACTAGTTGAATATATGGTGTCCTCATAAATCCACGTATTTGCCAATACGAAGTCTGGTGTCGATCAAATGCCTCTGTATGAATTAGCAGAGCCTGCACAATTTTTGAATTGTCTACGACCTGTGTTTGGCATCTAGTCATGAAGAAACCAAAGCAATTCATATACAGGGGCATTTGATGGAATCGGAACACTGCCTAAATGATGAGATTTGTCGGTTTCTGTCTTCAGATGGAAATTCTGCAACAGCTACAGCGATGATTCACTGGATCATGATTATTAGAAGCTAATTCACCAGGAGCAAAATTGACAAGGGAGAAAAAAACTATTAAAAACTATTGGCTCATCTTCATCGCCAATGTTTCATAGATAACGGCAGGATCAAATCAAAATTTTCATGTTACTCATAAGACCAAGCAGTACGTATATCTTTCCGTGTTCATGGTTTCGTCTATAACGTTAAGTACATTGGTTGTTCTTCCATTCCGGCACTCGCACATGCTTGACATTATAGACCATCACTGTGCGTAATAGGTCTATAAGCGGTTTCATAATTCATGTATGTTTATTTTTGATTCTATCAAATACCGTGCTTACATCTTCTATTGACTGATTCCTAGAAACTCTAAGAAGTGTAAACCTCTGTGCTAGATGCTTCAAATTGTTTAGCAGAGTCTGACGATTCCGTAAGCGGTTGCTATGCGTACCACGCAGACTATTGAGAAGCGCCGCCAGAGAGGGGAATTTCCTTGTTTATTTGCTTCAATGTAGCCGACGAACACTGTGCGCTGTGGAGATTGAACAGTGTATTTTATATTCATTTATTTTTCTTATATGATCCGTCATCACATTTATTGTGCGAAATCAGGAACTTCTTGCATTCGCTTCGTTTCCTCACGCATCGTTGGCAATAGAAGTCTTCAATTGCTGCACAGAATTCAAATTATTCAATGAGAAGCCTGAAGAAATTCTGTAGACACAGGAGCGTGTTTATGAACCTGTTTCAGGAGCGAGTTTGACGAAATGCACACTGTTTTGCTGAACTCCATTGCGTATAAGCGTTAAATGCTGTTGTTAGCATTAGCAGATGTTAAGCTGTTATATTCATTTAATATCAAAAATAAATCTTAAGCCATTAAATTGTCAATCGCAGTTGGTCTTGAATTCTATAGAAAAGTCTCTAGTGTGCAAGACGGGAAAGAAGGTCTGCTGTCTTCGATGGCATCGTGAGAGCAATGGAAGCAAATATGAATACATTTACTTTGTCTCAATCCGTTGTTGAACTCTTTTGGGCGAAGGCCTTCCCCGCTTCACTAAGACTTCATTTTACAGCTTATATCTTGGTAAATTCAAATAGATGCTTATTAATGGCTTTAGGGATATAATTGAGTTTGTTGTCAAGGAAATCATTATGTATACCATTTATATATGCGAGAGCAACGCGACACCTTGTTTTTCTCAAACTATAGAAGTTCCACGTGTGAAGTGTGAACCAGGCCATTACACGGCACATTATTCTAGCGGCTATATATTAGGTGTGAGAGTTTCGCATGTTGTAAACGAGCACTTTCTTTCTTGAATACTTGATGACGGGTGGGCAGCCGAAATTAGTTCAGCGATCATAGGCCTTCAAGCGAATAGGGGTGATGCCCGAGTTGATGTACGTTCTTGTTTAACTCCGCAAAGTTCAGCCTAGTCTTTTTCATGGACTCTCGAGAAGCAATTCATCTTCGCTCAAAAAGAAAACTGCATGGACTAAATAGTATGTGCTGTATGTTCCGCGTTGAAATGTTTAACATTATTATTATTTGAAAACAAAAGCAACTTTGAATGCACACAAATCTACGCTGGCTGTGTATTCAATGCAGCTTTCTCACAGAATAGGCAAAACATGTAAACCCATTCATAATACGACAGGCTACGCTGAGAGAAGTGTAAATTCTAGGTGACATGCGGAATATGCTAAAAATGGTGTCCTATAACCCCTATCATGAATATCATGCAGGGCTGCTCAATAATTTCTTTCAACATTATCTCTTGGCTTTTTGGAATTGGCAAGGCATCGTGCATTGCGAAGTGTTCAATAACAAGCAAACAATCAGTGCCGACGCGTAGGCGAAACAACTCAGGATCTTGGCCGCAGCAGTGCGGGGGAAGCGTCCAAAACTACTCAGTTTCGTCCTACTTCATCATAATGCTTATCTCGCACTCCAGTTGTTTTGGAGTGTATGGGCTGGATAAAATACTACATCCACTTTGGGGCTCTAATATTGCTTCATCAAATCATCATCTCTTCTGTGTTTGAAGTAGCATTTGCGGATAAGAAATGCTGAAATAATGTTTGAGAAGGAGACGTTTTATCGCCCAAATTGTTCACAGCCACTCTGCAGTGAACAATAAAATCGCTTTGATTGGGTCGAAAAAGGCGTGTTCTTAGTAAAAATTTTGCCGAAAATTCGTTTCGTAGAAATATCGCTTTCTTTTCGAGGAGTGCCTGTGAGGCGGAAGCGATGTTCAGTGATCTCGACGAAGAGGAAAAAAACTGGACTGCGTCAAGAAGAATTCGTGGTGTGAAGGTTAACATATCGAACTGAGTAGTTATCTAATCACAAAGACCACCTCATGCATTTCGCGTGTTCATTTAACATGGAGAAATTATGAAAGAAGATTTGAACATATGAAGGAGATCAGTATGGGCCATTTAAGTCTCTCAAAGAAACCTCGGGCCATATAGCGTACCGTAAATTGTGTGCCCACTTTTTGATCCAATAGTCCTCCTTGCGCTCAATTATGCAGGCAAAAATGTAGGCTGATACTCGGCAGCTTCAAAAATCTCTGAGCCGCTCACAGAACACTTGAAAAAAAGTCCTCTGAAATCTACTCGGCGCCCAGAACATCTTACTGGTTTGTGCAGTTCAGATTTGGAATATTTTACATCTTCGAAATGCAGATTATATATACATCGATAGCAGAGCACTGATGAAGTGATCACATAAAAAGAAGAGTAGGTGGCTGATGAACAATTTATACAGTGGAGTTGACTTCGACAAGTGCTCTCTTGGACGACCATCCATACGACAGCTGGACGCGTTTGTGATAGTTCAGGAATTTGGAGATGGCCTCTGCGTACGTCATCATGCTCGAAATACACCATCATCATGGGCGATATTTGCGTGATAGAGAAGTGAATGAAAATTGTGCTGGAGCCTGCACTACTATTGAAGGTGAGCCGTCGAAGTGCTTGAGTATCCAAGCAAGTAAGATCGTGAATCGTTGACACTAGCAATAGAGGCGATAAATATATGAGCTTGTGGTTATTTGAGACCAGGTGGAAAAGATCCAAATGATTTTACTTCACGTGTAGAAAGTGCATTGTTAAGGTATTTTTAAGGTGTAGATATAATGTAACTGTGTACTCGCTCTACGAGAACTCGTCTATAAGAGTGCACCTTCCTGTTGGATTTCCACACACTACCTTTCGCACTGATGAGTGTTTTCAGCTATTCATCAGAACTCTCTACTGCTATCGTAGTATTCTGTTGGATAAGCTTACTTTGGAACTCACAGGCTTTAGTAGCGTGCCAATGTGGTTCTTCAAGTTTATCTATTGAACCCATAATATTTCCAGCGTCCATTCTTCAACGTATTATGCACACAATTCGCGAAGCTATTGCCTACAATCCCTACATAGCATTTCATAATTTTTGGCTTAATCCTTACTAATTTTACGGCATACATTCTTCCAAACAGAAGATTAAGTTTGACTTCTATTTCATCTCCTTATAGCCTAATCTTTTTCATGAAAATTCGTAATGTGATATACAGCCACGAGAATTCTGTAAAACAAGCCAAAACCGAGGTGTGTCTGCCTGCAATTACCCTTTCTGAGTGCTCGCAGGTTACGTTATTCCAAGCGAGGTCCTCACTATGCCTTTCTCTTAGTCAAGTTCGTAGTAGCTATCAGCAATCACCCTTCAACATGAATGTTGTGAGACATAAATGAGCACTGAACTCAATTGAGCTGAAGTCACAGTCGAAATCTAAATCTATAACTCTTATATTGGGCAGTAAGAGAATTACTGATTGAGTAGTTTTGTTGAGCAGTAATATAGATAAAGTCAAAAACTGTTGCTGAGACTATGTCATCAACGTGGCTGGATTCAATGTCGATTCGTGCTTTCCTCGATCATTTTCCTTTGACGCCTGATTGCAGATAACACCGCATCACTTTGAACATGACTGAGGAAAGGCAGAGCGAGTGAATCAATGGCGCTGTCCGCAGCGCGCAAGACTTCTGGAAGAGTAAATGCGAATTCGGGCCAGCTGATGTTCAGTTTTGCCTTCACCTCGACATACTTGTACTTATTTTGCTATTATTGAACCAATACAAAAAACCATATCTGTTCCTTAACTGCATTTGATTGTCGTCTCATCTAATTTAGTAGATATAAGCAAGCAGAAGGTCTTTGTTCAATATAATTCCAAAAAAAAAGAATGATTTAAGCTCAAAAAAAGGGGGTTGGTAAGCCCAGGGTCATACACCGGTGTTTCGGAGGTTCGTCCTCCTCATCAGTGACCCCCGCCCCACATTCAGCCCTGCATTGAAGCAAGGAGGGTGGCGTATGTGGTGATGGCACAGTGTACTATGACACTGTACCATCACCACCTCTCAGTCGATAGATTTTTGCTGTTAGATCAAAACTATATCAAAAGATCGACTGTTTTTGAAACCCCCAAAAAAAACATTCAATATAATTCCAAAAAAAGAATGATTTAAGCTCAAAAAAGGGGGTTGGTAAGCCCAGGGTCATACACCGGTGTTTCGGAGGTTCGTCCTCCTCATCAGTGACCCCCGCCCCACATTCAGCCCTGCATTGAAGCAAGGAGGGTGGCGTATGTGGTGATGGCACAGTGTACTATGACACTGTACCATCACCACCTCTCAGTCGATAGATTTTTGCTGTTAGATCAAAACTATATCAAAAGATCGACTGTTTTTGAAACCCCCAAAAAACATTCAATATAATTCCAAAAAAAGAATGATTTAAGCTCAAAAAAAGGGGGTTGGTAAGCCCAGGGTCATACACCGGTGTTTCGGAGGTTCGTCCTCCTCATCAGTGACCCCCGCCCCACATTCAGCCCTGCATTGAAGCAAGGAGGGTGGCGTATGTGGTGATGGCACAGTGTACTATGACACTGTACCATCACCACCTCTCAGTCGATAGATTTTTGCTGTTAGATCAAAACTATATCAAAAGATCGACTGTTTTTGAAACCCCCAAAAAACATTCAATATAATTCCAAAAAAAGAATGATTTAAGCTCAAAAAAAGGGGGTTGGTAAGCCCAGGGTCATACACCGGTGTTTCGGAGGTTCGTCCTCCTCATCAGTGACCCCCGCCCCACATTCAGCCCTGCATTGAAGCAAGGAGGGTGGCGTATGTGGTGATGGCACAGTGTACTATGACACTGTACCATCACCACCTCTCAGTCGATAGATTTTTGCTGTTAGATCAAAACTATATCAAAAGATCGACTGTTTTTGAAACCCCCAAAAAACATTCAATATAATTCCAAAAAAAGAATGATTTAAGCTCAAAAAAAGGGGGTTGGTAAGCCCAGGGTCATACACCGGTGTTTCGGAGGTTCGTCCTCCTCATCAGTGACCCCCGCCCCACATTCAGCCCTGCATTGAAGCAAGGAGGGTGGCGTATGTGGTGATGGCACAGTGTACTATGACACTGTACCATCACCACCTCTCAGTCGATAGATTTTTGCTGTTAGATCAAAACTATATCAAAAGATCGACTGTTTTTGAAACCCCCAAAAAACATTCAATATAATTCCAAAAAAAGAATGATTTAAGCTCAAAAAAAGGGGTTGGTAAGCCCAGGGTCATACACCGGTGTTTCGGAGGTTCGTCCTCCTCATCAGTGACCCCCGCCCCACATTCAGCCCTGCATTGAAGCAAGGAGGGTGGCGTATGTGGTGATGGCACAGTGTACTATGACACTGTACCATCACCACCTCTCAGTCGATAGATTTTTGCTGTTAGATCAAAACTATATCAAAAGATCGACTGTTTTTGAAACCCCCAAAAAACATTCAATATAATTCCAAAAAAAGAATGATTTAAGCTCAAAAAAAGGGGGTTGGTAAGCCCAGGGTCATACACCGGTGTTTCGGAGGTTCGTCCTCCTCATCAGTGACCCCCGCCCCACATTCAGCCCTGCATTGAAGCAAGGAGGGTGGCGTATGTGGTGATGGCACAGTGTACTATGACACTGTACCATCACCACCTCTCAGTCGATAGATTTTTGCTGTTAGATCAAAACTATATCAAAAGATCGACTGTTTTTGAAACCCCCAAAAAACATTCAATATAATTCCAAAAAAAGAATGATTTAAGCTCAAAAAAAGGGGGTTGGTAAGCCCAGGGTCATACACCGGTGTTTCGGAGGTTCGTCCTCCTCATCAGTGACCCCCGCCCCACATTCAGCCCTGCATTGAAGCAAGGAGGGTGGCGTATGTGGTGATGGCACAGTGTACTATGACACTGTACCATCACCACCTCTCAGTCGATAGATTTTTGCTGTTAGATCAAAACTATATCAAAAGATCGACTGTTTTTGAAACCCCCAAAAAACATTCAATATAATTCCAAAAAAAGAATGATTTAAGCTCAAAAAAAGGGGGTTGGTAAGCCCAGGGTCATACACCGGTGTTTCGGAGGTTCGTCCTCCTCATCAGTGACCCCCGCCCCACATTCAGCCCTGCATTGAAGCAAGGAGTGTGGCGGGGGGTTTTGGTCTTTGTTCAGTTTAAGTTCTACACAAGCAGTGAAGAATCTTTTCTAGAGCCTTATGCCACAGTTCCATTTTTTTTCGCTATTGCAAGTCTGCTGTTCGTACATTCGCTGATTCAGTCCATCTCCGGCCCTTACGAGTTGAAAGGGTGAGGACTGAACGCTGTCGATGCAAGCAGAACATGCTGGAAATGCTTGCACGTTAGCTACCGTGACACCGAAGACACTGAGATGGGCGACACCACTACTACAGAGCCACCCAGTGCCACTCAAGCTTTTTGAACGTTTGCGCTCCGGAGCTCAGCTGGCCACTACTCATTCGTTTCACCGCTTTCGAGAAGTACTATAGACCATGACTCACTGTTCTTTAGAATCGGGCATAACGTTGCATGCACACGAAAAGCAATCACATATTAGCTTTATGTCTCTTCACTATAATCCCAAAATTTGCAGCTTATTATCCTATTTTTCCAGCATCAATGTTGTTGTTACCTTCTTAATGTCATCTTTTTCGTCCTGCCCTCCAACATCTAAATCGAGTACGCACTAGCTCCTCATTTTTTTGCGCTCACATACTTTGTTGACAGTTGATGACCCACAATAATTGAATCAAATCAAGACTTGAAAAAAATCTTTTTATCAGCGATCAGCCGTTCTAAATACCATCAAACGCTGTATCTTAGGATCTGGTTATTTTTACTAAGCAGATTTCTTTAGATAGGTCATCTCAAGGCTCAAACGTAATGCCGTTAATTGTTGGCTGCGTTTTTTGTTTTAACGCTGTTGGCTCAGTTAGAACTGGCATAGATTTCAACTTATATTCTTAAACAGTAATTCTACAGAATCGGTAACAAACTTTTATTCTTTCAACAAAGCTTAGAAAACTGCAATAAAATTTGATGCACACAGAGGAGATGAACAGCAGGTAAGTCGAAGTCAGCAACTGCAATCAAATGCCATGTGGTTGAGATAAGATGAGTGGGAATTTGATGACGAATTCACAAGGTATCACTACTTCAACTGACACTACGGGAAGTTGTCAATACCATGGCGGTGCGGGAACGAGCAAAGAATATTTGATATGTTCAGTGCGATGTCGCCTACACAATCCGGTTGCAGCATGGCGTACGGTGAATGGGCGTAAGGTAACATCTAAACATCGCGACGTTAGAGCGAGCATTCTGCTTGCTTAATATCAAGATATATCTATTTGGACCCGTATGTTATTCTTCATTTCGTCACTCTGAAGCCTAATTTTTTGTACAATCAGTTGATATCTTTGAGGTGGAAAAGTTTTAGTCTTACAGAGACAGAATTACTATCTCTACGCATTCGTACATTTGATGTAATAGTGCGCCTCATTTCATATTCCTCTACCTTTCCTCTTTGTTTTTGAATGGTTGTAATGCAACTTATTGTCTGTTTGAAGTCGACATTGTAATATGCGTCCTAAATTGGCTCGGCTCACTTTTTGAAAAGCAGTGAATCTCAAAAAGTAAACGACTAATTGTTCTTACCTCTTCGTGGTCGTATTTGATACGCGTAGGAGGCTGACCTCTTTCACCCCGCCACATGACGAGTGTGCCACCTTCAAAAACCCTTATTTATGACACTCCCTGCAAAGCACGTAGTCGGATCAAGATTGTGAAGTGGAGAGCAACGGTCACAAATGAATCTCTGGTGCCACAATACAAAGTGTGGTTATGCTTGACTGTGTAAACCCGGCCTACTTCGTTGTATAAGCATATATAATTTTTTCACTTTTAGGGACTAGATACGTGATCATTGTGCAACTGATTCAAGAAGATCAGTCACACATAATCAAAGTTACAAGTGATGAACAAAGATGGGCATTGAATCAGTCGCATTAATTCAATATGATACTTTGAACTTCTCATAAGTTCGTACTTATAAGGTGCTTTATAAAGGAAACGACGCCGATTTATTTACACTCTGCATACGACGGAGAGATTATCTTGGCGTTATTTCAGAGTGATTGTTTGTCGATAGTCGTTTACTTGGCTAACTACTACGTGAGTATATACTGACTTTAAGAGCAGTCTTAAAATAGCGATTGGAAATGTTGATAAATACCACTTGCATCAGTCTTGGTAGTAGTGAAACCACTGTCATGGTAGAATTCGTAGTATTACAATTTGCTTTCAAGAGCAGTAATGCTTTTTTATCTACCAATCATAATTTCAGCTTGTCAAAGTTTAGAGAAGCGCGATACACTACAAGGCTTCAAACAGTCGCTCGAATGGGATACAGGCTTGTCGGCGCTTCCTCGGCGGCCTATACCAACGACAATGTCGTTTGCTAAATCAACATCACATCGATAGAGATAACTCCTGTCAAAGTAGGATTGTAGGTTGCTCGGGAGTGGACTGAATCAGTTTAGAGCAGAAGATGTGAAGGAAAGTGAATCACAGTGGATGAATCATTGGTTAAGGAGACGACGTCCAACGCATACGTCGAGCGTTTGACTCATGAAAATAGCGTCCTGAGAGATCGGTATAGTAATGGGAAACGTACAGCGAGCGTTGTTTTTAAATCTTAAGTTAGGTCGCTACCAACTTTTTAATCTTAACCTATGCGTTTATGTGCTTAAGGTAAGTTTTTTTTTCAGCTTCGTACCATGTAAGCAAAATATGTAATACCTTGGCGACAAGGAAAATTCTTAAGACAAACACTAGTGGTAGATTTTTGTTATTGAAGTGTGACCTTTTTTAGACTTTGATCGTTGTAGGGTATGAATATTGATCAGCCACAGCTAATTTCGACTTCAGAAGCATGATTACTCACGTTAAAATTTAAGACTAGACAACAAAAAACATAAGAAAAATTTCTTCCCGGAAAAAAATCAAAATGAATAAAGTGATTGCGCAGTGAATGGCTGTGACTGCTTCAATAGTTAGCAGCTAATTGAATCTGGCTTCCGCTTTCCAACTTTGAATGTTACCGCAGGCAGTGGTGAGTTATTTCTCAGCTTACACCGAATTTCAAATAGAACGAAATACGAATCCAGCAGCCGAGCAAAACAGCAAAATAGCATCCATAATGTTAGGAAAAAGAATGACCGTTGAGAGTTGATCAATGCATAAAGGATGAGCCAAGCGTTCGGGTGTGTAGGGGATTCTCGCTGGAGACTGAATGCGCAGGAGGAGTGTGCATCTGCTATCTCAAGAGACCTTTGCCTAGTAACCGACTCGAGGGGGATTGGTTTTGTGTACCCAGGCATCACGGTTGAATGAACAGCTACGAGTTTCGGCACCTGTGACTTCTTTGTGTATCAACGAGACAGTTTTTCGGTTTTCGTCCATTCCATCTCATACACTTTGAATGTTGCAAAATTTCTGACTAACTGCGGATTAAAAAGCCCCTCAATCTAATAAACGTTGACCATGCGATCGTACTTCTAACGTGATGGTTGAGCCATGAGATCTTCAAGAGTTATATATATATATATAATGATTATTGCATTCTTGTGGTGGTTAAGTAGAGGTCCTTTATTATAACAGATGGACCTGCAAGACTATATTTCTCACTGATATTTACAATACAAGACGGTTCAGAACATGATTCGAGCACTACACTATGGTAGTGAATGCTATTGCCATTATTCTTTGATAATCCAAATGTGAAATCTTGTCTCTATTGTCCTGCCTATCACGATAACAGCTACTTACTGTTGTCTCCATAGATGTATCAGAGGTGCAGGTCGCTGATGACAACGGTGCGACACTGCTCATTTAGTCCATTTTCTTTTATTGTTCCGCTTGCTGTTCCTGTGTAATTACGGGTTGTAGCGCAGGACGCAGAAGCTGCATATTCGTGTTGCCCGGCGGCTAAAATTCCATTATTCCTCAGGTGTACACGACAAAATTCAAAAATTTTCTTGTTTTTTGATGATTCGGTCTTTAACTTACAATCATATCCATTTGATTTGACGGGATCGCACCTATCTCATTGAGTAGTGAGTAATTGTAAGGGATAATCGGGACATGAAAAGCGTCAGGAAATGGGATCTGCACGAGAGGGCCAGGAGGCAAAAACAGTGGAGCAGGCAGCGGGTAGTACGCTGCATTTGTGGGCTCACAATGATCTTGGTGCTGTAGATGATGGACAATTGATACCAAAAACTTTTCAGACAGATGAAACATACCACGAGAAGTTGCCTTCAAACGGAGCTTGAAAAAGAAACAGATGAATGATATCAAACGTGTGGCCAAATTTGTGGCGGTGTTTCTGAGCCAGACGGAATAGGAAGCATTACGAAGGGAACTTGACCTTCTCCCATTGTAGCTCGATTAAAATGAAACTCATCTTGAAATGAATGAAAATACTATCGACAAATTTTCGGATATTGTCATGTTGAAATTAGTCAAACTTATCAAGTATTCAAATTCGCAGGCTCATTACTGGTATTTTCATGTCGTGTTGGTTAGGGTAAAATACCATCGAGGCACATTTGCTCGACCACTCATTCTTCAACATCTCTATGTCAGCTGTCAGCCACCAACCTTCAACAGGTTTGGTCGGGTATGCAATTTCGCTTTATAAACCCATTTGAGCTGACAGCCATTGTGATAAGTAATAATTCAAATTTCTATAGTTTTTGCTGCCTTTTTCGCAGTATTATGATGTTTCAAATATTCCTAAGAGAATTGAGTGATGAGCAAAGACACGGCCTCAGGCGGGAATTGAACACACGCCTCATCCTATAAAACACCATCAATAAAAACGCATCATGAAAGGTTCGTAAGCTATAAATAGCGTAAAGTCACAACTGATACAGCAGAATGCCTATGTCCTGTTTCTACATAGGGATAAGATTGCAAAAAAGCAACTACTTTTGAACATGTATTATCACTTTTTCAAGATTCTCCGGGCTGATAATTTCGAGCAAGGTCTTGAAAATGCGAAATCGTCATATTAGATATTGTGTCAGCAGCCTAAACATAGAATATGCACCTAGTTGGTGCTATGGAATTTGTGAAAACATAGCAGTGTCTAAGTATCGATTTCATATTCATATCTATGCGGATCTACGACAGAAACCACTCTATATGCACAGCGTCATTCTTGATAATATTACAGTGCACGGAGGTACAGTGTACATCCTCACAGGCGAATTGCAATGGAAAGCTCCCAAAAGGATTTACCGCCTCATCGTGGCGGGGACGCTTTTCCGAGTGTTGGACTAAGATGTACAATCGGAGGATTTAACCTTTCATTAGAGCCACCCAAGCTGAGAAGTAGTTCATCGTTTCCAACCGGATAATCCAGCTAAGAGTAAATTGTACCAGGAATGACTCACTTTGGTCTTGGTAGCTACTGGTCGCATAGTGGTAATCTCCCTCTGATCCAAGAGAGCCAGCGACTGCTCTAGTGTGATGAAGTCCTGAGGAAGATCCCGGCTAGGCTTACTTCTGGACCCCAGGGAACATAACAGCTGAACTAGCACAGTTTCCTTGTGCCGGAGCCTGCACTATTAGTGAATACGAACCGTCTATTCATCCAAGTACTCTACGGACACACCCAAAACACACGCATACTCGACATGTCGAACATAAAATCTGAGCTCCTACTCATTGTCAAATTGCATATTTGAAGTATGACTTCTAGGCTTTTATCTCAGATAGACGACAACATTTTAATGCTACACGGTCAAGCATATATTCACCTAAATGCGTTTACTCGTAATACATCTTTACGCTCGCTGTTATTTCATCTTTCGTTCATCTTTCGCTTCGTTTGTCTTAACATCTTTTTCACATGAATTTCTTTCCTCGCAGTTCTGACTCAGACACAACCATGAACAATAAAGGTTTCTTTAATCTGCATTTGAGTAATGCTCTTACGCTCTTTCAAGATGTGGAGAATTCACAGATGAAACACTTTCGATTGCAGAGAGTTTCTCGAGAAGAAGAAAATGTGTTGTTATCGTTTATATTAGTAAGGAATGTAATTCGAAACTACAACAAAAATGCAAGAAATGCAAAGGAGTTACTTCAAAACTCACTGTTGGCATAGCATTCGAATTTAACGATGGGAATTTTTTGAGAAGTTGATGTACTGATCGCCTCTACTTTTGGAAGTACTATTGCATTGTTCAGAAGTATTGCACCAGTGGAGAAAACATGCGTCACATTGTGCGTCTCTAGCTGCTCTTGTATTCCATGTTTTTTCCCTACGGCAAACATTCACAAAGATCCTCAAGCCTTCTTGTGTGGAATCGATTTTCTCGAGGGCTTTCCTTTTCACTATGTATGTCGTTTAGTGCTGACTGAGTCGATTCTCGTTAAAATCGTGGGATACCTACGAAAGGGTTTCAAAGCGGATAAACGGCTACAAAAAAGGCTGGTGGCAACCCAGTTCCAAAATCATATGTCTAGCGAAGTTGGAACGGACTTAAACCTCAACCGAACTATGTTGGATGCATCGCCTAATGAATCGCTATTCAAACAATGCCCGAACAAAATCAGAACATTAACGTAGAAGTAAAGGCTTTCAAATAAATTGTTTACAGCACATGAGCGTTACACGGAATCCTTGTGACAGAATTAAGTCAATCACTTATTGATAAAGTGCACGAAGAACTTTACGATCAATCGATCATCATTATTTCCGACCTGCTCGACATGCTGGAATACTCGGCAAGAATGAATAAACATCAGATTTTTTTACTCGTTTAAAATGCACAGAAGATCTTAGCCTTACAATACATAGAATAAGTAGAAATTTGAATATGCAGCTACTGAAAGGTCTCAGCACATTGTCCAGCATATCGTTTTGCTGCGATCGATGTCGTCAATGATAGCCGACATTGATCCAGAGACGAGAAACTCTAAGCAGCCTCTGAATTTTCTGTGGCCGTTTCGCGCTCTTTACCTCATATAAAGCAGAAAAGATAGAGTTTCCGGCTTTGATTAATTCCTGAAGGATGCGCCATGCATTCGCCTTCAAATTTTCACTTCGTTTGAGGTGATTGAATTCGTACCTGGCCTTTACAATGACTCGCGGTGGTCTACCGCTGCATCAAGTCAGTGCTGCTTATCCTCTCAGGAGAAGCTGGTACCAGTTTACCGACGGCGGAGGAATGGAAGGCTTGGTGAGCCACGAGAGTGATAAATAACCATTAACCTCGTGTAAGCGACTAAGTATCACCAATCATTGCGCCAAATACGTACGCTCTAAGCGTGTATATCCCAGCAAGTATCACTTCATTGCTATGGATAATACATAAAGTGCACAAAGCTGCTCTGTTGGCTTACTCATCTTCTTCATTCCGTTTTTTAAATTACACCCATAGTTTGTTATCCCTATAATTGCCCAATCAAGTATGAAAGCATTTTGCAGCTTCCAAGAAATCTGACATTTAGAACTTTGGACGTCATAAAACACTTGCTTATGACATTACAAATCATGAAGGCGGATTCTGCCCAACGGGGAATAGTCAGAGTAATGCTCACGTTTTCATTTTTCAGTGCGTTAAGGTTAAGAATTGTGACTTTAAGTCTTTAGATAATTCGAGCTTTAAAATGAGTATTCTTGTGCATTTGTGTCCTTCTAGATGACACTGGGCGATATTTCAACAATAAAACAGCGCACCGAATCTCGAAAAAGAAGAACCCTGCCCGATAATTCTTCCATTCAGTCATCAGATGTGCCATTTAAAAGACGTATTTCACCTTTCTGCTATTCATCTCGATGCAACAATCGATCCGCTGTCTCATTAGAAAGCTCTCGTATAAATGCTATAAGTGATGAGCTAAGTGAGGCTTTACGATCGCAGCACTTTCTAAACTGTGTAGCCCACACAGTAACAATGTTATTTACCACTGACGACCCTTGTTGTATTTATGTACACCATGCAAACATGTAAGCCAGGAATGCTCGTTTGTTGTAAAAAAAAAAGCCATCTCTAATTTTCATATGCAAGAGTGATATAACACGGTAAATATCTGACTACAAAAATTCTCCATGATAGGCTAAAAAACGTAAGCTCTTTCATTACAAGGCGCTGTTTTCTATTGAAATATATTTGCGGTATTACGCGTCAGTGGTTGTGTACCAGTAGTGCTCAACTTTTAAACCTTTGATTTTGGAACGAATGTACTTAGTTCGAGCACAAGGTAGGAAGTGCCACCGTTAAGTGAATGTGACCCTGTCCCACATGAACAAAGTCATCAAATGATGCTTTTCCCAAATCTGGTAGAGGCGCCAGCAACATATGTGTAATGTGAAAGAGTCGTTGGTAGGCCAGTGCCTTCAAAAAATTTTATTTTTATTTTGGAATGCAGAATAACAGCAACACTGTAATATTATGATATGGAATGTTGAAGGTACATGAACACCTCCAGTGCTCAGAAAAAGGTCTACAACGGCACTTTTTCTGCTTACCTACAAAAAACTCGAGGAATAAAGTCTCTGGTGGCCAAATTCCTGCCAGCGTAAAAGTCCAGATCTACTGACGTGGGGGCAAATATCAATGCTGAGCAATTAACTGAAAAATGATTTCTCGAGTGCAAATACGCTTTAGTGTACTTTGTTAGAGACTGAAATTATGTACATCTACGACTTTGACGTGTAGCTCTTATAAGTCCATTTTCTCAAGTAATTTCACCTATTACAATAACTGATGTTGTTAGGTTTTTAGCACCATGCACGTGTTCTCAGCGTGAGAATGCCGCTTGAGCAAAACTAGTGTTTGCCACACTGCCAGCCTGTCTTTTCTGGACATTTCATTTTTATTACGCAATTACGATAGCCAGGATTGCGTAAATTTCCTCACACCTTCGATGCGAGAAGCCCTAAAGCCATCTTAACAATAACTGTACACCAACATTAACAAAACAAAGACGTTGAAGAAGCTGTGTTAAGAGGAAATTGAGAAGGGGGAAAGTGGACAATATGAATCAAGCAATTAGGAGCGATTTGAATGACAACAGTACGGACATGTTTGTTTAGTACATAATCTGCTTAACGTTCCTCTGTTTTGCGACTACGCATCGCGCTTATATAGCCTAAAAAGAAAGTGTCGGTTAGGTCATTGAAGTTCATATTGACAAAATTTTGAATATCCCTTATATTCTAGAAGTAATAGCGAGTGTTGGTTTTTCTCCCCATTTTCTATGCTGCGTATGGGTGCTTCTCCTTTATGATGATTTCCCTCTCAGGCCATTGACCATTTATGACTGAACGCATGTGGCACAGCGGTTAGAGGTGCTCTGCATCGCAACAAGATTCGCGCTCATGGCTCATCAAACCATCCATTTCTTTGGGGTTTGCAATTTGAAACCGGACTGATCGCAGACTGTCTAGAATGATAAGCAGCACTGACTCGGTTCAGCGAGAGGGCCACCGCGAGTCAATGTGAAAGCTAGATATGCATTTTTTTACACTTCAAAGAAGGTAAGTAACTGAGGACGAGTACGCAGCGCATTCCTCAGCGATTGAACAGCGCCAAAAGACTTAATCTTTTTTATGTCAACTAATATGCTTTTGTAGTTTTTTCCTCGTATTTCATTCACTCCACCATACTATAGATGTAACAATGGATCAATATTCATAGTCGTGGAGAAGAAGTCGTCAACTAAAATTTAGTTTGGAAGTACACTATTTTGACGCAATCTAATGAATTAAAGTTTTTACCTAATCACAGGCATTTGATAGTCAGATTGATCAGGTTGTAATGCTCACCATCTCTACGGGAAAAGCACTCATTACCGAACTTAATCAAACAATACGCCAGCATCACCGATCCCCCTCCAGACAAACATTATCCAGATCCTTTCCTTTCAAGTATTTTCCTCAGGCTACAGCTCAACTTTCACTATACCAAGCAATCATTTTTGAACCACGCATGTCATGAGGCCTGTTAAATGGGCTGACTTATAGAGTCCGATACACGTGCTTCGACCTTGACGGTCTCGTCAGATGGGCAGTTACTCTTCGTCTTTAACCAATCCTCTTGGGGCGCTCAGTCCCCTATACTGAGAGTAGGCGACGACAAATATTTTACACTCTATGTCAGGTGAAACTCTCACCGAACACACAGTGTTGCACGCTCGATTGCTCTTGGCTAGTATCATTAGTATATCGCACTTTTCCTTTCGAGTGTTTTCTTAAGACCACACCTTGAATTTCAATATGCTAGATAACCATTTTTGAGCCACGCATGTCATGTGGTCTGTAAATAGGTTGACTTAACTAGACCGTCACGGTCGAAACACGTGTATCGGGCTCTCTAAGTCGGCCCACTTAAGAGATCACATGACATGTGTGACTAAAAAATGATTATCTGGCATATTATAAAGATGATTTCTAGATAGAGCTGTTCTTAAGATTCTTTGCTCTTGATTACCAAAAACATCCATTGGAGCAGAAAACCGTCGTTTTAAAAGGCCTGGAAGTGGTAACCAATAATAAATAGAACCCTTTCCGGCAATAAACGAACCTGCGTTAGCTGTTGAAGAGAAAGAGTGGTAGTAGAACGGTGTCCCAATTGCAACGGTCAGCACGTGCCCTCGCAAAAGGTAAGATTGAGATTGAACTCTTGCCCGAGATTTGCGTATCGCTCAAGATTTTTGCATATATCGTTATACCATAACAATGTTACTAAAGAGTTTGAACAAAGAATTGTAGTTTATTACACAGAAGGGTGGAGTACATGTGGTGCAGTGGTTAGAGGTGCTCTGCGTCGCGCATAATCTCGATGATTCGATTTGGTGCTCATAGTTCATCGAGACAGCCATCTTTCGGAGTCGCTAAATTTGTACTAGAGTGGTCTCTGACCTGTCTAGGAGGAAAAGCGGCACTAACTCGATAGAGCGATAGGGTACCACGAGTCACTGTAAAGGTCAGATGTGCATTCAGTGGCCTCAAAGCTTAAAATTGAAATCGATTGCATGTTGCATTCCTCAGGGATTGATCATCGGCAAGAGCTTTGTCCTTTATTCTCTATATAGCAGGGAATCATTGAGAATTCGAAGAGCTTCACCCAACAGGAAGCCAATTGTTAACTTTCGCTGCATTACTGTGATTAAATCGTTGAAGCAATTATTGTAAAAGAGAGTATAGATTGCAACTGGAGACTAATTTGACTTCACTGTTGAACAACGGAGATTGAATGGCAGCGTTGTGGGATTAAGAAAAGCTGAGATGGAACTCTGTGATAACCAAATACGATTATAGGGAATAGAGGCACGGAATAAGTGGGTGTTCTGACTTTTAACGCTTCCGGTACCGCTGTTGATAGAAAGCGACGTGGCGGTAGCCAGTCGCGCGGCAGTCACAGGCGGGGAACATCTGCTAGTAGATCGTGTCTGCAGATGCTGCCTTGCTGCCTTGCACCGAAAGGAAACAGCGCTAATACAGTACATGAGGGAGAGGAGACGTCGCAGGTGCTGGTTCAGAATATATCAAGTGGCAGCGAAAGGGTCAGCTAGGACTGTGATACCTAGCACTAGTGATCAGTGTGTTGGAAGGTTCATTGGGGAACTTGGTCATATTCAGGTTGTATTTTGCTGGGGCACTGTTTTCGGGTTATGTGATGTAGGAGAAGAAATTGCTCAAATGTGAAGTTATGTGAGCTTCGATCACTCATTATAATGGGCATCTTAGCATCGTCCATGGAAACTCAACGTGAAGGTGAACTTAGGGGTTAATGGAAAATTCACTAACAGTCTTGTAACTAACTTTATTTTTCATATCTTTTACAAGTCGTCGAGTCTAGTAACCCAAACATTAGCCCACTTTTCCTTTCCCAGGCCCGCCTTGTCGTTCTATGTGATCAGTCGTACGAAGATATGGCTATGTGGAACGATTTGTGTCGTCAATTGGATGTTAGGTGCCTTCCAACTAGTTCTAATTTTGCTACGGTAATACGAATCCAATTAGTGACCTACTGTCAACAAAATCATCCTTTTTGCACCGTTTTTTTCTCAAATTCGTCGCCTACAATAACTTTGGCTGTATGAGGTACTCATTTCTTGACTTCAACAACCATCTTTTTATTAGATATAAGTATGATCAATGTTCATTACAGGTTACTGTCTGTAAGACGGGCCGACCGAACGTATTCATTCCTGTGGTTAAAAAGAAGAAAGGAATTTAGGATGACAAAAATGGTGAAGGCGCTTTGACTGCTGAAACGACGGTAGATGTTGATGTAGAGCAGGATATATTGGAGAAAAGAGTGTGTACTGATTCCTTGCCCTGTTCTTCGCATTGAAAACAAACATATCTTAGACAATCGTAGAAACATAGCGTTTTGTTCTATGGTGAATGTAAAACCTATTACTTAGTTTTAATACGTGTTACTTAGACTTATTGATAATAGAACTTTTTCGTGTATTACTCTGCCGTGATATTGGCATAGGCAGCAAATGTGAGGACAACTCAAAGTAGTGCATAATGTAAGTCAAGTTAAACTATATCTCAAACTTTTGATGTGTAGTGATCTGTATGGTACGTATGGATCTGAAGAACTGTTCACAGTGTTAAACATCGGCAGCTTGACTGCGGCTGAAATGTGAAACGGTGGTGTAGTGGTACAGCACGCGCTACCGGTGTGGATTAAAGAAGGGTTTGATTCCCGGCTGAGGCCATGTTTTTGCTCACCACCAGTTTTCTTAGGTGTGTATGAAAATATCTTTGATATTCAAGCTTTCATCGCACAGCAAATATTTTCGATAGACATTTGATTATCATTAGATTTGATTATTGATTATCATTACTTTACCGTAGCAACCAAAGGAAGATTACGTCTCGCAGTGCTTCATGAACTGCTTATGGCGCTACGATACTGTTTATAGTAATGATGTTGGTAAACATCGCAGAGATGCAAAGATGTTCAAATATCACGAAAAGGCTTTCAGTGTGAAAACAAAGATGATGAAATAAGACAACCATTTACTTTTTCGGTTTACCAAATGGCGTGGCACTCAGAGCTTCAAATGTTAGCGGATGTCCTTTTGTGAATGCAAAGTGATGAAGAAATTAGAAATGAGAAACGAGAAAACAAGCACCAAATTGTAAAGGTAACATGCACAAATCAAAATGAATCGATCGAGAACGAAGCACGACGAGATACAACGTATATTGAATTCATAGTAGCTAGACACAAAAGCAATAAATGACTAATGAACAACTGAGAACGACATTTTCGAAATTCGTTTCTCGAAGAAGGAACAATGAAGAACTTTCCAAATGGAAGGAACTGCTTCAAACCCTTCTATAAGTTCCGCAATCTAATTATTAGCAAACCAGAAGATGTTCATTTGCTCAATCGTGCGTACCTTCGTGAAGAAGCTAGAAGGAAGGTAAAGTTCCACATGACATGATCTTGTTTATTTTCTGCCTGATTTCCTTATGTGCGTGCAATTTTGGAGGGTCGTCATTGTTGTTTTCTGTTCATTGTAGGGTTAAAGGCATGGGACGATGAGCACTCACATACCAGAAAAAATTCTTTGAGTAGGCATATGCGAGTTCTTCGCAATCTACTGAAGATCGTGATTCGAAGAGGTTTGATAGAAGGCTGCACGATGGGCTCTATGAGCAGTAATTCCCCGAATAACTGCTACTTTCTTTTCTCTTCTACGCTTATTCTACCGCATATCATCAAATAATAATATTCTAATTGTAGATAATCAAAAAGGTCAGGCAATGAGTCATAGCCACGGTTAGCGACTAGGGTTGGCAGGTGGACGGCTTTTTGGCTTGCAGCTAGCGCTTTAAAAGGTTTTCAGACAAAGGACGGGCAGAAGAACTCTCGAGCGACTGTCAAATGGCATGCCTCCAATGACATTCCATTTGTCTCAGATTGCTTCGTAATTTGGTATTCCATAGCTCCAGTGTTGCAGTGTTCAAGTTATTCATCTAACTTCCTTCATACGTAATCATTCGACTACATATCGTCAGACTGTTATTTGCATTGTTATTATTGCCATAAACAGTTATAACCCAGACGTGAATTGTTTCCGTGCTTAGGTACAAGTCGAGCATTCTGCTTCGAGTCAGTATTAATTGTGTACTAAAGACTAACTCGAAACTCAGCATTCTCCGATGAGCAACCAACACACTCTATATCAGAGCGAAAGGCAACAGCTTTGACAACAAGAGACATCTTATGGCGTAGATTTTTGAAAAAAGCTTGAGAACAGGCGTGTTAAGCAATTAGCTTTAACACTCACACCAGCATCCTCGTGGTCATGTTGATAGCTATCCCATGGCAACGATGCCGTTTTTGTGTTCATAAGATATTTATTAGTCATGGATTGTTGAATTTCAGATGGTAGTAAGCTACCAGAACGGTTTGAAGTTTTGCGCTCATGCTGCATACGAGATATCGTGAATGATCAAATGTTTTTCTTACATTTGCATTTTTTCAGTTGCAGTCTCTTTTCTATGGCTCAAGAAATTTCCATGAGTCAATATTAAATGGCAAATTTTATTACTAAATGAGATTCTTTTTATTTAACCGATTCTAAAGGTGGTATGATGTTACAAACACATGTATGTAGAGTGATGTGCAAATTTTTCGCGCAAGGCAGGACTAGAAGCCGCACCTCATTCTTTCCGGGAGCGCGTGTTCTCTCCGTCTCACTACTGACGCCCATTTTTCAACGACCTCATTTGATTATTAATACCCAATATCTGTCAGCGTGACTGAGTTCAATGTCGAGGCTGATTACGCGGGCCAGGCCGTGGACGGTTGGCGGCTGACAGATAAGTGCGTTGTTGTGTAGAAAGAGTAGTGTGCAAAATGGGCATCTGTAAAGTAACGGGTAGAGCACGCGATCCCGGAGAGAGTGAGGTGTGGGTTCTAGTCCCGCCTGACGATAAAGTTTTACAAATTTCATTACATAAATCTATGTGACTGATTAATCTAACACTTAAACCACTGTATGACCTTTGTAGGAGTCATACGACGCAGCACAAATAATCACAGTGATCTTCAGTACTACCTGACTCGCTCGAATCAATCACTACAATAAAACCTTCACAATTAGCGCAATGGCTTTCTTCTGTTCTTTCATCAAAATTAAGTTAAATCTCTATAGTCCATGCTATACATCTCGGCTAATTTATTATTTTAAGGCCTATGTATTGAACCATTCCCTCCAGCGCGACATGATGGTGTTACCCAAGAAATTACTTGTGTTTGAAGCTCCCAGTAATTCATGGAAGATCTCAAAAACTCAATTTCTGAGCGTTTCTCAAACCATCCCGAATCCTCAACATGTTTAACTGCGGAGGGGTACATCATAAAAGCTGTACAGGCGACTAGCACGATATACTAAAATTTCAGATAGATTCACGAAGTATTCGTCTCGTACACTTCAGTAATGGGAAACTGTCAATCTCAAACGAACTTCGTCGTGGTCTCAGTAAATCCTCCACTCGTTCAGCAATCTCAAAGCCGCCTCGAAACAACGCGGTTTTCGTTATTCAAATGAGGCTTTTTTTTTGTTTTACAGAAATTTTGAACTTATCCGTGATGGGACTGCAGAAGAAGCTTTGTTCCATTTTTACATGTTTATATTGCCAAATGCGCCATGAAGCTTCTAGGGGTGCGAAACGTAATTTTCTTTCCACTCTTCAAGCTCGCTATGACTTCTAAAAACCAAACCTACTCCCAGAATTAATAAAATTCATGCTATCAAATAACTACAGGAGTATGTTGAAAGATCATACACTAACTATTGCCGAGCAAAAATCGCATCGAGTGTGAAACGTGATCTTATGTTTGTTGCAACAGCGCTCTACGGACTTTTGAAAACGAAGTAATGCATCAGAATTGTCGAGGCATAAGCTGTCGATGACTATTGAAAGTTCGAAAAAGCAAAGAGGTCTTTGTCTCCTAAAAATAGGTTCAAAATGGATTGAGACGAAGGATTTATACCGATATACTTTTCCGAATACACAAGGCAACACTCACTGTTTTGTTCTTTTTAATACTCCGAATTATTCAGTGGGGACTAGTGACCGAGAGTCTTACATATGTTGCAATTATATGATCATAGCGCTGTTATGAAAGCGGTAAAAATTCTCATAGATTGTATGTATGTATCTATCTGTATATCTGCACCTATATACATGTATATACATATATATACATGTATACTTATGGGTTTATATACATATATATGTATATATATACATATATGTCCAGAGAATGAGGCCTGTAGCCAAGTGGTTGCGATGCTCGTAGCGATGCAGCGCGGCGCTTCCCACCTGCAACACTTTCCGGCAGTTAACAATAAACGCCATTTGGAACGCTACAGCCATGCTGTTCTCTGTTGCAAGGAGATGCGTTCAGCCAGTATTAGACGCGTGTAAGAAACAGACAAAAAGCGAGCTGAATGCTAGAAGTTGTGAGATCCGCACAATGAAAAGAACTGTGAGACGGACTAATTAAAGAAAATAAAAATTAAACACGTATCCAATATGTGTCAGCTTGACTGAGTTTGATACCGGTATTTACTTACCACAGCAAACTCTCTGAAAGCTTAAATGCCTTTCTTCGCATGAAAAGTGGTAGTAGAGGAGGAGCGCGGTAGTGCAGAGGTTAGCACGCACCCCCGGTGAGGGTGGGACTCCTGCTCCTCCCGCTCCAGGTTCAAAGTTGTGCGATGGGAGATTTGATTATTCTCAATCAATTCATAATTTCGGCACCCACAAAATACAGATGGTTCGGCATTATAGTTGTTCTAGATGGTGGATATCCAATCTAAGATAGTGCGGCCAATGTAGATAAAAATCCGAAGACAGCATATCTTATCTTTACTATCGTACTTTATAGCACTAGTTATATAGTCGGCACATAAACTATGACATTAAGGCATATCTAAGTCTTCACTTCGAGCGTTTCTGCTGTAGAAAATGTGAGATTTGTTAACAATGATGAGATCGTTTTCCACTAAATTTTGCGTAGCAATATTATCTGTGAACTACCGTTTCCCCCCTAAAATTGTATAACTAAATGCAATCAAAATTACTGTAGCAGCAGCTTCCACTTTATGGGATTCCTTCGTAATCGCCAATACATTTTCTGATTACAGATTTGGCCAATGATTTATGTGAACGGTGTTTAATTCGATCGAAGTTATCCTGTGGAGACAAAAATCTGTCAACATACACAACGGTGTTGAGACCGACGCTACTTCAAAAATTAGAACTCGAAGTGGATTAATCCAAGATAAATGTCGGGTGTCTTGATACACTAACTATTATCGATTGTCTTTTTTTATATTTCTGCTTATTATTTTTTATATCTCTTGAAACTAATGCGTTCAATTGTACCACTTGTCCATTTTATACTCTGTGACATGTCTATGAGTCACCTTGGTCTGCAGATTGTAATACCTACAACAAAGGACGTACTGAGCCACGTCAATGAGCACTTACGGTTACTTAGGTACAGCATCACACTATATCTCAGTTGGTCAGACTTTGGCGTTGTCTTTTTACCTCTAGCAGAAGAGATTTCACAAGTTTGTTGTAGAGAGAATATCTTCTATGTCGCCGAATATTCTTCCAGTTGTGTAGTATAACATGTGCCTCTTGATAGAAAGTAAATCTCTTAGTAAGGAAACTGTATTGTGCATACAACGACAAAATGAGTTTTTCTTCCACTATAAAATGTTCTCTTATCCCTCAAGCACTTGATCGGAGACCGGAAAATCTTCAAACGTCGCGATGAATAACATACTTTCCTTGTGCCATACTCTACTTTCATTATTTCATTCTTTGTGAAAGGATAATCTTAAAATGTTCTTTATTCTGAGGTGCTGTAAGCATATCTGTTATCGACCTTGCACATAAACATGAGATCTTTTGAATGCATTATCCGATCACAGAATGTATTGCTTTCAATTTGGCTGCAGATTGTGCAACGAATAATTCGGGAATGTTTATTTGTACGGTTGCTAGCATTTAGAGAATTAGGTATTGATTTTCAACAAGATTAGTCACTGCTTTGTAAACTATTTTGAAGCTGCTATTCGTAGAGGGTTGAGAAATGAAGTAAGCCTGGATAATTAATCGAAGAGAAATGTACCACTATGGTGATACTGAAATTTCGCCAGCATATTCTCTGCTTTGGAGAACGCATATGGCGCAGTGGTTAGAGGTGCTCTGCACACACGAGGTCAATTCTTCAACCTCGCGCTCATGACTCATCAAGCCATTCATCCATTCGGAGTCGATAAATTGGTTCCAGGTTGGTGCCAGACTTGTCTGGAAGGATAAGCAGCAATGACTCAGTTCAGCGGTAGGCCACTGCGAGTCATTGTAAAGGCCAGATATGCATTCAATCACCTTAAACGTAATCAGAAATTAAAGAAGAATTCATGGCGCATCCCTCAGGGATTGATCAACGCCGAAAGCTTTACCCTTTTGTATTCTCTGCAAAGATGAACGATGAAGCTTTCTGGTGTAATTGGAAGACATTAGGTAGATAGAGCCTATCGCCTCCGACCGCAACAAATGGAATTTATATCTCAACTATTTGGGAAATGACAATCTTTCTCTTCCGTCATCGAGCCGTGTTCTCAAAGAGTCTCAAGTGGACGTTGTGTTGGATAATACAAAATGTTGACTAAGGAAGTAGGTGTCCAAGATGCTTAAAGCGATGCCATATATATATATATATAATATATAATATATATATAATATATAAGTATATAATAATATATATAAATATATATATATATATATATATATATATAATATATAATATATATAACGAGGTGTAGCCTGAGTAGGATGCATATGCATAAGGGTACATTGATATGTACAGCTCTCTTTCAAAGCACGTTTACATTATGTACTGCGCAAAGCTATACTGGCTGTTTGCGGTTTGCAATAACGAAGATACGGGTAGGCTCGTAACCAGAACGCTTACTTGCTCGCGGTCTCAAACTAATTGCACTAGTAGTTGTTTTCTAGTGGATCGTACAGAGATTCCTAATTTTTGAGGTTTTTAGAAAAGCAACACTGTGAACGCGGTTTGAGCAATTCAGCTATAAAGAACACTCATTATTGTTGATCCTGAGAGCAAATCGCCTCAACCTTACGTGAAATAGAGCTCAAAATTCATACAGAGAATTACCTCTTTATCAAGAAAATCTCTGCTCTTCGACGTGGGTAAACAGGTAACTAGCTTTTCCGGCATGCGATTCTCTTGTATTTCACACCTTTTGTTGTCGGTAAGCGATTCAATCAACAAAGAATAGCAATATGAGTTAGTGGTAGGATGATTTTAGTCGATAATCTTCTTGAGTGATCATCAGATTTATTTAGAACTGGATGAGATGTCCTTGACATTGAGGACTCTGCCGAGAAGTTCCATGGACATTTTATGACGAAGCGTGAGGACGTTTCCTGTATTCACGCTGCCCCGCCATCAGCTTTTCACGACTCACAGTCTTTATTCCTAATATAGAAGAGTAAACAGAAAAAGTGTTTGTTTTAAACCTAATATGGTTCTCTTTCTTTATCATTTCTATAAGTAGGCAGCAGTTGATATGTTGTACTACTCAACAGCTACTCTACTTTATTAGTCTTCTACAGATTATTATCTTATCTATAACATTGTTTTGGTCAATGCAAAACAATTTCTTTGTACTAGGAGAGTCCTTTTTCTATTTATGATGCTAATTCTGGGCAGATCATTGATGGAGACAGCTCACAAAATTTTAAATTCTCATGATGAAATATATTCATTTTAGACGACAACATTCAACAAAAATTTCGTTGTATTTTGATGGGTTAACAGTTCTCAATTGCAATTTCGAGCGATGAACAATCAAACGGTCTAAACATTCGTTTAAATAAAATTTTATTCATTTGCTTGGTTTGTTTCGTACTATGTACTTCTAATTACTATCTGTTCAGTTTTCGTTCGATTTCTCTATGAGCATATTGTTGAAGCACTATCGATGCGCCTTGGTCTCCAAGTTTTCCTGACTTTTTCAGGACACGTGTCACCGTTTCCCATCCTATAGAATGCCTGTACATTTCTACATAGGATGTGCTTCTTGAGTACGCATTTACTCTGATGCTCACAAAAAGCGTTTCTGACAGAGATCTTAAGACATTCCGTGATTTCCTCAGCACAACATTGTCACGGAACAAAGTTTTCAAGCTGTACTTTTCATTACCACTTGTAAAAGAAGACATCCTAATTCTATAGAGAGAGTGAATACATCTTTGAATGTCACTCATGCACTTCTCGTTCTTCTGTTTCAATATTATTAGTATTACTTTAATCAGTCATACACTGCTTGAAATTCTAGAAGTATATTTGAGAAGGAAGGAAAATGCAGCATAAATTGTTTTGACAAACCAGATAACCACTTTTTGAATCGCGCATGTGGTCCATTATATAGGGCAGACTTATAGAGCTCGATACTTGGTTTCGACCTTAACAGTCTCATCAGTCGGGCGGTATCCTTTCGTCTCTTACCAATCCTCTCGGTGCGCTCAGTCCGCTATACTAAGAATAGGCTACGGCGAACATTTTATACCGTCCATCAAGTAAAATTATCACTCAGTGGGCAGTGTTGTACACTCGTACACTGTCACACATGTAAAATGTTCGCCGTCGCCTACTCTTGATACATGAGACTGAGCACTCCGAGAGTAATGACAAAAAACGAATGGGTACCGCCAAACTGATGAGACTGTGAAGGACGAAACACGTGTATCGGGCTCTATAAGTCAGTCCTATATAACAGACACATGGGTAGCTCAAAAAGTAATTATCTGGCATACTAAATTTTGAGCGTGGTCTCAAGAAAACACTTGAAACGAAAGGTATGTTATGACAAAATCACAGCCATTAAACAAGCTTCCTCAAAATGTTTTATCTATAAACATTCGCTACTTTTGATTTGATCACAACCTACTTTTCATTTTGGTGCTACACAATTTACATTCGTCTCTCTCCAAATAGAAGATATGGTTTCCTTCTTGAATTCTATAGAACGATGTTTTTTACTGAGTAGTCTAAAATGAACTGTTTATGCGAATCTTTCCAATAGTTATCAAACAATGGTTCTTGCTGCGCAGTTCTACAGAACTCCATTTCCATTTACTACATTTTCATTATCTGAATTAGCTTGATGCCAGAGCATCTGAAAAGGGAGTAAATGGTCAAAGCTCACGACGACTTTGATTTCTTGAAAGTTTTGATCTATGACCCTAAACACTTGATCTGAGTCGTTTCTTATTCATCGGAATCGATGCAAGTGATACGGCAGCCCTTATTATTTACGAACGAGCTTTTCGAAAGAGTATTTCACATCCCATCTCCGTAATAGGGCATATCAACTGTCATGGTTGTAATGTCATGAAATTTTCCCATTAAACCCCCTTCACTATTTTCCTATCGTCTAGCACTTGAAGTCCAACATAAATGGATTTGATTTATATATGAAAGGCGAGGCAAATCTGTCAACATGAATTGCTTGAAACTTATAGTTAGCAGTCGTTTTTTCTCACTCACGACGATTATTTGCTCTATTTCTTATTCAATCCATAGCTTCTCCTTTATGAACCAATGTTCTGAGTATTAGTTGTTCAAAGTAGCCGATGTACATAATCTAGCACTTGTTCAGGAGGACATTAATGCCGTATTTCTTCTCCTATAATATGTTTCGTGCAGCCTGTTGTCTCTGATGCCATAATCGAGAGGAGTCATGTGGTACTGTGTATCGCAATGATTGTACTCAATGTTCTTAATTTGATGCACCGTCTAGAGGGCTGCCTTCCTAAAAACAGATTAAGTAAATTTTAATGACCGCTTCACACTCGTTGCACCTAACCCTGCCGTATTGCTTGCTTTTTTGTCGTCATCAAAGAAAATGAGCTCGTTTCCGCTTTTTCTCACGGATTGTTCGTAGGAATGGCTTTTTGGATTCCGTTGTGTACTAGTTTTCAAAAATTGGCCGTCTTCAAAACGAAATCATATCTCGGACCTAATATACGCTTGAGCTAAATTTTCGAACGAATATCCCATTCTAAGTCGTTCTCTAAGTGAAAATTTACCAAAGAAATTCGTAGGGGCTTAATGTGGGGCGCGGGCTACTGAAGAGAGGGGCGAGACCCTCCGAATTCTTAGAGATTTATATTGAATGTTCATTTCGAGGTTTTAAAGAACAGTCGATGCCATGGATCAATTCTGTTCTACCAGTCGAGATCCATTGACTGAGAAGTGGTGATGTCATTGTACACTGTTCCGTCACCACATACGCCTCTCTCATTGCTGCAATGCAGGGCTTAATGTGGGGCGTGGGTCACGACAAGGAGGGCGAGACTTCTGAAACATCGGTGTACGACCCTGGCGTACCAACCTCGGGTAACGATTTGAACATTTTTGAAAATTTGTATTGAATGTTTAGTACGAGGTTTTGAAAACAGTCGAAGCCATGGAGAAGGAAACTCGATTGACGTGAGAAGTACTCAACAATTACGACACGATTAAGAGCAGCAACATCTTAAAAATTCAGATAGTGATTAGATATATTCTGACAATGTATTTTTTGCGAGGGGTGGGGAGTATCGTGGTCGAATGGTTGTAATACTCGTCTCGGAGCACATGGAACAAAGCTCCACCTTCAGCTAAGTCCGGCTGTCAACAACATCGCCCCATGGAACGCCACGGCCAGATCTACAGATTATCGTCGAGACTGCAAGGAGAATCGCTTAACCAGTAGTCTATGACGCTCAAGAGAAAGACGAAAAAACGAAGTGGACGCTAGAAGTACAGGGACGCACAGTGAAAAAACACTGTGAAGACGAGTGAATTAAATAGAATAAAGATTGAAAAGGTATTTAGAGCCTTTCATGAGGCCCTTCAGAAGCACTTATACAATGCAATACACGTGTTTCGACTTTGCAGTCTCGTCAGTTGCACGGTGCGTATCGTCTGAGCCAGTCTCTCTCGGAGGAAAACACCTTTACATAAAAGAATCTTCGACAAACGTGTTACGTGCACTGTGACATGTTCGTCAGCGACTCTTTCATGTACGGAGGGTCTTCCACGAAAGAGATCGGCTCAGACGGAAGGCACCGTGCACTGACGAGACTGCAAAGCCGAATCACGTATATTGCACTGTACAAGTGCTCATAAAAGACCTCATGAAAGGCTTAAAAATAAATTGTCAGACTATATAGTTTGAAGCGAGGTCCGAAAATGGTTGAATAGTAAATTCTATCTACCCTGATTTTCTGCAATACAAGCAGTTCTTTTTCCGACAGATCAAATGAAATGCTTTATAACAAAAGAAAAATCAATAAAAACACAAATAGCAAGATTTTTGTCATTCAGAAATGCCCAAAATAAATAGTATCCTCAAATGTAACGGGTTTACTGTGAATTAATAACTATTTCGTATCAAATTCCGCTTTTTTTTATTCGAACTAAGAATGCCATAAGTGCAATGGCTCTCAGAAATATGACCATGAACATTAGCACAAATATATCCATCCAATATGCATTTGGATTGAATCCGAGCACCTCCAGAAGCTGAAATTGATCGATACAGTATCGATAGAATGTTCTAAAAACTATTCTGGTGCGTGGGAATAGTGCACTTCAAGGCTGATTATGAGCATAAAGAATAACTATTTTGGGATAGAGTGGACCAGAAACGGTCTATGCTTGTCCTCGACAATAGCAAAGATTTGGGTGCACCCCAACAATAAAATGGTGCTCATATAGTAGAGTTTAGCAAACTTCATCTTCAAGAGGCATTAGAATATTATGAGAGATATTGTAAAGGTATTAATAATGAATTTTTAAAAAACCGCATTTTTCAATCGGAAAATTACGTTTTTATTCCGGGATACTTCTTTCGTTGTTAGATCTCGCGGCAAATCCGTCGCTTCTCGTATTATTTGAATCACCTGTCGTCTCGTTGATCGTCGACTTACTCACACGGGCACCAGTAAAACTTCCATTTTTCCTTATCACGTGCAAGGGTAGTCCAATAGGTTCGCCTTTTTCTCATCTTATCAACGAACGACGAAATAAATTTCATAAAAGATAGAGATCAAATGGAATTCTTTTTATTTAACCGCTCTAGCGGTGGTATGATGTTACAAATGTATACCCACTGATGCAGAGTGATGCGCAAAACTTTCGCGTCGGGCTCGACTAGAACCGGCACCTCATTCTTTCCGGGAATGCGTGCTCTATCCGTTATACTACGGACGCCCATTTCGCACAACGCTCTTTCTACGCTACATCGCATTTATCTGTCAGCCGCCAGCCGTCAACGGCCTGGCAGGGTAGTAGCGTAGAAAGAGCGATGTGCAAAAAGGGCGACAGTAGTGTAACGGATGCAGCATGCATTCCCGAAAAGAGTGAGGTGCGGGTCCTCGTCCCTCCTGACGCGAAAGTTTTGCACATCAGTCTACATCAGTGCGTTTATAGATGATATTTCTATAACAATATTTCTAGTGTTTTTTCATCTTTTAGTGATTATAATCCCCGAGAAATTCCAGATTTTACCACATAGGTACCAGTTCATCATTAAAGATGGGGCGGCTAGTTGATATACGTAGCCGTCTAAAAATCTCTCTAGCCGAAAACGAGCGCCGTCTGAGTGAGCTAATGAAAATAGTAGTTTTGATCATATAAAGGATATATTAATTATAATGCACTCGCCGTTGGAATTTGGATGCGATACGTATTCGATCTTATTCATGGTCCCGTAGGCGTTTGCAGTGCACATCTTGGTTGTACAATAACTTACGGTAACTTACGGCACCTAGCATCCTATCATATCCAGGCTCTTACTTCAGGAAAATTCCTGTACTGTCTGGGGTGCGAAGTCGAGCAGATAAAACTGCGCGTTTAGCAGAGCACTTCTAATCATTGTGCTACCCTTGTAACATAATAAAAACTATTTTACGTTGTGCGGAAAAATGTTGACTATTAATGCTAGAGTTTGATTGAGGTCGGTATACGATTCTGCTACGCGATGTGCCAGCTAATACTTGATCGACTGCTACAACAAGCATTGCATCTTGAATGCAGGTGATAATGGATAGTAGGACTAGATCAACATCCCTCCACATAAGAAGGAACCGTCAGATGAAATTCTTCATTCTTCTGGATTCCACTTGATCCGACGACAGGCAGTTAACTCACAAACGAGATCACTTATGGCCCATCGGCTACTGCCAGTCGTCTTTAAAAAATTCGAAGACGTCGAAACGTTACCAGTGGATTTATCATCGCGGCTAGCCGGTGTTCACCCTTGGCAAACTGTGAGTGTACCATCGCTGAGCGCTTCGTCACCCCCGTAACGTCATAAAGCCAAAAGTTCAACATTTATACCCCAAGTGTTTCTAGAATTAAGTGTCGATTTTGGCTTCGAAATGTTGGAAGGTAATATACATTCTTTTCAATCCATTATGTGCGATGACGACATGCGATGGTGATGACCTGGACATGCTTTGGATTGGATTTCGTCGGTTGAACAAGTTTATATTTCGAAGAACGAAGGTAAATGTCGGATTTTCTATTGAAGTTGTGACGATATGTGAAAATGGACAATTCAATAAGAAGTAAACTGTAATTTCCATTCCTGTTCTCTTTGAAGACATATCGACTTCGTATAAGAACTGCTGGAGTGTGAAAAAAATCAGGCGGATCAATTTGCGCTATTTACTCTTCCCCTTTTTCTAATTTGTAATGCGTGCTTTGAAGCACTTCCGTCGAAAAGTTGATGTGAAACTTTTCGGCCACAGCAAATAGCAGGAACCCCATTGTCCACATTCAAATTGGGACGACAAAGCATCACCACTTTTTTTGGAGTTGAAACTTTAGAATTTTTAGATATTGAACGAATGGTTGCAAAAGATGGGAACAGAAGATAAGGTTTTCGGACTAACAAGTCAGTGCTGCGATGCTCCCAGACAAGCGCGTACCAATCTTCCGATCCTGAACTGATGAAAGGCTTAATGAACCCAGGACTCTGAATCGAAAGAGGAGCCGCCTGACTGCAGTGTATTACTAGTCACTACGCTAAACGTGTCCCAGCAAAGAATAACGGTATTACTAGTGACCTTGAAACTTTTCACAAATTCCTTCATGTTCTGGAAACGTTTTCAACTCATAGAAACCTTGTATTACCACAAAATCTGATTTGATTCATCAACTCACTCGAACTGAAATTACCTAACTCCTGATAGGTAAACTTACTAACCCATCTTTTATGATTAGCTAAAGCAACTCATTGAAGCACAGCTGGCCGACTGGGTAAACTAGCTAATTTGAGTTTCAGCTTATCAGATTGGGACCAAGTTAGATGCCTCCTTTCCGTGCCTGTTTTCATTTACCCATATTGGAAATTTTGGAACTTCAAAGATCCTCTTACCTCCTCTCCATTATTTGCTGAGCAAACATAGGAATCGTAGGAGTTGCTTGATGGACAACCTCAAAAATTTTGGAAGACTTCTTGAAATTAGCATAAAAAATCAGATTCCATGCGATAAAAAGGACTTTTACTCAAAAAACACTTGGTTGCTTAGAAATGTCTAAATGCGATGTAACCGACGGAAACGCAGACAATCACATACCTTTAATTTCTTTCAAAGGACTAAGTAGAACAATAAGATGTGCTTCATATGAATACTTGAGCCAAGATAATGGTGCAAATATTTTGGAATAAATTGGAACAGTTCTCACGTCAATGAGAAATCCAGCTGAAATTCATCAATCAAATCCTGTGTTTCTACAAAATCCAACATACCCTATATATTTCCTAGTGACTGGTAAATTAGAAGTATACCTACCCAGAACTAACAGTGGAGAGATAAACAGTGAAAGAAAAGTGGTACCAGCTATATTGTCACCGAATATACAAGCAGCTGCATACGCTGAAAATTTAATCTTCAAAAATAACGGTTTGCAAAAAAGACTATAGACGGATTGTCGAGATCTACGAAATCAGAGGCGTCCTTTGCGCATTGTAGGAAGTAGTACATCAAGCACAAACCGGCAGATATAGCAACGTTTGCAACAGTCACATTGAGAACATTGAATTTGAAGTACTGAACGAATAGTTTCGAGTAACCTTGAAAGAAAGACATTAGAAAAGATGGTTTCTTTCGGTTAGACGGCACGAAATGAATATACGACCCCATTTGCTGGACAACAATGTTTCAAAGGACTGCTGAAAATTACTTAAAAGAGTCTGGAAAAGGAATGTTTTTTCAGCGAAATATAAGTGAATTAAGGAAGAAAAAAGTGGTTTGAGAAATTCACTACTTAGAGCTGTGGCCAGAGATTTGTGCTTTCGAATGACTACTAACACCCCTACGGAAGTTCTTGTTCAGCAAATGCGGTCGAAATTTTTCGATTGTCGCCGTCCAACGGAAAAGTAGCAAAACAACTTCAAATGGTTATGAACCGTTTTTTGTATAGTATATCTTTTCATATGAATATGTGCACAACACCATGTACACATTATACAAAAGTGTATCCATGCACTATGCACTCTAGACAGTAAATATTTTCCATTATTATGCAACATTTTGAACAATCACGAGAGCAGCATATCCTATACATATATATATATATATATATATATATATATATATATATATATATATATATATATAAGAGCTTACGTGGCGCAGTGGTTGGAAATGCTCTGCGTTGCAAACAAGGTCGATAGTTTGATCTCGCATTCATGGGTCATCAAGCCATCCATTCCTCCGGGTGGGTGAATTGGTACCCGACTGGTCGCAGACTTGACTGGGAGGATTAGCAGCACTAACTCGATATAGTGGTAGGCCGCCGCGAGTCATTGGATAGGCCAGATAAGCACTCAATCGCCTCAAAGGAAGCTAAAGATTGAAGACGAATGCATAACACATCCTCAGGTACTGGTCAACACCGATAGCCTTATGTTTTTTCATCCTTCTTATGTACACATATATACATATATAAACATATATATGTATACTCTACATACCTATGATGCGCACATATACATGTCCCCTCTTACATATACATGTATACATGCATATTACATGTGTACAAAAAGAGAACTCACCAGCAAGAAGATAGACTATAACTGAGTAGACAGTTGGTAATATAGTATATTGGGCAACCTCAAATGGATCTTTTATTGATTAGGTAGACGGATCGATAAATAAATCCCACATTAAGTTAAAAATAAATTCTAGTTGTTCTTTTGGTTGTTTGGTCTCTTTTTCAACACTGAAGCGTAGATTAAGCTACTCAAATATTTTTTCAAACTTATCGTTACTTACATCTGCCATATTGATTGCAACGAAATATGCAGTTGGATGATATGTGTAGGTATTATATTCGCGAATCACTACCGGTAACTCGTCAGTGAATACCTCAAACAGTAAAAGGAAATGATAACGATGATGAAAGAATGAAATCAAGGAAGCGACTGACGATGAAAGAAGTTTGAACAGCTAAACGTTCTCAAAATATCGGTGGTGAATTACAATTAGATGAAGAATTTTTTTCTAAAATTCCCCACAGATTATTACAAAACAGTTAGCTATCATGGCGTCGCTCAAATAAAGACTTTTGGATAGGCATTTATTAACGGAGCTATACGGTCCGTACTACGATTGCGAACAGAGGAGCTAAGCACGACAATCGACCAACCATATTAACATGGGGAGCCGTGGCAGAGTGGTTGCGATGCTCGTCGCAGCGCGCATAAAGCCGAGCTCCAACACTATCCTGTTGTCAACAAGAACGCCCTATGGAAAGCCAGAGCCAGGCTATCCTCGTGATTGCAAGGAGACATGCTCAACCAGTATTCTACGTCATCCAGGAAAAAGACGAAAAAAGAACCCAATGCTAGAATAACTGGGAACCATACAACAAAAATTGTTATGAAGAGTCGTGTATAAATAAATAAATAATAGCATTAAGAACAGTTTCTTTCACGAGATGGTTATCAAGACCATTTCGCCGCCAAATTTTGTGCTGTATTTCAGTTGTCGATATCGAATAATCAATAGCTCAACGTGAAATGCACGACTTTGTAGTGTTTGCCACGTGGGAGTTTTTATTGCTGTTACAGAGCAGATTGATAAATTGAGTAGAATGGATTGTAGGTATAACGTCAGTTTAACAATAGCAATATGATGTGCAGAAATGTAGGGAGAACAGGCGCCAAGTGGACATATAGGCTAATGGGAACTTTGGTTGATTCAAGTCGAAGAGATGGCTAGTGATACTGTTCATATTTCTCGCAATGGGCTGACTTTGATAGGCTAAAGTGAGTTGTGGAAGCGACACAGAGGTACGGAAAGCAGAGTGATGGAGTGCTTTTATGCCAACGTGACGAAAAGGTACGAAAACACCCAGCTTGCGGTGCAAATTTGTAAAAGGTCTCCCACCTGTGATGTAAAGCTACAAAACATCTTATGAAATTTCAGCATATCTCATAATCGCTATCTGAGCCAACTTGTCATGTGGTCTGTTGAATGGGCTCTTGTGCAGCTTGGCACACTTGTTTCGACCTTTCAGTTTCGTCAGTCAGGCAAAACCCTTCGTCTTTCAGCCAATCCTCTGTGGGTGCTCCAGTCCCCATACTAAGAGTGAACGACGGCGAACGATTTACACTGCACTACTCTCAAATGAAAATCACTAGAACAGCAGTTTCTTACACTCGATTGTTCTTGGCTGGTATTTTGAAACATATTTTACCGTTCTTTTCAGTGTTTTCTTAAGACCGCGCTCAAATTTCAACATATTCATAATTGCTATCTGAGCCAACTTGTTTTGTGGTCTGTAAGTACGAGTTATGCTGAAGTTTGAGCGTGGTCTTAAGGAAAAACTCGAAAAGAACGGTATACTATATTTCAAAATACCAGCCAAGAACAATCGAGTGTAAAAAAACTGTTGTGCTAGTGATTCTCATTTGACAGGAGTGCAGTGAAATCGTTCGTCGTCGCTAACTCTTAGTGTGGGGACTGGAACCCACAAAGGATTGGCTAAAAGACGAAGAGCTCTGCCCGACTGACGAGGCTGAAAAGACGAAACACGTGTATCGGGCTGTAGAAGAGCCCATCAACAGATTTTATGAAATTGTTACACAGCCATCTCAGAGTTGCTTTTATGAGAAGTACATACAGCTGATATCAAACATGGTTGGGTGTGCGACATTTTTGAAATGGATTATACTAGAGGAAATCGTTGCAATAAATACCCTGTCTATGTCAGCCTTCCCAAAAAGACTCATGGTTATCGTATACGCTATATTAGAGTATACTCAAGCCTACGTAATAATGGATAATCATATATTCACGCTCATTCCGTCAGCTTCTCAAACAAGGTGTACGAGAAATATGTGGTTATCGTAAGACTCAAATAATGATCATAATCGAACAATATCTGACAGCCCATTTGAGGATGGAATCCTTAGTGTCAACTAAATCCACCCACTACCGAGGACTCTAATCGATGACTGATGCAAAACAATAAACAGATGAAAGAGTTGCTGGGATCTGCTTCGAAGATGGGTCATAAGGAAAAATATTCGTCCAAGTCCATATCTCTTCAGTGATAATGCGTTGAAAAGAAGATTAGGTCTTAATGAGTTAGATTAATATATTGATTACCACTCACACAGATACATGGGTAGAGAGCAATCAAAACCATATCGAGCGAAGCACGCATAGCAGATCCTTTGTAGTTCATCAACGAATCCTTTGTGAATTCTACTTGAAAGTATACAGAGCCAGTAATTAACGACAAAGCCTGAAATAGCCAACAGTGGTAAATGAGCTCTATAACGTAGCACAATAGACTCTATAGACCCAAACTGACGTTCTGATGCATCAATATCTCATCGACAGCACCTATAAAGATTAGCGAAATCTTAAAACTGTGTTCATAGTTTGAGTGCCTTTCAACGGAACCATAATCAGCGTCTTTACATCTCGTACAAAGGCTCAGCTCTTATGAACGCATAGTCGAAACCATACGTCTTCATTAGAATGGCGTTGGAGTGGTTTCGGATAGCAGCTCCATAAGAATTGAACGTTCGGATGCACGTAGATTCTCAGGTATCTATTCTCCGTATTATTTTAATTATGATTTGTTTTGTAGTTACTTTGCCGTGTAGCCACGTCCATAGGGAATCCGCTGGTGCTTGGATAAAACCGACCCGCCGATAGTAAATGTATTGTAGATGTCACACTTGATTATATTAGCGTCATTGTAGCCTCACCTGATAACTAGCTTATGCACTTATCAATAATGCTAACATGCAAATATCAAAAGTCTTCAGATCTTCCGTCTTTGTACTACTTCAGTCACAACCTGGTTTGTAGTTGCTATGCTGCTTACCAAAGTATGCCCCAAGCGTGGCATTTGGACGAGACAAGATTATCGATGACACTTACCATAACGTGAATAATTCGATTTCTTAAAACGGTTAAGCTTCTTATTTGAGTTCGACATGATCGCATAAATAACCACCACGTTTGTACAAGCCATGATGCGGGATACCTAAATATCTGACGCTGAAAATACGGCAGAATGCGTATGAAATGCTGGGATGCGAAGATGGAAAGTAAAACGCCCATAGCTTCTTAAAACACAACAATCTATAATTCGTTTAGTATCTCAAAAAATAACTCAATTGAGTTTTTATTCTTTTTCAATCGTCTGTTGACTTTATTTCGTCCTACCCGACTTTCCTGAATGTTGTCTTCATTTTACATTTGAGGTTGCTCCACAATTTATTTCACATTCCGACGTTAATGTTAGTTCAGTTGTTATTTATATGAAGGGATTACATAAGAACAATTTGACCCCCATAATAATCAATGATATGCAATTGTTTATTAAAGAAAAAATAGGGTCTTTCCTCCCAGAAAGAATGAGGGTGGAGACGGAGAAGTCGATGAGGCCACATTTGAGCTGAGTGTAGTCTTTGAATATTTTATTTCGTAGATGTTGTCTCAGGAAGCGGTGGAAATGATAGTCCGATAAAGCAGTATCAAGGCTATAACGTAGATGGGGGTGGCACGTCAACTTCGCAATGTGAGGCCGCGCGTTATGCTGGAGAACGGAGACACTGAGTTGTCTCAGACGCCTATCTGCCACTGCTGTGGCCGATTTCCAGCTTCTCACAGGTCTTTGCTGCTAGGCAATCAGTGAGCTTGGAGCGTGTTGTCTCGTATTAAACACAAGAATTATCTCCAATAATTATTTGCAAGAGAAAGTACTGCTTGTGCCGTCGCAGCAGAACAGTTTCACAGATGGTCGCGCGTGCAACGCAGTTGTGATCGGTCAATAATGAAGTGTCCATCGAAACATCTTTATGCGGTAGCCTAGTTCATTTTATTTTTTTCCATTTTACTTGTTACTAGAACACTCTCGTACACATTAAAGCCGTCTGGCAATGACCCACTTTGAGAATGAGTAAAGAAACTAAACAATACGTTAATGCAGAAGAAGTTACGGGACAACCCAATAAATATTTTTAGACACTTTCTTGATCCGTCTTCACACTGCTTTTTCACTGTACGGATCCGAGTATTTCTACCATTCAATTCGTCCAATTATTTTTCGTCTTCTTGAGTGCCATTGAATACTAGTGAAGCGCGTCTCATTGCAATCTCGATGGTACCGTGGCTGTGGCGTTCCACAGGGCGGTGTTGTTTATTTCCGGAGAGAATTGGGGTATGGAGCTCGGCTCCACGTGCGCCGCAATTAGCATCACAGCCAGTCGGCCTCAGCGCCCTCATATACATGTTTCTATGATACATATGTCAGCGAGTTCATCGCATATGTTTTATCACAGTCAGCTGTATACATGGAGTGGCTTCCATTACTGTAATACTACAATTGCTGGTAATATCATAGGTATAAGTGCCTTATAGCGCATATGGGATCGGTCGCTAGTTTGTGTCCTTCGTCCCGCCGTGACAGACCAAATGCTAGCAGTCATATCTAGGAGGACAAATACACTAATACGCACTTCGTAATCCATTACAAGTCATTATATTGGCCAATTATACTTCCACCTCTACAGTATTACGAATGGAGTGGAACTGATAGCAAATCTTTTGGTGACCGATTAAATTCAGAGGTTTCATACGACGAGAATCCTACTAATGCGTAGGAGACTGTAAGCTCCACAGTGTTCTTTTTTTGCCGGTACAAATTCCCTTATAACAGGATTCTGTAGCGTCGCTATGGATCTCTTTGTTTTTGCGAATCACAGAAGGACCTCACCCATAATTCCGTTTCGTTTTGGATCCTCGCTTTTGTGTCAAAACAGAAATATGCGTTACATAGTGCACGTGTTTTCCCTCTTCAGATGATTTAAACTCATCAAGAATTCTCTGAAATTACATGAATGTTGTTTTTTGTTCGCCAGGTTTGCGCGAAAAAGAGTTTCATGTAGAGTATGAATGTGAAGAGAGCATTCACTGATAGGATAGTATAACAAAAGATAATGAATTGACACTTTGTTGAAATGTACAAAATTTTTGATTCTAATCCTTTTTTTGAACAGGGGGAGCCCAGTTCCAACGCGCGCCTCTGCGAGAACCACAAAACCTCGGCCACGGCACCCCAAGTCCTTTTTGAGCTTCATTAGTTCAGATCTTTGTGATTTAGTCTGACGAGTGTTATCAATAAAGCAGCTTCATACTAGACGCAAATTTGTTCAAGAAAAAAAATATGTGTTTCTTTTCTTTTCTTATGAATTTCTGCATAAAAGCCACTTAACGACATATAGTTAGAATAGTTAAGAGCGCATGTGGCGCAGTGGTTAGAGCTGCTCTGCGCCGCACACGAGGTCAATGGTTCGATCTCGCGCTCATGGCTAACCAAGCCATCCATCCCTCCGGGATCGATAAATTTGTGCGAGACTGGTCTCAGACTTGTCTGGGAGGGTAAGTAGCGCCGACCTGGTACAGCGGGAGGCCACCGCGAATCATCATAAAGGTCAGATATGCATGCAATCACCTCAAACGAAGTTGAAAATTGAAGAAGAATGCATGCCGCATCCCTCAGAGATTGATCAATGCCGAGAGTTCATTCTCTTTATCCTTTAGTTAAAAAAGTTAAATGTATAACCACAGCTTTTTTTATTCAAAACATATAGGATGTTTTTACGAAGCTATTGATATCCAGTTATGTGTAACGTAAGATTTTATAAAGATGCTGAGATGAAAGATACAGTGACACAATACAGCCGTTCTCAAGTTTTTCTCTCGAGAGTTGCTAAAAAGTTATGGGGAAATTAGGAGTATGACTCGCTATCGAATAGCGTTCGCACCGCATTCTCTTAGCTCATTGGTGCATTCCTAATTCTTCAATGAAAAACCGTTCTCAGTCGCTGCAGAGGAACTATTCATAGGAGTGTTAGTAACCATTCAAAAGCTAAAACCTGAGGCTACAGCCACACGTCACCGGTTTTTCAAAGCACCCCTTCATAACGCTGTAGCATTCAGATCAAAGGATATGTTCCACACTCGTTTTTCGAATTCATTTTTATCACACGCATAATTCGCTGGAAGCCGAAAAGCACATCATTGTGTAGAAAATGTAAAACTCGAACTTATTTCCTTGCTAAACCGTATTCCCAGAAAAAAGCACATTGATAGAATCAGGAAACATTACGCTTCTAAATGACTAATAACAGTCTGAAGAAAGAGCTCTGTTTGACGAATTTCAAAGCATAAATTAAACGACTAAAGGAAATCAAAAAACCAAAAAAGTTTTTTTTTTAAGATGCCGACATATTTTTGAGTTCGATGGAGCTTGCGCTATAGCTTGGGCAATAGCATTTCAAGGAAGGAGCTTTGTCCAGCGAAATATAAGCGAGATAAGAGAAAAAACACATGATTCTATGAGACATGATTTTATTATGAATGTCAGAGCGTTATGAAGGTTTGTTTTGGAAAAGATGCAACGTGGGATTTTTGCTCGAAGTCTTAGTTTTCGAATGATCACTAGTACTCCTATGAAAAGATTCTCTTCAGCGTATAAGATTGGTTTTTCGTTTGTTCCCTTTTAGTAGGAAAGAACAGCAACGCGCTGGTTGAAAGCCCGACTGAGATTCCGAGTTTCGCTCGTAAACATTAGTGGTCTTTTAGCTTCAAATGGAACACACTGGCTAAGGTTCCTTTCGATAGGAATAAAATCGCTAGCTCAATCACTCTTCTCGGGCAAACCGAGTATTTTCATCCATTGCGGTCAGAAAATTGGTGCGAGGTTTCTTTGAGGAATTGAAAACTCTGATTTGGCACAACGGCAGTCCACCAGAGATTATCCTACATGCCACATTTGAACTGATTCGAATCTACGATGTTATGAAGTGAATCGATTGCATAGCTCATTTCTAGAAGATCGATCATCATAGAACGCTTCACCTTCAATCCCTATACACCTTATCACTTATACCCACTTCAGTCTTCAAAAATTTTCAAGTTGAATCTGACACAACTCACTTAGCAAAATCAAATGTCTACATAGTCGAATCTGCTTATAAAACGGTCGTCTCGACAAAGCTCATCATTTCAATTATACTTTTTGAAACATGAGCAATACGCAAAAAAATAACTTCATTCACCTTGATTACTAAATTATGTTCTTGCTCCGACGTGTTCTCATCGTAACAAAGAATTTTCATAAAGTGATCCGATACATTTGTGAACATCGGGCAAGGATATGAGCACCTGCAAATTTATAGGGTATCAGTTCTTGGTTTCTGCTCAGAATGTTTTGTAATAACTGGTAAATAGGTTATTTGAGTTTTTAAGCCACTATTTAGTACCATGTAATGACGGAGACTGACAAAGCTATGCTGATAAGTTAACAAAATTAACATGATCACCAAGACAGAAAAGTCGAAAAATCTCAAGCCAGGGAGTCTCATCATCATTAGAAAAATATTATACCGTATGGTCACTTCTATGGAAATTCTACGAGCAAGTGGTACCATCAGCTGATTATCTATAACGTAATCGCGGTGGTAGAAATGTCTACTTTACCCATAGCAGTAACTTTTCTCTTTTTATCATGTTATATTGGTATTGAAAACGGTCACCTTTTTCAAAAGAAAACCTCTCTTTGCCCAAGAAGAAAAAAACGCTTACCTAGTTCTATGCGCGAAGATGAGAGAGAGAGAGAGAGAGAGAGAGAGAGAGAGAGAGAGAAAGACAGAGACAGAAGGAGACAGAGAAAGAAAGGATAAGGGAGGGAGGAAGGGAAGAAGGTAGAGCGATTATACTGAAGAGAAAGAGTGGCAGAAAAATACAGAGAGCGAAAGATGAACAACGACAGAAAGAGAGAAGAGTAGGAGAAAATAAGAAGCAGAAGGATATCGAGAAAAAAGGAAGAGGAGGACTAAACAGAAACGGAGAATCAAAGACAGGAAAAGAAACGAGGAGCGAAACACATGGAAGGATAGGATTATAAGGGTAGAGACAATGAGGAAAAATAGTAAGAATGAGGGAGGATGAGGAAGGAAGAGCGGTAGAGTCGTCATGGAAAGGGGTACAGATATGGATATGGAAGATTAAGAAAGGAGAAACGAGAAAGGGAAAACAGAGAAAAATAAGGAAAGACCAGGACAGTCATATAGCGATGAAAATATCTGCATCTCGTATTGCATTGCTCAGTCATCTCTGAACCACTCACGATGCAAAAAATTTTTCAACACCGTCCAAGTCCCCCTGATAAGCAACATGACCATTCGCCATTAAAATTATTCTGTAAGCAAACAGATCAGAAAAGGTTACAGATCTGCGTTCCAATGCTAGAAGTTTTTTCAACAGGGTCTAAATCTAGGACTCACCTATCGGCCATCTGATAGACGTCAGTGGATGGCTGATGAATGGTGGTGATTATGGTTTTTGATTTCAATGCCAATACTTTCATCGCTATAACAACCTGAAATGCTCAACTTCTCATAAAAAATCTTTTTCATCTGCTTTCGGTTGCCCGAGGAAAGACGAATATTCGACCTAATTCGTTAGACGAGATTTTTTCATAGGAGCGTTAGTAATCATTCAACAGCTTAAACCTCAGGCTAAAGCGGTGCGTAATTGATTTTTCGAAAGATCCTTTTATAACGCTGTAAACTTCCAAATAAAACTATGTTTCACACGATCACGCGCTTTTTTTTATCTTACCTCGCTTGTATCTCTTCAGAGTGTTAGTACCCTTTCGATAGCACAAGTCTCGAGAAACTCAAAAATGAGTTTGCATTGTGGAAAAGCCTCTTTAATAGCGCTATATGAATAAGAAAACGTTTGTGTGTTTCACACGTTGCCGGTCAGAGCTTTTTCTTCAGACTAATAGTAATCATTCTTGGCACAAGTTTCAATGATTCTAATGCTGTGCTCATTTCCTGAAAAGCTGTAGTGTAGCAGGAAAAATAAGATCAAGCTTCACATGTTGCAGTTTAGCAGGGAAAATAAGATCGAGTTTTACATGCTCGTTGAGCTTGATTATTGGCTGATCTACGAGAGTGCGGCGATCGACCGATGATCTGACACGATAGACATGTGGGCGCAAATTCCTACTCAATTGGGAATTTTTTACTCCACTTTAACAGAAAACCCACATTAAACGAATCACTCAGATACATGAGATTTCTTCTATACATTCATATGCATCTCGTGCCTCTAGCAAATTATACGCTTGATAAAAATGAAGGCGCGCGGAGGAAGTCAAACATGATTGTATTTTGCATGCTACAGTGTTGTGAAAAGGTCTCTTCGAAAAACGGCTATGTAGCGCTGCAACCAAAGATTATTCAAACTCAATCGCTGAAAAAGAATTTATCACACGAGTGTCAGTAGGAAATTCGAAAGCCTGAATTTCTGGTTACAACGTTACCTAGCCAGAGTTACAAGTTTTCGTAAGATTACTAACACTCGCATGAAAACTCTTGTCCAGCGAATGAGGTCGAAATTTCATTTATCCCAGGAAATCAAAGGGAACCGCTTTTTCTTAATGTAAAAGAAACTTCGATAGCACTTCTAAAAAGGGGAAACTTATGTATCACTCTATTTATTTGGGATAAGAGACCATATAAAAAGAACACGATGACAAAAACCTTGTCAGAACAAATTTTATAATAACTGCTAACCTTTTCTTTATTTGCTCAACAACTGTGACCAATCTTTTGTTTCGAGTGTTTTCTTAAGACGACGCTCAAATTTCAATATTCTTGATAATCAATTTTTTAAATCCACGCATGTGGTCTGTTACGGGCAAACTTATACAGCTCAATACACATGTTTCAGCCTAGGCAGCCTCGGCAGTTGGGCTCAGCCTTTCTGACAGCCCTGTAGCATTCAAAACAATGTCATGTTGCACACGCATCGTGCTTATCGCGCTTTAATCTCACACGACAGAGCTCTTCCCTTAAACTGTTAGTAAATATGTGATCGCATAAGTTTCGGTGATTACAGCGGTGCGCCTGTTTTTTGAAAAGACCACCTCACGGCACTGTAGCAGGGTAAATCAGCCGGTCGAGTTGCATGGTGGCTGTGGATCGATAGATCGCGCAGGTGGGATTCACCTGTGAAAAATGATTTTTGCTACTAAATTTAAAATTTCTCTCCGCTTTGACGGAAAATCTGGATAAAACATATGACTCTGATGCTTGAAAGGTTTCCTCTACACGTTCATACACTTTTCATGCTTAGGCCTCTGCCGCTTAAGGTCAGGATTAGTAACGAGTTTATTTGGCATTATAGGATAAAAATACAAGGCCTATTCGCTAGAACGATAGATTATAACTTCTTCTACAAAACTATTACAAAAAGCATATAAATATCTACGATACGTATGAGAAATTTCCAAATAAATTACAAAAATCTTTGCGACAACGCGTGTGAAACACAATACTGTTTTAATTTTTACAGTGCGTGATAATAAATTGCATTTTTAGATTCATCGAGATCTAAACTTTTGGACGATTTGATAGTCTGATGAAGTCCAGCGAAAGTGGCTCCTCTAAGGAATCGTTGTCCGACAACGGGAATGATCCAGATTTCCATATGTCATATCGCGTTTTTCATACTAAGAAAGTTTAGATCTAATTAGAGTCGACTCCAGAGAGTGGCAGATCTAATTGGTGTCTGTTGCTGGATAGGACTAATAACTATTCAATTCTGCCCGGCACCTCTAACTACTATGCTTTGCGTGAGTTAAGCAACTGTTCCGATCTACGAACGTTATAAACTCCCACGATTGCTGATTTTCCTTGTTAACGCTAACTAAATTTCACTGATTACTGTAACTTTTCAGCACCACTGCTGCTTGGAAGAAGAAATATTATATACTGCTGAGGTTTGTATCCCAGCAGAATAGTTTGACATTTCAATCCAGAAACTCAGAAAGAAGAATGTACAACGACAAAGATTCCTTTAGCTAAGTTCCCGCCAACGACACCAGAAAAATGAAGGGTAAGATGGGAGAAAGTTTTTTTCTAGTTCCTTTCATCAGAGTAACTCAAATGATAGCACCGTTACGCAAATAATTCATGTGTAAACTTGATAATGCTGTAAAAAAGCCAACCAAAGCGTACCTCTAATGCCATGAATGAATCGAGACCGGACGTTGGTTCTTCACAAAATAAAATGGACGGATTTGTAATAATCTAAAAGTGATGTAGGTCCTTCTTGTACCAGCTATAGGTTACAGTAGAAAAAAACCCTTACCTCTGAAGCGAACGCTAACCGCTTACGTTCGCTTCTTGATATAGATTTTTTCGTAGAAGAATCAATTCTCAAGCTTCTACAACTAATTAGTCCCATCTGAAATAGTAATACACAGATGAAAAGATTAATAAATATTGGAACGGATAAAGTTAGATGTGGTTGCATATATAGGTAGCGGATACGGAAAATTGATTCATTCCCTTACCGATAATAAAACATCCTCCACAGTTTCCTTGCGTTCGTCTTTGGTTGTATCTTTTGGCATACGAAGGCGCGCCTACCAAGGATGTTGAAATATTAACATAATTTTGAAGATGGACACAAAGAAAGAAGAGAGCAAAAAAATATTTTCTATTTGGAGCAGAAGCGTTATTTGACGATTCGCACAAATAAAATAAACTAAAGCACTCGTGGGAGGAACGAATTACGGAGCAGTGGTGATTCTCTAATTACACAGCACGACTATCTTAGAGCTTTTAGGAAGGATCGACTTGATCAACATTCAACGGCATTCATGACGAAGACGAACATCTCCACGTATCTGCCAAAACTACACGCAGATAAAAGTTTAAAAACTTTCATGGTTGGTAGATGTGAAGAAAGGAGCCAGACGCAGAAAATGGTGGAATGTGCACATCATAAATGTGATGCTCAGTCATTTAATTAAATAATAATAAATGAGGCACTTGTATAACACCTTCCGATAATTCCCTATCTTGACAACTATGATTATGGTAGGACCTCCAGAATACTCAAAGATTCTCGATGGGTATCATAATGGAGCATGCTCTAGATGTACCAAGAACACGTTCACCTCCAATCCACATATCTGGACAACATCCACTAAATAGCTATAGGATGAATTAAGCCTAAGTACCCGTTATAAAGGAGTCATAGACACTTGATAATGACCAGTTTTTTCCTCTCATGAGAAACCTTGAGGGAACAGATGAATTTTGAATACCGCTTCAACTCCCAATAATAAATATCGCCAAATGCTTCAATTAGCTCTCTTTAGATCGGGAAGTCAGCATGATGTACGACCTACCTCCAGAGCTGACTACGAGGAAAAGGGCGAGTTGGATACATTCAAGAATATTGCTTTAATAGTGAAAAGAACAAAGAACATCCGGCTCTTTGCCCACCTTTCAACCTAGGAGTTTCCCGTAGATTCACAAGCAAGAGAAAGGGCGCAAAGTTCTGATTTACGTCAATGATCGAATATTAGAAATGCGTTTTACGCGCCAGGCTATAGAAAAGGTGGGCTGAACACTGAATGCTTTTCAACGACAACCGATGGACGGAAGCCGTTACCGAGTAAATTCTTTGGAATGTCAAGTGCACCACGGTAAGACCATCGACCCGATTGCACAATTTCTTCGCGAAAAGCCTGGAAGAAAGATATGATGCTCAAATTAAATTCATAGAGTCAAGTTGGGCAACTCTTGCACACAATGGATAATGGAAGTTCCACTGGTGTTAGCTCCAGCCACTCTCCAAGATCCTCCGAATCATTCAAATAGGTTGATATCACATACGTCCATACTTTGAAAAAGGAGGGTCTTGAAACATCGGCTAAACTATTACTGCTACTACTCTAGCAACCTCGCGTTAACTAATCAAGATAAGTTTTCTCGGTTTACACATATCAATTATTAATGCCGACGTTTATAGAGAGTCGAACTTTTGAATTATCGCAATATGTATCAGCAATATATTTTTGATTTGTGAAAGATCAATGCGCAAAACTCTTGAGGCGTTTTGGAGAAACGCCAAGAACCTTCAAATGGACCGGAAGGACAATTACATCACCATCACGAGACCTCGCGCCTTTTCTACATTTCATCTTCTGACCTGACCCAGGCGGTATAAAAAAGATTTTCTGAACTATTCAAATAGTCTAATACCACATACGTCCAGGCTCTGAAGAAGGCGGGTCGTTGAAACGTCAGCCGAACGACTACAACTACCACTTTACCAACCTCGCGTCAGCTAATCAAGATAAGGTATTCATTATGTTCAACAATGTGATATCAATGAATAAACAAAGACAAAATATCTCTGTTGGTCATTTTGAAAGCGATTAATAACGGCACTGTTACCAAAACAGATGTGGAAAGTATTTAAAATTATCACCGCAAACATTAGGTGTTCTTCTACTGTAAGTTCAGCGATAAGCACATCTTCCTGTTGGACGTGAGCGCTATATTTCTTCATATCTCCGCTTTCCACCACAATACTTTAAAAAAAACGTTATTTAATAAGTTGACGTTAATGTGAGTCATATATACACACATACATACATGCACATACACGCATACAACACAGGCACACACACACAAACACACACACACACACACACACACACACACACACACACACACACACACACACACACACACACACACACACACACACACACACACACACACTCACCTACATACATACATTCATAGTTTGAGGTGGCTCCGAACCAACGCCAAGTTTTTCTCATAGAAAATAGGCACTAAATATTACTGAAAATTTTATTTTACATTAGTGCCTTAGCTGAACTACGGTCCCAACCGATCTGTGCTCTTCAAATGAACCCCCTTTGGGGTTGATTGCTATCAACCATTAAGAGGGTTGACATACGCGTAGGAGGAAGCGTGAGGTACTCGATCAAGTAGTGGTTAACACGTGAGCGCCCGGGAAGCGTAATCTCGAGTTTGAAATCAACTCAGGTTCCGAGTTGCTCGTATCTCACCACACTTGCCTGCCAAGACGCTCGATAGTTTACCTTTTTAACATTCTTAGAGGATGTGGTTCTTTTATCTACCATTTCTTTCATTTCTGTATATATCTCACTCTCCTCCTCTCGCCCTCTCTCTCTTCTTCCCTCGCCCTTTCCTCGCACTTCAACGTATTTTCTATATTCACTAATTTATCTCCAACAAGACAACGTTTCTTTGGGAAAAGAAACGAAACCTACTTATTAATAGCTATTTCACCAAATACGCGTAAATCACTACTGCTTCTTTGAGCGAGGACATTCAAAAGTGTTGATTTTCCAGCACCACTAAAATGATTTCAGTTGAAAAAAGCAGAAAGATACATTTCTGGTAAAACCTCTTCTTAACAAAAGTGAAAAACAAAGAAGATCTACCTGGCTCCCATTATAAACGTTATTTGCCCAGCGTCAGCATATCCAGAAACTAAACTATTTTCAGGTGAGATGATATAGTGATTGGCTACGGTATCTCATTCATAAGAATATTTCAGCAAACGTTGAAACACCAAGGAAACTTCTGTTACTTTGACAAATAACACTGAAGACTAATTGTGAGTGAATCTAGAAATTCTCTAGTAGAATTTCAACCGACTACCTGAACCAAAAACACTGGTTCTCGTCATCATGAAAGTACCCAGTTCTTGATTGAATTCTGCTGTTTTGCCAACAAAAAGTGAGATTAATGCCG